>CM053028.1:623314611-623519051 GCA_028564925.1 Lithobates sylvaticus | reverse complement strand
CAAAGCTTGCTTGAAGCCCCACTGAAGCCTCATCGAAGCACTAAGCAAAACTAAGGTGTAAACAGGACTTTAAGCTAACCATTTTATTTAGGGATAGGAGCTTTGACTGGCATTCAGAGAGCTTTAACAAAGCCTGTCTGAAGCCTTGTTTTGAAGAAAGTGTAAGGGCTTATTACACTTGCTTCAGCTTCAACACACATTAACGCTAGTTTACACTTGCTTCAAAACAAGGCTTCGGACAGGCTTTGTGAAAACCTGTCACTAAATAAAATGGTTAGCTTACAGTCCCGTTTACACCTTGCTTTTGCGTTGCTTTGGCTTCGCTTCAAAAATGATACCCCATGTAGTTTTAGTGGTGCTTCAAGGCGTCTTCAAAGCCTCCATAGAAGTCTATGGCAAAGCTTGCTTGAAGCCCCACCGAAGCCCCACCAAAGGCTCGTCGAAGCAAGTGTAAACAAGCGTTACTGTCTACTGACAGAGGAGGAGGAGAAGAAGAAGAGATTGTTGTAGTGACTGAACAAGAAGAATCTTGGACTCTTCTCTGGATTTAGTGTTTATTCCTCACCTGTGCTGATCTCTGGAGGATCTTCCTCCTTCTTACACCGATCATCATCCATCACATATGGACCTTCTTTATCTTCAACTTTAACCACAATCAGACTGTCATTCTAAACACACAAAAAAATACATAATTTATGATTGAGGAATCTCATTTTCTTTTCTTCTTAAGAACCTATGTTCCACTTACCTGATCCTCCTGAAGGATCTCCTGATCTTCCTGTGTGGAGTCCCGGGAATACAGAGGACGGGGACATCTCTCTGGGGGATTTCCGTTACTGGATCCACCTGTAGGAAACACACACACTGAGACCCCTTTCACACTGGGGCGTTTTTCAGGCGCTTTAGTGTAAAAAAAAAAGCGCCTGTAAAGCACTTGAAAGAAGCCTCATCTGCAATCCCAATGTGAAAGCCCAAGTGCTTTAAGAACCCTTTCACACTGCCAGTGCCCGAAAAACGCTTGTAAATCACTGCTTAAACTAGCGGCGCTTTACCAGCATTTTACGAGCGCTAGCGGGGTGCTTTTAACCTCCACTAGTGGCCAAATAAAGGGTTAAAAGCGCCCACAAAGCACCACTGCCAAAAGCAATTTGCAGGCGCTTTTCAGGCGCTTCCCATTGATTTTATTAGGAAGGGGCGCTTTAGGAGCGGTGTATTCATCGCTCCAAAAGTGCTGCAAAGAAGCTGCTTGCAGGACTTTTTTTTACGCCCTGCCAGCGCAGCGCCTCAGTGTGAAAGCACTCGGGCTTTCACATTGGGATTGCAGTTGAGGCTTCTTTCAGGCGCTTTACAGGCGCTTTTTTTAAGCTAAAGCGCCTGAAAAACGCATGAAAAACGCCCCTGAATACATTATTTCTATGTCTTTATATCAGAGGATGTGTGTATCTAGGTGGATCCTCAATACCGGTTCTCCATCATGACGTCCTCGCACAGATCCTTGTGTTCTTCTATAAACTCCCACTCCTCCATCAAGAAATACAGTGTTATCCTGACACCTTATAGGAACTTGACATACTTTCCTTTTATCACAGGAAGTCTTCCAGGTCCTGAAGCAGCAAAACAGCCCCAGACCATCACACTACCACCACCATATTTTACTGTTGGTATAATGTTCTTTTTCTGAAATGCAGTGTTCCTTCTACGCCAGATATACTTGGACACACACCTTCCAAAGAGTTCCACTTTTGTCTCATCGGTCCACAGAATGTTGTCCCAAAAGTCTTGGGGATCATCAAGATGTGTTGTGGAGAAATTGAGACGAGCTTGATGTTCTTTTTGCTCAGCAGTGGTTTTCTCCTTGGAACTCTGCCATGCAGGCCATTTTTGCCCAGTCTTTTCCTGATGGTGGAGGCATGAACGCTGACCTTAACTGAGGCAAGTGAGGCCTGCAGTTCCTTGGACGTTGTTGTGGGGTCTTTTGTGACCTCTTGGATGAGTCGTCGCTGCGCTCTTGGGGTAATTTTGGGCGGCCGGCCACTCCTGGGAAGGTTCACCACTGTTCCATGTCTTCGCCCTATCTCCATTTATCAGAGGATGTGTGTATCTAGGTGGATCTCAATACTCTTCTCTCCTTTACAAGAAATTAAAGTTTCCTCTTACCCGGTGATGTGAGGGGCGGCCGGTTCTCCATCATGACGTCCTTGTGGAGATCCTTGTGTCCTTCTATATACTCTCACCTCTTGGTCTACCTGAGCTCATCTTTGAGGAAAAAAAAACACAGCTTTGTAAAGATCAAGTTGCGACAAGACAGAGGTTCATAAAAATTTAAAAGGTTAGTTCACCTTTACCAAAAAACTGCCTATGCAGATAAAGGACGTCTATAGATAAAAAAACGAACTTTTCGGCTTTGACTACAGTTGAATAATGCCCTTGTTATAGGTGTAGGCCATCTATGTGCCTCGTGAAGCCTGACTGGAATATTCCAAGGATGTTGCTAAGTGAGGCCTAGTCATTTCATTTCACCTCCACCATCACAGGAGTGACCTCTGAAATGCTGAGCTCAGATCTACTGCAATAGGGGAGAGAAAGAGCCATGTGAGTGGGTTAATTGAGAAAAAGAGCTCACTCCTGTGATGGTGGAGGTGAAATGAAATGACTAGGCCTCACTTAGCAACATCCTGAGAATATTCCAGTCAGGCTTCAGGAGATAAGTAAATAGCCTACACCCATAGCAAGGGAAATTCTCAACTTTAGCCAAATCTGCACAGTTTGTTTTTATCTACACACGCCCCTTATCCGCATAGGTCGTTTTTCTGTAAAGGTAAACTATCCCTTTTTGAAAACACAAATGTACATAAAAATATAAATGTATATAAATTTATATACCGTATATACTCGAGTATAAGCCGAGTTTTTCAGCACATTTTTTTGTGCTGAAAGTGCCCCCCTCGGCTTATACAGGAGTCAAGCACTTTTCTGCAGCAGAGAATGACATTTTCATAGAGAATAACAACCCCATGACATGGGGTTTCTAGCACTACAACATATCCAAATTTGGGGGTTCCTAGCACCAAGTGGCCCCGAGATACGGGGCCCCAAAGTCGGTTCGGAAAAAATGTCATTCTCTGCTGCAGAAAAGTGCTTGACATTTTCGACCCGATTTTGGGGCCCCGTATCCCGGGGCCACCTGGTGCTAGGAACTTGGTGTGCAAACCCACTACAACATATCCAAATTTTGGGTTCCTATCACCAAGTGGCCCCGACATACGGGGCCCCAAAGTCGGTCTACTGTGTCCATCTGCAGCAATGTCATTTCGGGACCCTTTGGGTCCAGAGACACCAAATTATGTCTGCAGCTAGGGGGCATCTAGGAACCCTTAACTACCAAGTTTGAAGTTCAGGGGACCTATAGCTGCAAATGGGCACAGAGAGGCTGCAAATGGGCACAGTGAGGCTGCAAATGGGCACAGTGACACAGTGAGGCTGCAAATGGGCACAGTGAGGCTGCAGATGGGCATTGTTGACCCTCTTTCCCGCTTACAGTAGCTGCGCATTTCTCACCCTAGGCTTATACTCGAGTCACTACGTTTTTCCATTTTTTTGTGGTAAAATTAGGTGCCTCGGCTTATATTCGGGTCGGCTTATACTCGAGTATATACGGTATGTATAAAAAAATGACTACAAGTACAAAACTCCAGCCAGTGATGGACAGATAGTGAATCGGACATAGGCCTATGTGCGATCTATGGGCGGCTTTTCATTGCGCCACAGTACACATGGAAAATGTGGGTCATTTTTCTTTCAAAAGTCCAACCTTGGGCTGATTTTCTTTTTTAACCACTTCAATACCGGGCTCTTTCGCCCCTTTCCTTCCCAGGCCAATTTTCAGCTTTCAGCGCTCTCGCACTTTCAATAAGAATTGCGCGGTCATGCAACACTACACTGAAATGACATTTTTTATCATTTTGTTCACACAAATAGAGCTTTCTTTTGGTTGGTATTTATTCACAAATCAGTTTTTTATTTTTTGCGAAATAAGCGAAAAAAAGACCAGAAATTAAAAAAAAGAAAAAACATTTTCTACTTTCTGTTTTAAAAAAATCCAATAAAATCTAATTTTGTCATAAATGTAAGCCAACATGTATTCTGCTACATGTCTTTGGTAAAAAAAAAATCCTGTTAAGTGTATAATAATTGGTTTGTGTGATTACGGACATATGTACGCAAATGATCATGTACAGATGTGCGCAGGTGATCACTGACAGATGTGTGCAAATGATCATTGGGACATGTGATTTTACTGTTACATATGTGGGGGACAGGTGATTTTACTGTTACATATGTGTGGGACAGGTGTTTTTACTGTGTGGGGCCAGTGTTTTGGGGACACTGGGCCTGTGATCAGTGTGTAAAAAGCTTTACACAGAACGGCAATCTGCCTTGTTTACATAGGCAGATCGCCGCTCTGCCTCTCTGGGGAATGATCGCAGATGGCCAGCGGACATCGGGTCTGCCGGACGCGCTAATTGGAATCCCCTGTGTCCAATAAGCATGCGATCGCGCATCCGGCAGTGTGTTCCCCACAGTGGCTATTGCACAAAATGACGTACAGGTACGTCATTTTGCACAATAGAGTCGACATGCCGCAGTCGGCAAGTGGATAATAAACGTCCTGAGAGTATTTTCTGCCAGGCTTCATAAGGTATGTAAATGGCCTTGACCTATAGCAAGGGTGTTATTCATTTTTAGTCACAGCTACACAGTTTTCTTTAATCCACAAACACCCCTTACCTGCATAGGCAGGTTTTTTGAAAAGGTGGACTATCCTTTTAAAAAAAAAAAAAACACAGCTCGGTCTGCGATTCTCACCTGTCCCTTGCAGTTTCTACTTTCCACCATTAGATGTCCTCAGTCTTCCAGGGTTGAAAGACTGAGGATATACAGTGAGTGTTGGGTGTCATTGACCCGCCCCCTGAGTGGGCGTCACCAATACATCCTTTTTAATGCATCTGTGCAGAGAGCAGCATCATCAAAGCCTGCCCTCTGCTGGAGAAGATCCGAGAAAGAAGAAGATCCTGCGCGTCACATGACCGACCTGAAGACGTCTGGAAAAGGTAAATATACAAAAAAATAAAGGCATTTCATTATTCCATTAATCTGTCCCTTTGTATTCCCAATCGCTTTGTGGGCGGTGAGACCATGCTTGCTGTAGGGCATCGGTTCCACCCACTCCCATTGGTGGGCGATCTGGTGATCCGGGAACCCCCGTTTCAAGGTACAGGAGGGGAGTTCCCAAACACACCCTCTACGGCTTCTCGCTGTCCCTCACATAGAGAAGATCTGTTTTTCGTCCACCAATTTGACGCAGAGCTGCCAATGGACTTTGTGTAATGTCCAGGAAAGGTGGGCAGGGCTGGGAACCCCAATTTGTCACCCAGGCTGCCCTATTTTTTGGGTTACAGCACCACCTCCAAGCTAATTAGCATATCTGTCCAGCACTGGCTCAGCAATCCATGTCCCCTCCCCTTCTTCCCATAGCCATGCCCCCAACCCCCATTCTCTTCTGCATGTAACGCAAAGACATCATTACCTTATCACTGAGAACACTCCAGCTACAAAGCACCAGCAGCCACTGGAAAAAGAGAAAAGTTACTGCAACTTTGTGAGAGATTCCATCTCCCGCTACAAGAAAATGGCCGCCGCCCTGCTGCTAGGCAGGATCCGATGGACTCACGGACTAACGAAAAATGGCGGCCGCTCTCCAGTAAGAAAGCGTTTAGTTTTGTGCGCGCCCTCTAGCGTCTGCTGCGGGGAAGTTCTCAGGGTCAAGAGGCGGGACCCGGTTGCCAAGCAGCACGCTGAGCAGCGATTTCCGCTTTTTTTTTTTTTTTAGAGCTTTCGTTGTGTGCGTTCCACAGCCGCGACTTCCGGGGCTGGATTGGCACATGCGCAGGGCTAAATCTAAGAAACCTGAATACAAATCTTTATATAAAACCTCTGGGGTCAGAACAATGACATAAATCCCATCTCAGGACCTTTAGCTGGAAAATCAATGGGTAAAACTCTAAGCAAACCACTATATAAAAAAACAAAGGATTTCTACTACTGTCCATCCAGTCTTAAAAATGTACACTGCTCTGCCTGTAAGGGGAGGAGACCTATTTTTTTCTCTGTTGTTCCTTGTACTGAAAGGTTGGCGTTTGCTGAAGAGATCTCACGGGCCGCACTTGGGGCAAACCATATTAAGAGAGTTCACCACCGATCGGCGTACACTAGCCTGTAACATTCTGCCATTATCGATCTTACACCATTGACAATGAATGCTGCTTTAAAAACAGTCATTTATCACCCAAAAATATTTATGTAAAATGTGCCGCGACACACCTAAAGAAAGACCAGTCCACCCAACAGTGAAAGTTTATTTATTGGTGGAGGCTGGGGGGCTGAGGGGCCAGAGTCAGCCTCAGACTTCCTATAGGCCTCAAACTCTATGTTTTCCGGTCCACCTGGGAGGTTCAAATGTTTCCTCCCACCTGTGTGTGTGGTCCTCCTCTTCATGTTACATTCATAATCATTTTAATAAAATCCAGGAGCGATGGTGAGAGCCCCTCATAATGGAAATATCTGGTGTGCAGACCCAGACTTGGGAAATCAGCGCAGGGATGGTGAGAACCCCTCATGATGGACAAAGCAGGTGTGCAGGCCTGAGAATTCATCATAGGGATGGTGGGAACCCTCATAATGGACAAAGCAGATGTGCAGGCCTGATAATTCATCATAGGGATGGTGGGAGCCCTCACAATGGGCACAGCAGGTGTTCAGACCTAGGAACGCAACACATTGATGGTGGGAATCCCTCATCATGACAAAGCAGTAGTGTAGACCCGGGCATGGTGGGAACCCCTCATAATGGGCACATCATGTTTGCAGACCTTGGAACTCAGCACAGGGATGGTGAGAACCTCTCATACTGGGCACAGCAGATGTGCAGACCTGGGAATTAAAAAAAAGGGATGGTGGGAAGCCCTCACAAGGACACTGCAGTAATGTGGATCTGGGAACTAAGCGCAGGGATGGTTGGAACCCCTCATAATACACACATCAGGTTTGCAGACCTAGTAACTCAGCACAGGGTTGGTAGGAACCCCCGCATAATTAGGTAACTCACGATGTTCGGGTTGAACGTAAGTTAGACTTAAACATCGGTTATTCGTTTGTTTGTAGAACAAAAGAACATATGGGATGCTCGCGGGACGTTCGTGCGCTCACGAGTGCCCCATAATGCCCTGCGAGTCCATGGTGCATTGACGGCTGCTGATTGGCCGGAGCATGCACATGACCTGCATGCTTTGGCCAATTACAGGGCAATGTACTGTCAGAGCCATGATTGGCCAAAGGCAGGGTGCATTTGGCCAATCATGGCTCAGGGGCTAAGTCCACACCCCACACTATATAAGGCTGTCTACACAGCAGCCATATGTAGTGTGTTAATGTGGAGACTGGAGAGAGATTAGGCAGGTTAGTTAGTGGATAGAGCATGCAGGCAGTGTAGACTATATAATACAGTGCAGGCAGTGTACAGTATATAATACAGTGCAGTCAGTGTACAGTATATAATACAGTGCAGGCAGTGTACAGTAGGGATTAGCCAAACACCTCCCAGTTCAGTTCGCACCAGAACATGCGAACAGGCAAAAAATTTGTGTGAACACCGTTAAAGTCAATGGGACATGAACATCAAAAATCAAAAGCCTTTAAGGCTTATATGCAAATTATTGCCATAAAAAGTGTTAGGAGGACCCGGGTACTGCCCCATGTATCAATGCAAAAAATAAAATAAAAAAAAAAAAAACAGCATGGGGTCCCCCAAAATCCATGCCAGGCCCTTATGTACAATGTACCCCATACCAATTCACATGGGGGGGGGGGGGGGGGGGTCAGGTTGCATGGTCGGAAAGGGTCTGGTATGGATTTTGGGGGGGACTCCCACATCATTTTTTTTTTACATTTAGGCACGGGGTTTCCCTTAACCACTTCAATACACTGTGTTATATATATACTACACTAATATAGAGTCTACACTAAATTCAGAATATATATATATATATATATATATATATATATATATATATATATATATATATATATAGATATACACACACACACTACACACACACACACTAGACTATATATATGTATATAGATACAATTTATATTAAATACATAAATAAATAATATATAAATAAAAATTAAATTAATTTTTTTTTTATATTGTAAAGAGTGTATTATATATATAAATAAATACACTGCCTGCACTAACCTAATCTAGCTCAATCTATCTTCGTCCACGCGCTATACATGGCCGCTATGTAAGCAGCTTATATAGTGTGGGGCGTGGACAGAGTGCGCTGTGATTGGCCTAAGCATGCAGGTCAGGTGCATGTTTTGGCCAATCATGCGATGTCGCAGTGCATTATGGGGTGTTCTGCGGCGCTCAAATTTGCCGAGAATGCCTCATATGTTCGGTACGTTTGTGAGCAAACGAACACCCGATGTTTGAGTCGAACTTACATTCGTCTCGAACATCGGGCTCATCCCTAGTGAACCATATATAATACTGTGCAGTCGGTGTACAGTATATAATACAGTGCAGGCAGTGTACAGTATATAATACAGTGCAGGTGGGGTACAGTATATCAGGGCTGAAAATATCAAGTCCTGAACTACTAGCCAGGCCCTAAGCCTCCTTTCAAACTTGTGCGACTTCAAAGTCGCGCGATTTTGCCGCGATTTCAAGGAATGCCTGTGTAAGTGGCATCCAAATCGGCCCAAAGTAGTGCAGGGACTACTTTGAAGTCGTACTAATATGAATGGCTGTCATTGGAAATCATGGGGAACGACTTGTCATGCTACTTTGCAGTCCCAAATCGTGGGCCAAGTTGTATAAGTGTGAAAGGGGCCTAAGGGTTACTCACCGCCAGTTGCCCCACCCCTATACATGTCCTCATAAATGCTCATGAAATGACACCTAAATTATTTATGCAGAATTAAGTTACACAAATAAAAATTAACAACTTTATCACCCTTTGCAGCCTCACCCATGCCCATCAATGCAGTGTGACCAGTGCCGACTAACGCAGCCTCACCCATGTCCACCAATGCAGCGTGACCAGTGCCCACCAACGCAGCCTCACCTGTGTCCATCATTGCAGCCTCACCGTGCAGCCCCACCTGTTTACATCATTGCAGCCTCACCTGTGTCCATCATTGCAGCCACACCGTGCAGCCTTACCTGTGTCCATCATTTCAGCCTCACCCGTGCAACCTCACCTGTGTCCATCATTGCAACCTCACCTGTTTACATCATTGCAGCCTCACCTGTGTCCATCATTGCAGCCTCACCCATGCAAAGGGGGCGGCCGGATCATCATCAGCGGAAGAGAGCATGGAGGAAGAGGAGAGCCGGCTTGATCACAGAGCTGGGTTTGCCTGCTGTAACAGCTTACATTACAATTGCAGTCCGCGTGCCGTCATACACAGCCCCGCCCTCCTGACCCGACACCTGTGACAGACAGAACGCCGGTCCAATGCATTCTGTCTGTTTGCAATCTCTGTTTGAAGCGGATCAAGTATGGCCAAAACACCACATGCTTGACAAGACATATCATGTTCTGCCATGCAGTCCGTTGGCAACAGCACCTGAAAGACCCACATCATAAAAAAATGCAGACTTCTCCTTGCTCCTCATCTGGGATCTCAACCCCTACTATACCTCAGGTCCTCTCAAAATCCTGCACTGAGAGGAATGAAGGTACAGCAATAGGTGCCACAAGTACTTGTACCCAATCTGCTAGCAGTACACCACCTGTTGATTTCATCAGGCAAATTTTGCTACCCCAGTTGCTAAACCGTAAAAAAAAAATACTGTCCCAGCCATCCACATGCTCAGCATCTAAATGCTAGCTTGGCCAAATTGCTAGCACTACAATTGCTGCCTTTTCATCTGGTAGACTCTGCCCCTTTTCATGAATTTGTGGAATGTGCTGTACCACAGGGGCAGGTTCCAAAAATAAATTTATTTTCACGTAAGGCCATTCCAGCTCTGTACCGTCATGTGGAAGGCAATGTTTTGGTCTTGTTGGACAGGGCAGTCAGCAGCAAGGTTTACATTACCACTGACTCATGGTCCAGCAGGCAGTGTCAGGGACGTTGCATTTCCTTCATGGCGCACTGGGTAATTCTGCTGGCAGCTGGGAAGGATGCAGGACAGGGTTCAGTGTTGGAGCTTGTTCTGCCACCATGCCTCCAAAAAGCTGGTGGGGATTCTGAAATATCTGTCTGCTCCACCCCCTCCTCTTCTTCCTCTATGGCCTCTTCTGCTGAATTTTCCTCTGAACCAGCAGTGCTCCCTAAGCATTTAATGGGCTACGCAAGTAGTCAGGCTAAAAGATGCCATGCGGCTGTACATGGCTGGGAGGACAATGGCATCCTTTGTGACCCAGATGACTCAGAATATCATGCCTCTTCAAACTTACGCTGAATGGGCTCCCTGATTCTGCAAAGCCTGTGAAAGGACCAGAGGATTTGTGGTATCAAGGAGAAGGATCATTACTGGCTGGCAACCCTTTTTGATCTATGTTACAAGGGTAAAGTTGCAGAGCTCATCCTGCCTTTGCAGAGGGAGCAGAGGATGAAATATGTTCAGGTCGCCTTGAAGAAAAAATTGTGTAACGCCTTTCCAGACCCTGGGCGTTACCATTTCCTGGACAACGTGTTTCTGAGGCTGTGTTTGGTCAGAGGAAGAGCAGTGGTGACGGTGGCCGATGCCTTTAAACAATTCTTTAGTCCTCAGCACCCAGGGCTGTTAGGTTAAAGCAACCATTGGCAGTGTCTGCATTATATGATGCAGAAATATCTAGGGGCAAGAGCAGACTTGGAGAACTTTCCAACTGCGCATCCACTGGGTTACTGTGTTTTGAGGATGGACCACTGCCCAGAACTTGCTCAATATTCAATCGAGCTACGGGCCTGTCCTGCATCCAGTGTGCTTTCTGAACGGACATTCAGTGATGCTGGAGGGTTTGTGATGGATCAAATAGTGCGCCTGTCCACAGAACTCGTTGATAGGCTGACATTTATCAAAACAAATCAGTCCTGGATCAGCAGCTATCAAGCCCCTGATACTGATGTAACTGATTGAATTTGCAAGGGATCTGGGATCCCTTAAAGACTGCCTATGCCACCTATCCTATTCCTGAATCTCGATTATGCTAGCTTCCAACAATATTTTTGGTTTAGGGCACCACCAACACCTAAGGCCCAATTTTTTTGCAGCTGTTTGAGGGGTATGTCGTCATTTCCATTATTTTTTTTACAAATTTTTAACAGCAGGGCCAGTTCCTGCGCCCAACAAGAGTAACTGTGAGGGGGTTACAGTGTTTGAGCACCACCAACACCTAAGGCCAATTTTTCTGCACCTGTTTAACAGGGGCATGTAATATTTAACAGCAGGGTCACATTCCTGTGCCCAACAAGAGTAACTATGAGGGGTTAAAGTGTTCAGGTATCACTTGGGATGGGCGAACGGATTGGGTTGAGCATAAGTTTTGCCTGAACATCACCCATTCAGGTACTCGCTCAAACTTTATGGGCACTTAGTGGGATGTTCGCCCGCCAAGCGCAGTCAATAGGTTGTTAAGGCTTCCCCGCTGAGAGCTAAATTTAAAAAAAATTATTGTACAAAAAAATAAGTAAATGTAAAAAAATTGGGGAACAAAACAGCGTGGGGGGACCCTTTGGGTCTGGTATGGTTTTTAACCAGTGCCCCACCAGCGCATTGCAAAGTCATGCCACCAGGAATACTCACTCCCTCCCTCCTGCAGCCCATCAGAATACCCAAATACCTATCTGCAGCCCCTGCCTCATAGAATATACGTTGGGGCATTTTCTTACCAAAATGGGGTCATTTGCGGGTATTTGTACTCTACTGACATGTCAGGGCCTCACAAAACGAGATAGGCCATTAGTATATCAGGTGTGATCACATTTTTATGATTTGTACCATAGCTTGTAGACTCTAACTTTCACACAGACTAAATAATATCCACTAATTTGGGTTATTTTTACCAAAGATATGTAGCAGTATAAAGTTTGGCCCAAATTTATGAACAAAAATTACTTATTTGCAACATTTTATAATAGAAGAAAAAAAAAAAGACGCCTTTTTTTTTCATAGATTTTTTCATCTATATATATCCGGGAGCCGGCAATATATTACAGCCGCAAGCAAGTTTAAATGAAATTTTTGCTTTAGAAATGTCATTATTGCTGCAGCATGTTCTATACATTGCACAGATGCGCCACTTTACAGGCAGACTAAGGGGACCCCCAGGCACGATATTTAAAGGAAAGGAATATTTCATTTTTATGGTTTCACTTTAAGCATTATTGAAATCACTGTCCCTGAAAAAAACGATTGTTGTAAAAAAAAATTATTTTGCATTGATACATGTCCCCTAGGGCAGTATCCGGGTCCCCATACACTTTTTATGGCAATAACATGCATACAAGCCTTTAAAATTAGGACTTTTGATTTTTCATGTTCCTGTCCCATAGACTTTAATAGGGTGCGCATGTTCGCTAGAACTTTTTGCCTGTTCGAGGTGTTCTGGTGCAAACCGAACTGGGGGGTGTTTCGGCTCATCCCTACTCATAATACACACATCAGGTTTACAGACCTAGGAACTCAGAACAAAGATGGTGGGGACCCCTCAAAATGGGCAAGTAGGTATAGAGAGCCAGGAACTCAATGCAGAGATCTTACCCAGAGTCCCAAGGAGATAAAAGACTGTCAAGTGGTTTTAACGCTACAAAATCCACGAACGCGGAAATATCCATTTTGCGGAAAAAGAACCTTTTAAGAATACTCGCACACAGAGAGTCTAGGTTCTGTGAATCCAATCCCAGGAGGCACAGATGCAGCTTCCAGAACCTATGACAGGCTGAAATATGTGTACTCGTGTTTAGGGCCCTATGTGTCCGGGGACATATGCCTGCAATGCAGAATACCTGTAGCCTAAGTGAACCATCTGTAATATAGTAGCACTTGCTCCTCACAAAAAATGTTTAATAAAAGATTTACTAAATGATAAAAACATGGTGGTCCAGTTTACAATCTCTTATGGACTTTAATATCTTAAAGGGTCCTGTCATCATTACACAGATGTGGGGAAACCAATTGACTTCCCTGAGATCACTAAGCAAAGACTCAGCATCTAGGGCTCATTTACACTTGCCTAAAAATGTGGCATTGTACATAATTGCTACCTTACATTCCTGTTCACACGTTTGCTTTGCTTAAAATAATATACCCCATGTCACTTTCTTGGTGCTTCAAAGCATCTCCAAAACCTCTATAGAAGTCTATGACAAAGCTCACCAACAGCACCTGCAACTTTTGAAGGGTTTTTATTCAGTGTTAGCTTTGCTTTGTTTTGGAGGTATTACAGGGATGAGATATCCCAGGATGCAGTGGGAAACCAACAAGCGAATCGGAAAGACATCATCAGCAGTCGCTTCTGGTTTATGTGTATATATTCTGGGCGTGTCGTATGCAAACGTCACATCTGGTGTGAAGCATGGAGCAGCAGGAAGGTGAGCGAGGTCCGGACTGGAGCGGAGCAACTAGCAGATGGTACACGTGGTGTGCAACATGGGAACGCTATAGTGGAAGGTGAGCAGGGACCAGAGAGAGAGGACTGAGAGGCAGAGGATCAGCAGAGCTGGGGGACCAGAGCAGGAGAAACTAGCAATGTCACATATGCTGCGCAGCGTGGCAGCAATATAGCAGGAGGTGAGCGGGGACCGGAGAGAGGAGGATGAGCAGAGCTGGGGGGTTACCACTGAGTGGGGGATCAGCAGAGCTGGGAGTACTACTGAGTAGGGGGGTCTGTTAAACAAGGGTACCAATAAGCTGTGGATCTGCTGAATGAGGGTACCAATAAGCTGTGGATCTGCTGAACAGGGGGTACTAATGAGCTGGGGATCTACTGAGCTGGGGTTCTACTGGGCCCCTTTAACCACTTCCCGACCGACGCACACAGATATACGTCGGCAGAATGGCACGTACAGGCAGGAGGGCGTATATAGTCCCTCCTTAATGCCTGTTGTGCCATCGGGAGCGGCGCGCTCCCGCGCCGGACGGGACCCCCGTGAGTCCGGTCGCGGGCCCCGCGGACTCGATTGCCGCGGGGACACCCGCGATCGTCTCACGGGAAGGCTGAACGGGGAGATGCCGAGATAAACAGCATCTCCCCGTTCTGCCTAGCAACTAGTGACGCTGATCTCTGCTCCCTGTGATTGGAGCAGAGATCAGCATTCACTAGCTGACAGCCACGCCCCCCCACAGTAAGAAACACACCCCTAGGCATACTTAACCCCTACACTGCCCCCTTGTGGTTAACCCCTTCACTGCCAGTGTCATTTATACAGGAATCAATGCATTTAAATAGCATTGATTGCTGTATAAATGACAATGGTCCCAAAAATGTGTCAAAAATGTCCGATGTGTCCGCCATAATGTCACAGTCACAATAAAAATCGCTGATCGCCGCCATTACTAATAAAAAAAAATTATTAATAAAAATGCTATAAAACTATCCCCTATCTTGTAAACGCTATAACTTCTGCGCAAACCAATCAATAATCGCTTATTGCGATTTTTTTTTTTTTACCAAAAATATGTAGAAGAATACGTATCGGCCTAAACTGAGGAGAAAAAAAAATGTTTTTTTATATATTTTTGGGGGATATTTATTATAGCAAAAAATAAAAAATAATGCGTTTTTTTTTCAAAATTGTCACTCTTTTTTGTTTATAGCGCAAAAAATAAAAACTGCAGGGGCGATCAAATACCACCAAAAGAAAGCTCTATTTGTGGGAAAAAAAGGACGTCAATTTTGTTTGGGAGCCACGTCGCACGACCGCGCAATTGTCAGTTAAAGCAACGCAGTGCCGAATCGCAAAAGGGGGCCTGGTCCTTTGGCTGCAAATTGGTCCGGTCTGAAAGTGGTTAAAACAAATAGAAAATCAACATGCACACACAGGGCATTTACCAAGCATCATTAAAGCATCAAAAAAGCATCAGAAGAGCTGGGGTACTACAGAGCCAGGGATTTGCTGAACAAGGATACTAATGAGCCAGGGATCTGCTGAACAGAGGTTCAAATGGTCTGTGGATCTGCTGAAAGGTGGTACTAATGAGCTGGGGGTACTATTAGACCCCTTTAAAACAAAAGTCAAAGCAAGGTGTGTGCCCTTGGAGACTTAAATGTATCCCTCCGTGGCTGTGTAATGTTAGGTAATGAGTCCACAGAACCCCTCAACCTTTAGCAATACATGAGAAGCTATCCACTGACTTTAGACAGCAGACTGCCAAAGGGACCCTCTAATTTCTCTCCCCAATTCACATCATCATCACCACGTAAGCTCCTTTGTGGGTGGCCGATGGCCCTAATGTCGCTCTTGGAGGATCAGTGGGATTCTTTAATGGCAGGAGTTCTTCTAAAGCTGCTTGCCCCACTGCATGCCGAACCACCATCCCTGAAAACCTTTCCACCACAATTGGTGTGGCTGAAGGCAATCCTTCATGTTCAATCAAGCCATCATGAAGGCATAGGGTGAACTCTTTAATCTTTTTTTACAGCAGCAAGAGAAACAATGACTGAGCCGTGGTTTACATAGTCAATTGAGTCTACAGTACATCAGAGTACCTTGTATTCTATCAGAATGGAGGAAGAAGGCCAACCACCTGCCAAAAAGGTTTAACCATTAAGGATCCAAAAGTGATTGCCCCATAATACAGCATATTTTGCTCCCTATTGGTGATCTCCTTGTGGACTTGCAACTCTCGCTTACCCCAACCTTCCCTTAAGAGTTCCTAGCCCCATTTTTTGCTGGTTTCTCATTCTCAGAAAGTGGTCAGCCTTTACGAAAGATGGTCATGTCCATGGCATTTACAAACTGTTTTACATTTACTGAGACGTTACCCTACTGAGCTGTGTCGCTCTTCGAGAACTCCTATCTGAAGTTGTTGCAAAGTCTGTGAATGTTCTCATTTATCCAGGTCATGGTATATCTAGTAGTAGTGGGTCACATTCAATTGGAATTGTTCTGTAATGTTGGAGACATTTCGAAGATAATTTTAGCAACTTTAGCAACTAGTTCTAGTGAGTATCAGGGAGATACCCAAGTAGCACCTTCATCCAAGCACCATAGAATGTGTAGTTGTTGGTTGTCCAAGAACAAGGTGGGAGGTGTAAAAGTTGTTGAAGTGCCTTGTTCTAGTTACAGTACATATTTCCATCACTGGTGTCAGGAACTCTGCATCTGTGTTGATCTTCCGATTCATATGAAGGTGAAAGTGTGAATTGATGTAAAATTGTCTGGGTAGACATGTTATAATAGCATTATGTGTGGAAGTTCCAGTATGAAGTAGCTGCCTGATTTTGGAGAGGACTGAATGCTAGCCTATTGCCTTGCGATTATGGGCCCTGGCATTTGGGGGAATGGTGCTCTTTGTGAGCTGTATGCCTGGGTACCCTTGAGGTGGTGTTACTTTAGATTCAGGTCCATGTCCCCTAAGACACACAGACTCTGGGAACCCTGTATATGCCCAAAGACTATTCTTGGTTGTTGATTCTGAACTCAACATGTTAATTGAGAGAGCTGATCACATTGTCCACTGTACAATGTAGGAGACGGGCCAATTCCTAGTGGGGCTCCTGCTACTGTGACAAAATGTCTTGTGAATGTACTTATAATGTATAATCTACTGTGTGAAGCTCGGTGACAACAAGTCTGACCTGTAGTGAAATCCTGATGGGCACAGAGTCACATCGGCTGCTTAAAGGGATTAGTTAATTAGCTCATGTTAATTTGTTACAGGTGTATTGTTAGAGTAATATGAGCAGGAGCGGGGGACCTCCTCTTCTACTGTATAAAGACTGTATTCTGGTTCTAATAAAGAGTCCATGTCAGCAGTGAAACAAGTCTCGTCTTGTTTTGTGCTTGGGAGTGGTTGGAATATCTGATATCTATATTCAGACTGGGAGGAAGTGGTATATGATGAAAGCACTCAAGCAGAGTGTAGGAACGTTTCGTCACACTGCCCTCCTTCAAGCTTCTAGAGCAGGGGTCTCAAACTGGCGGCCCCCCAGCTGTTGCAAAATGACAAGTCCAATGAGGAATTGCAAAGCTGACCATTACAAGCATGACTTCCACAGGCAGAGGCATAATGGGACTTTTTGCAGTTTTGCAACAGCTGCAGGGTCGCCAGTTTGAGACCCCTGATCTAGAGCAATGTTGCTCAACTCTAGTCCACAAGTACCCCCAACAGGTCATGTTTTCAGGATTTCCCTGAAACCGGCTGTGGTAATTACTAAGGCAGTGAAACTAATCAAATCACCTGTGCAAAATAATGGAAAGCCTGAAAACATGACCTGTTGGGGGTACTTGAGGACTGGAGTTGAGAAACATTGCTCTAGAGGACCTGCTGTGTTCTCTGTCCAAGATGTACTCCTTCCTGTCCTCGAAAGAATGTTCAGCTTTTCTGCCTCCTCTAGCACCTTTGGGCACACATTTTTTTTTGGCACGCTCCCTGTTCTTTCTCACTGCATTTGATAGCAGCAGGTGCCTATGGACTGAATCCCTGTGTGAATAAAAATAAAAGGGGAGGAGAGGTAGCCTTGAACAGTGCTGGATCTCTTCTCCCCCACACAGGGAAGGGGGAGGACATAAAGCTATAAAAACTATTTTTTCACCTTAATGAAGGGAAAGCATTAAAAGGTTAAAAAATATTTTGGCTTTACAACCACTTTAACCACTTCAGCCCCGGACCAATTGGCAGCCAAAGGACCAGGCCCCTTTTTGCGATTCGGCACTGCGTCGCTTTACCAATTGCGCGGTCATGCGACGTGGCTCCCAAACAAAATTGGCGTCCTTTTTTTCCCACAAATAGAGCTTTCTTTTAGGTGGTATTTGATCGCCCCTGCGGTTATTTTTTGCGCTATAAACAAAAATAGTGCATGTATGAAAACTACAATGTGAGTGCAGTTTACTGAATCAATGAACTAGATTGACTTGTGTATTTTTTTCAATCTAGCTAAATGTAACTATCACTGGTCCCTATTATCAGTGTCACTAGTGAAATCAGTGTCAGTTTAATATTTTTTTTTTTAGGGTGTCCCTCCCAGCTAGTGTCTGTTAATGCCAGATTGCCCGCCACCCTATGCCAGTCCCATTATCACAGATCACTGCCATTACTAAATGTTGATAGCTGTCTGTACGGATTAGTATCTGATCACAATCAGAAACAATACTAGTGTCTCCAAAAAGCCGATCCAGTTTGGTTTTTACCAAAGACATGTGGCAGAATACATTTTGCCCTAAATCTATGAAGAAATTTAATTTTTTATTCAACATGTTTTATAGCAGAAAGTAAAAAATATAGTTTTTTTTGTATCTATTATTTCAGTATTTTTTCCTTTATATAAAAAAAAATAAAAAACCCAGTGGTGATCAAGTACCACCAAAAGAAAGCTCTATTTGTGTGAATAAAAGGGTATAAATGTAATTTGGGTACAGTGTTGCATGACTGATCAATCGCCAGTTAAAGTAGCGCAGTGCTGCATATCAAAAAATGGTCTGGTCATGAAGGGAGGAGTAAAACCTTTAGTGGTTAAATACCAGAAAAAGAAAGATCTGCTTAAAAAAAATAAGATATAGAATTCATTTGAGTACAGTTTTGCATGACAGTGTAATTGTCAGTCAATGTCACAATGCTAAAAAAATGGCCTGGACAGGAAGAGGGTTTAACATGCCGGTGTTCTATCGAATAGTGCATCCCATTGGATAATACCTCTGACGATCCCAGTCTACAACATCACTCCAGCTATGTTGATCAGCTGCCGTGACGTCAACACTGCGCATGCGCAGATTGTCTGAGGCATTATCCGACGATCTGCAAAGGAAAAATGTAACAGTCAAATTCTGCCTGCCTCTCTGCTCGCTGTGTTGGAGGGCGGGTTTTGGTGTGTTGAAGGACGGTGGTATATGCTGTGTTGCAGGAGGGTGGCCCACCCTGCAACACACCCAAATCCACCTGTCACGTGATCGGTCAATTCTTCTGCATGAGCAGACAGCCAGGCAGAATCTGACGATTACATTCTTCCTTTGCAGATCGTCGGATAATGCCTCCGATCTACGCATGCGCAGTGTTGACGTCACGCCAGCTGATCAACATATCACCTGGAGTGACGTTGCGCAGATGTGCAGATCATCAGAGGCATCATCTGACAGGGACGCACTATTCGATAGAACACTGGTGTTCTGTCAAAAATAGCCAATTCATCAAGATCTCCAATTACGTCAATTCCGGTTACTGTAAAACGTCATTAATTGGAGATTTCCGATGACTTTCCGTTTTGACACAACACCGGCAAGCGGGTACACTCCAGTACATGAAGACTTTGCTGTTTTGACACAACAGCGGGTAACGAGGAAAAAGTTATCGCCACCGCGGAGGCAGCCATTTAGTTGGTTAGTATCGGAGCGGACTAACAATATCCGCTCATAATATCGCGTACCAGAGTGTATACAGTTGCTGGCGTTAAGTCAAAACAGCAAGTCATCGAAATGTCCAATTATTGACGGTTTACAGTAACCAGAAGTGACGTAATTGGAGATATTGATGAATTGGCTATTTTGACAGAACACCAGTCCTCATGTGGTTAAAGATCCTTCAGACTTTTACTGACACTCTAGCCAACATCTCCTTGACACATTCCATGGTGATAGGATTAATGTGATATTAAAGGCTCATGTTTTTTTTTTTGTCATACTTACCTGCTCTGCGTAATGGTTTTTGCACAGAGCAGCCCCAATCCTCCTCTTCTCGGGATGCATGAAGGTAAAAAAACCTGCAGCCTTTACAACCACTTTAAGGTGTCAGTGCTACCCGTGTGGATGGAAATGCTTGGGTATGAAGACATGGCTTTGGTAAGCTACAAATGTCTTCAGCATTACAGATCGAGTGCAATTGAATGAGACCAAGTACTACCAGCTTGTCCCAAAAGTCATAAGTGTTCTTGGTCTCTCGTCACACCTTCACTGGTGCAAATACTGATGGGCGATCAGAGAGGTTTTCCTTTTAAAACTCTTGCTGCAAACCGAGCAGGAAAAGGGCTTTTCCCCTGTGTGAGTCCTTTCGTGGGTGGCCAGGTTTGACTTTTGAGTGAACCGTTTCCCGCATACAGAACAAGAATACGGCTTCTCATCAGTGTGGGTCCTTTCATGCGTGACCAAGAAATCTTTCAGGGCAAAAAGTTTACCACAGATGGAGCATGAATATGGTTTCTCCCCCGTGTGGATTAACTCGTGCCGATCCCGGCGGGCTTTGACCGGGAAGGGTTTGCTGCAGTATGAGCAGATGTATGGTTTCAATCCTGTGTGGATCCTGAGATGTTTGACGAGGTCTCCTTTTTGCGTAAAACACTTCCCGCACTCCGAGCAGGAAAATGGTTTCTCCCCAGTGTGGATTCTGAGATGTTTAACAAGATCGCCTTTCTGCGTGAAACATTTGTCACATTCCGAGCATAGGTATGGCTTCTCCCCTGAGTGGAACTTCTGGTGCTGGGCCAGGATGGCCGTATCGGAGAAGGACTTTCCACACTGAGAACATGAGTATGGCCTCTCATCAGAATGAACCTTTTCATGTTTTACCAGGTGGGCTTTTTGGGTAAATACTTTGCTGCATTTAGAACAGAAGAAAAGGCGTTCCCTTACATGGATTCGCTCATGGGCAAGAAGTTCTGATCGCTTAGAAAAACGTTCTGCACACTCAGAGCAAGGGAAGTTCTTAGAACACCTTGTGGCCGTTGGATGGAGTGATGGATCCACACTGGGAGGATCCAGATCCAGGATCTTGGTGTACCGTCCATCTGGAGAAAATAAAAAGTGGAGGGGACATACATTGCATTAAAGCTGAACTCCAGCCAATTTTGTAAAGGTAGGTCTTGTCGGCAGTAAAAACATGGCCATAAGCTTTAACCCTTCCCAACCTACTGAAAATATAACTCATCGGAGAGCTTCCCCATCAGTTCCTGTTCTGACAGGAAGTAAGGGGGAATCTACTCAACAAGGACATAGATAGTAATAGGAACCTGATGGAGGCTCTATTCCTTTCCTCTTCCAGTTTGTACCAATGGTGTTTTCAAACATTACAGAAGAGCCAAACCTACCATACTGCAGTTTGGTATCTGACCAACTTTGTTCTGTAGCTCTATCAAGAGTGAATGAGGTGATAATACAACAATTTACAAGGATAATCTAATCCAATTAAGGATTAGTACCACTTGGAGGAGTTCTGTAGAGATTTACCAAGGCCGATGGTGGGAGAGACCACACCGAAGAGGACTTTATGTGACCAGCATACACCTCCTGGGTTGACCTTCCAGGCATCACTGTACACTGCCAGTTCCAACACCAAACCATGCTGCATCTTTTTCCTTATTTCCACATTCGTTTTGGGTTTTCAAAGTAACGAAGCCCAGGGATTGGCATAACAGTAAAGCAGCTGGAATGTTTATATGGTGGTCACAGCAGTAGCAGGCACTGTTCTGAGCATGTTTAACCACCTGTCCACCGATCCCAGTAAATATACTGCGAATGGGTGGCAGGTACAGGCATAACCCATGTTCTTGACTGGCCTTCTTTTAGATTTGGGTTTGGCAAATGCGCGCCTCTTGCCGACCTGTGCTGTGATTGGACACGATTTTGGCAGTAGATTTCAGACAATGATTTCGACTGAAACCTGCTGTTCGGCTGCAGCCAATCACACACAAAAGACATGGATAAGCGAGTTTGGGATGGAGGAACTGTACTGGCCTGCACAGAGTCCCGACCTCAACCCGATAGAACACCTTTGGGATGAATTAGAGCGGAGACTGCGAGCCAGGCTTTATCGTCCACATTAGTGCCTAACCTCACAAATGTGCTTCTGGAAGAACGGTTAAACATTCCCATAGACACACTCCTAAACCTTGTGGACAGCCTTCCCAGAAGAGTTGAAGCTGTTATAGCTACAAAGGGTGGGCCAACTCAATATTGAACCCTACGAACTAAGACTGAGATGTCATTAAACTTCATGTGCGTGTAAAGGCAGGCGTCCCAATACGTTTAAATTTTAATCTTGGGTTTGGATGCCCTTTAATGAAATGAGGGGGAAGAGAGGCTCCTTTATCTGTTTAATGCTAATTACTCACCTGTACCGATCTCTGGAAACATGTCATCCTCTTTGATTTTTACAGGTGCTACTTCGTCCTCTTCTTCCTCCTCTTCAGCAATATCTCTTGGCGTCTCGCTGGTGCCTCCGGGGTCTGTGAATAGAGATGAGAGTGAAGTCCCCTGTACTGAGATGTATTGAGAGACCCCAGAGAGTGTGTGTGAGGGAGGGGGAGAGACTGGTCACTTCACAATATACCGGTCTCTACTGGCGTGAAGTACCTGGGCATACGAGTAACGTGGGATCCACTTGAGTATATCCTACTCAATCTGACCCCACTGCTAAATAGGATTCGCGATAGGATTAAAATATGGGTAAAACTCAAAATGTCACTGGTGGGCAGGTTTAATTTAATAAAGATGATTTTCATGCCTCAACTCCTGTATATTCTGCATAACACCCCTATGGTGATCCCCCTTAAGCTGTTTAGAATTATTAATTCGCTCTTTAGAAGCTTTATATGGTTGGATAAGCCCCCAAGGATAAAACTGGAACAGCTCCAAAAGCCCAAGGAGGCGGGAGGCCTCGCCCTCCCTAATCCTTGGGTATACTACTTGGCTGCCCAGGCGCAGCATATTGCCAGAGCTATGGTGGCAACGGAGGAAGGGGTGGTGACACCCTCTCAATCTGATCCCACCAAGGAACTGATGTGTCTGGCCTCCGGTCATGATGAGGTACCCAGGGGCATGGAGGCTCTCGCATTTGCAAAATCAAATAAACGATACCCCACTTACACATTAATGCAGAAAGTTTGGAACAAGCTTAGACAGATACAGGGCGTGGAGGGTTTTACTGAATATAGCCCGATATGGGATAATAAATACTTTGAGGAACTGCTGACACTGCACTCTGGGGAACGGTGGAAGAGACACGGCGTCACGCATCTGAGACACATTTTTACGGCGGGCAGCCTGATACCCTTCGCGGTGTTGAGGGAGAGGTTTCAGCTCCCTCAGACGATGCTTTTTCACTATTTACAATTACAACACGCGGTGTAGGCACAGTCCGGTGATGCCCCGTGGACTCTTTCGCCGACCCCAATTTTCAGACTGATGGAAGATGTCATGCAGTTTCGGGGGTTCATATCAAAGGTCTATTCGTCAGTTCTGCATACTCACCTCGAGAGATTCCCACAGACAGCTTATGCAAAATGGGAGGAGGATGTGGGCACGTTCGATAGTGAGCAATGGGAGGAGGCTCTCCAGGCAGTCCAACTATGTTCGATTAATGTAGCTCAACGGTTGTCCCAACTGTATCTAGTACTTAGAGTTCACCTTACACCCGCTAGACTTTTTAGAATGGGGATACGACAGGACGATAACTGCCCTAGATGTGCGAGGGATCATGAGGATCTGATTCACCTACTGTGGAGATGCCCCAAGCTTCACTTGTTCTGGACAGGAGTGGTGACCATGATTAATGGAGCTTACCGACTTACCATTCCAGTCGACCCAAAAACATGCATATTGGGGATACTGGACGACATCCCTATGTCACCTATGACCAGGCAGGCGGTCGCTAGGGCCTTGTTTCAGGCACGAAAGATGATTCTCTGGCATTGGAAGGCCTCGGGGCCCCCAGTGCTGGGTGAATGGATAAAACAAATGGGGGAAACTATTAGACTGGAGAAGTATGTCTTTCAGCACAGGGGATGCCCAGAAAAATATGACAGCCTATGGGCTCCTTGGTTGGATACACCAGGCTTATCGCCGGTAGATCTGATATTGGATCGATTGCTGTAAAAAGAATAGATGAACTGGAGGGCTATTTGTAAATTAATGGATGTTTACATGCTGTGATGATTCAGGGACCATTGCAGACTGTGTTCTGTACCGACAATGCATGAGTATGGGGGATGGGGGAGTAATGATGCTGAAATGTTGATATGCCTTCCTGCAGGAATGTATGTACCCTTCTGATTTACAATTATGTACCTGTCTGAGTTTGGAGCTGTAAATTGAGTTGATTGTTTATTTTGTATTTCTTTTTTCACCTGTTCAATAAAAACCTCTTTGATTAAAAAAAAAAAAAAAAAAAACAAGGAGAATCTGGGACTCTTCTCTGGATTGAGACTGCATTTACACCTGAGGGCCGCAACGCGTTTGGCACAAAAGTAGCTTTTGTTCCTTTTTTGACACTGAGCCAAGTGTGTTTTTGCAGGTTTTTTTGTCTGAGGTGCCATTAAAGAAAAAAAAAAAAAAAAGATTGTTGTAGTGACTGAACAAGGAGAATATGGGACTCTTCTCTGGATTTATGTTTATTACTTACCTGTGCTGATTCCTTGAGAAACTTTATCCTCGTCTTTCTCTTCAATTATTATATGCAATTCCTCCTCTTCACTTTTGATGTCTCTCCAAGTGTTTCTGGTGTCTCCGGGGTCTGTGAATAAAGATGAGAGTGAAGTCCCCTGTACTGAGATGTATGAGAGACCCCAGAGAGTGTGTGCGGGGGGAGACTGGTCACGTCTCTTGGCTGGTAACACACAATGACATGATGTGAGGAGGAGAGCCGGAGTCTAATAGAGGCTGATGGCTCCTGACTCCCCCACTGGGCACATACTGTCTCCCCATTACTGCCTACTGACAGAGGAGGGGGGAGAAGAAGAGATTGTTGTAGTGACTGAACAAGGAGAATCTGGGACTCTTCTCTGGATTTAGTGTTTATTCCTCACCTGTGCTGATCTCTGGAGGAACGCTCTCCTCTTCCTCCTCTTTAATTATTATATGTAGTTCCTCCTCTTCACTTTTGATGTCTCTCCGAGTGTGTCTGGTGTCTCCGGGGTCTGTGAATAAAGATGAGAGTGAAGCCCCCTGTACTGAGATTTGCATTCGGCTATGGGAATGCTCTACCAAACAACATCCGCTTGGAAGAAAACCATCAGGCCTTCAGGAAAAAACTCAAGACCCACCTCTTCTAAACATGGCATCACAACAAGAGCAGACAAGCGCCTTGAGGCGATTCAGTTTGCAGTTGCAGCGCTATACAAATCATTCATTCATTCATTCATACTGAGATGTATGAGAGAGCCCCAGAGAGTGTGTGTGGGGGGAGACTGGTCTTCTTTATTACTCACCTGTGCGGATCTTTGGAGAGATTTCATCTTCCTTACATGGCTCATCACCCTCCATATCTGTCACTTCTACTTCATCTTTAACATGAAATAGGCTTTTACCCTTGGCAAAATGAATTAGGCAGTCAGCGTTTTTTTAATAACTCAATTATTTAAAAAATCAGATCCCCAGTTCCTCCTACCTGATCCTCCTGAGGGATCTCCTGATCTTCATGTGTGGAGTCCCGGGAATACAGAGGACGGGGACATCTCTCTGGGGGATTTCTTTTACTAGATCCATCTGTAGGGAACACACACACTGACTGAATACATTGTTTCTATGTCTTTATATCGGAGGATGTGTGTATCTAGGTAGATCCTCAATACTCTTCTCTCCTTTACCTCCTCCTCATTCCCAAATCCCGCTACAAATCTAAGGGGGAACGGAGATTCTCTGTCCAAGGACCACGGCTATGGAACGCTCTACCGAACGATATCCGCATGGAAGAAAACCATCAGGTGAGGGGCGGCCGATTCTCCATCATAACGTCCTTGTAGAGATCCTTGTGTCCTTCTATATACTCCCACTTCTTGGTACGTGAAAGCTCATACTTAGAAAAAACACAGATCTGTAACGATATGGCTGCAATAGGTGGAATAAAAAGGATATAAATACAGTATGTAAAGCACCCATAATTTATGATCTTTCAGTTTAACTTCCAATAAATGGAACAAAAAACAAAGGCTCAAATAGGTTAAGAAAAGTCTGATACTGGCAAAGAAAGGAAGAAGAAAGGGGGGAATAAAGTAATGCTGGCCATACACTAGAGCTGCACAATTAATCGTTAAAGAATCGAGATTGCGATTCAACCCCCCCTCACGATCTTTACACAGCATTTCCTCGATTCAGTGCAAAGAGTTCTCTGCTCAAGCCGACAGCTGTCAAAAAATAAATAAAAATAAAATAAAAAACAGGCACACTGCAATGTTTATCACAACATGTTTGGGCAGACATAAAGAGAACATTGTAACATTTCCTTTTTTCTAGGGCTGTTACTGATTACAATTTTCGTGTTTTTTTTTTATCGACTAATTTCGATTAATTATAACGCACATACAGATCCAACTACTTTTAGCTGATCTCCTTGCATTGCAACTCTGCATTAGTCAGTGGTAAATGTGGTATACACTATATACAATCACCCGACACTAGTTAGTTTCCACAATCCATGACTTAACTTCACAGTTCACACAAATACGTTTTAAATTCAAACTGTAGCACTGACGTAAGTAATTTTTTTTCTACAGTAGCGTGACAATCCCTCCCCCTCCGGTCTAACTATTCACTCTCACCTTATGTCATGGACCCCTGTGCAAACAGGTGGTCATGCAAGCGGGTATCAAAAGGGTTAACACTGACCATAAACTTCTCTCATGTCTCCTTAGATCTCAGCAAGGACACCAGGTCATGGTTAGAAAGAAAAGATCTAAGTGCTCACCGCTTAAGTATAAGATTACATTTTTGTGTACAAACTACTCACATAAAGATGATAACAACACAGCATGTAAAGCCGACAATCGTGTTAGTTCCGTAGGGCAGCAGCGGGTGACATCATGCGCCATACGCGTTACGTTCAATCAGAACTTAAACGTCACCGGACTCCTCCCCCTTCCCTTCGTTAGCAGACGGAGGCACTTGGGGAAGGGTGATGTCGATGTCCGTGATGTCACCGGATCTCCGACGGAACTCCCTGAAGCCAGCGGAGAGGCCAGTACCGATCAAAAAAACTTTGCTTGATCAAAAAAATGTAAGATTAATCGAGGAATTAATCTTTAGTTTTCACAGCCCTACTTTTTTCGGATCAAGAATCAGGAATCAGATCAAGAATGAACTTCTGTCTATAGATGAGGGCAGTTTAACCACTTAAAGACTCATGCCGTGTACACACGAGCGGATTTTCCGTCAGAAAAATCTTGGATGTTTTTTCCGACGGAATTCCGCTCAAACTTGGTATGCATACACACGGTCACACAAAAGTTCGCTGAACCTTCGACCGTCAAGAACGCAGTGATGTACAACACTACAAAAAAATTAAGTGCAATGCTTCTGAGCTTGCGTCGAATTGTTTCCGAGCATGCGTAGGAATTTTGCGCGTTGGAATTGCTACAGGCGATCGGAGCTTCCGATCGGAACTTTTTCCGACCGAAAAAATTGAGAACATTGCTCTCAATCTTTTGCTCGCTGGAATTCGGCCAGAAAAAGACCGATGGAGCATACACACGATCGGAATTTCCGACCAAAAGCTCTGATCGATCTTTTGCTGGCTGAATTTCCGATCGTGTGTACAGGGCATAAGCCTTTTTCTGACACTTGTTGCTTACAAGTTAAAATCAGTATTTTTTGCTGGAAAATGACTTAGAACCACCAAACATTATATAATATTTTTTAGCAGAGACCCTAGAAAATAAAATGGCGGCCGTTGCAATATTTTATGTCACACTGTATTTGCGCAGCGGTCTTTCAAATGCAATATTTTTGGAAAAAATACACTTTAATGAATTAAAAAAAAATAAAAACAGTAAAGTTATCCCAATTTAAGATGATGTTACGTGAGAGAATCATGATCTTTATTCTAAACAAAGAAAAGTGTGATTCTCATTTTATCCAGAATCGTGCAGCACTATCATACACAAGTTCGACCCATTCGACTTTCTACTCATTATTGGGGTAGAAGCGACGTTCATATTCAACCACAGCGATGAGAAAATTAAAAGGAGCAATGTGGGAAATTTTTCTCCAACAAATTTCTAACAGCGTATGTGGTTCTCCCCATGTTCCACAATCAAATGTTAAAAGCAAACAAACTTTTGAAGAACTTTAGAATGGCATTCATGAACTGATGGAATGTTCTGAGAATTTCTATACCAATTGTTAAAAAAATCTACTAGTCTATGGCCAGTTTAAGGCAATAGAGGGGAAGAGGAGATGGTGAGAGGAAGCAAGAAAGGAGACACGGGAGAATTGTGTTGAGGTCGGGACAGAGAGAGGAATAAGGGGGAGAAAAAAAAAAGAGACAGAGGTGAATAGGGGGGAGTTAGAGAGAGGAAGAAGGGGGGTATAGAGACAGAGAAAGAAGAGAAGGGGGGACAGAAAAAAAGAGGAAGAGAAGTATGGGAGGTGGGTAAGGGGGGGGGGGGGGGGTACGGAGACAGAAAAACAGTGTGGAAGGGGAGGAGGGAGAGACAGAGAAGTGGGAGAATCGGGGTGAGGTCGGGGCAGAGAGCAGAATAAGGGGGAGATGGGGGCAGAAAAAGGAGTATGGGGGGGGGGGGGGAAATCCGAGTGAGGCCGGGGCAGAAGAAAAAAAAAAGGGAAGAAGAGGAGACAAAAGGAGAAGAGGAGTATGGGGGGGGGGGGCAGAGAGGGAGGAAGGAGGGTTAGACAGAGGAAGGGGAGGGGCAGAGAGGGAGGAAGGAGGGAT
Source organism: Lithobates sylvaticus (assembly GCA_028564925.1). Lineage (NCBI taxonomy): Eukaryota > Metazoa > Chordata > Amphibia > Anura > Ranidae > Lithobates > Lithobates sylvaticus. The sequence continues at coordinate 623,490,184 of CM053028.1, read as the reverse complement.
AGACAGAGGAAGGGAGAGGGGCAGAGAGGGAGGAAGGAGGGATAGACAGAGGAAGGGAGAGGGGCAGAGAGGGAGGAAGGAGGGATGGACAGGGAAAGGGGAGAAAGGATGTATAGACAGAGGAAGGGGAGACCGGGGGGCAGAGAGGGAGGAAGGAGGGGTATACAGAGGCAGGGGAGACCAGGGGGGCAGAGAGGGAGGAAGGAGGGATAGACAGAGGAAGGGGAGACCAGGGGGGGGCAGAGAGGGAGGAAGGAGGAAAAGACAGAGGAAGGGGAGGGGCAGAGAGGGAGGAAGGAGGGATAGACAGAGAGGGGGAGACAGAGAGGGAGGAAGGATGGATAGACAGAGAGGGAGAAAGGATGTATAGACAGAGGAAGGGGAGACCGGGGGGCAAAGAGGGAGGAAGGAGGGGTATACAGAGGCAGGGGAGACCAGGGGGGCAGAGAGGGAGGAGGGAGGGGTAGACAGAGGAAGTGGAGACCAGGGGAGGAAGGGGAGACGGGGGGGGGGGGGGTAGACACTAGACAGAGGAAGGGGAGACCAGGGAGGGCAGAGAGGGAGGAGGGGTAGACAGAGGAAGGGGAGACCAGGGGGGCAGAGAAGGAGGGGGAGACCAGGGGGGCAGAGAAAACGGGAGAGACCGGAGAAAAAGGGGGAGACGGGGGGCAGAGAGGAAGGAGGGCTATATAAAAGAAGGGGAGACAAGGGGGCAGAGAAGGAGGGGTAGACAGAGGAAGTGGAGTATGGGAGGGGGGATTGAGGAAGAAGGGGGCGGGGACAGACTGGAGACGCCCCCTAGTGACGGGTGGGCGGAGCTGGGAACCTGATCTATAACTGTAGGGGTCAGTCAGCTCTGCCCTGGCTCCCACTTTGTATATATGTCATGTACAGCCCAGCCTGGGTGAAGTCATTGGCCCCACCCTTGCCCCACAAGACCACACAATCCCCCATAACTCCCACAAGTCCATATCCAGTAAGGGGACCCCCTGGCCTCACAATCACCAAACATTATTACCTCTTCTTCTCATAGAGCACACACTCTCCAGCATCACACCCCCTGCCATCAGCTGCTGCAGGCAGAGGGTGGCCGCTGTAACTTTTTGGTGTTTTCCTAGTGAGCTACACAAATATGGCCGCCGCCTGCCAATGTCGTGAAAAAGAATGGAGACCGAGCTAAGGGAAAATGGCCGCCACTCCGCTTCAGGAAGAAATGCTTTGTTCTAACCATCGCCCTCTAGCGTTAGCTGTGACTATAAATCAGTAGGCGGTACCTTGTTACTAGGCAGCTATGGAACAATAGTTTCCGTCCTGTGGCTCTGCACTTCCGCTCTGTGCGTTCCACGACTGCCCAGCTGTTTTCCTGGTTACCATAGTGATGCCCAGCGGAGTGAATGGACAGCCAGCTCCTGCAGTAGACATGTTCTGTTAACCACTTGTCTACAGGGACACTTTTCTTTTTAGTTTCTCACACATTTTTTTTTTTTTTACTACAAAACCACGTGAACAGCCCAAACAATATATATATTTTCCAAAAGCAGAGGCACTGCAGAATAAAATGGCAGCAGCTGCAATTTTATGTGTCACAAAATACATACAATACATACATACAATAAATATTTTTAGGAAAGGAATACAGTAAAATGTATTTTGAGACACACAAATGAGTCGCATGAAAAGATCTAAAAAAATATTTACAAAAATGTGAGGGGTATATTCACTTCTGTGAGATACTGTACATTAAGGTGACCAGATTTTTTAAATGAAATCCGGGGACATTTTATTGGCAAATAGTAAATTATTTTATAAGCATATTTTCCTCAAATGATATATGCAGTGTATGTGGTATGTGTTTATGTAATGATTGAATGATATATATGTTATTTCTGTAAATTATTTCATACCAGTCCCACAGCATTATTATACCAGCCCGACCGCATAACATCATTATTTTCTTGTTCATAAAAGGGAAAACATGCATTTTAAAGCACATTTGAAGAGTGTATTATAGTCAGCAGTGCTCATCGGCGCAGCCTCATCAGTGACAATCAGTGCAGCCTCACCAATGCCAATCAGTGCAGCCTCACCAATGCCAATCAATGCAGCCTCACCAATGCCAATCAATGCAGCCTCATCAGTGCCAATCAGTGCAGCCTCACCAATGCCAATCAGTGCAGCCTCACCAATGCCAATCAGTGCAGCCTCATCAATGCAGCCTCACCAATGCCAATCAATGCAGCCTCACCAATGCCAATCAGTGCAGCCTCACCAATGCCCTCAGTGCAGCCTCACCAATGCCAACCAGTGCAGCCTCACCAATGCCAATCAGTGCAGCCTCACCAATGCCGCAGCAATTGATGGACACACTGGCAGCAATTGATGGTTACAGTAGCTGCGTTTGATGGCACAGTGGAGGCAATTTATGGGTACAGTGGCTGCGTTTGATGGGCACAGTGGCTGCGTTTGATGGGCACAGTGGCTGCATTCGATGGCACAGTGGCGGCAATTGATGGGCACAGTGCCTGCATTTGATGGCACAGTGGTGGCAATTGATATTCAGAGTAGCTGCCTTTGATGGGCACAGTGGCTGCAATTGATGTTTTTATTTTCAGTTTGTTTGCCCCCCCCCCAAAAAAAAAGTATTTTGACCACCAGCCGCCACTGGGGGTGTCAATTACAGGGGTAGGACCGCAACCCTGGTCGTTCCCCCATCCACTTGGAATGTGTAGATGGGGAATTGCATCATATATTTTTTTTCAGTGTACTGATTGAACGAAAAAAAAATAGCAATCAAATTGTTTGCTGCATAAAAGTGCTAAATGGACCTTGGAAGAACAAAGGAGGGAGGGAGATAGATAGAGGATAGAAGGAAGGGAGATAGGGACAGTTCAGTGATCAAAGTGTAAATGCAGAGCTCACTCATTGGAGGGACGAGGCTGGATGTTGGTGGCTCAAGCATACTTCACACAGCTTGGAATGTGTAGCTGTTGTTCTTCATATATCCCCTCTATCTCCTGCACACAGCTGTACGTGGGGCTAGGAGAGTGGGCGGGGGACCGGGCAGACACAGGGGGAACAGGGATAGGAGGAGGAGGAGCTGTATGCAAAACTCATCTCCCGTCCATTGCTGGGAGGGGGGAGTGAACTTGCTGGACTGTGGGAGACAAGTGTCAGAGACACTCCACTCAGCTGCAGCCACCGGTCCCTAATGGACAGACTGATTCTCCTATCCGATGGATGGGAGAAAGCAGTCTGTTCTCTCGAACTGTCAGTGACCAGACTTCCCCAGCCCTGCAAAGCGGGGACAAAAATGGGGACAAAATTCCTCCGGGGACTGTATGGTCAGTCCGGGGACTGTCCCCGGAAACGGGGGACGTCTGGTCACCCTACTGTACATATACCATTCACGACTCTGTCCTGAGCTATATCTCCAACCTAATCTCAAAAGTTCACCAAAACTATCCTCTTAGCTCTTTCTAAAGCCTCCTTGTCTCCAACTACCTTGTTACCTCCACCCATACTCACCTACAGGACTTCTCTAGAGCCTCTTCCATCCTCTGGAGTTCCCTCCCCCCACCCACAACTCTGCCCTAAGGTGCATCCCAACCTCCACTTATAACATCACCCAAACAGTTTTCTTTGCTCCTTCAAAGTCCTTCTGCTCTCTCATGATGTCCTTCCATGTTTGCCCTGGGACTTCTCCAGAGCTTCTTTCTTCTTCTGGTACTCTCTACCCCATCCAGAACACTGCTCTGAGCTACATCCCCAAATCCATCTCATGACATCACCCAAACTTTTTTCTTCACTCCTTCGAAGTCCTCCTGTTCTCTCATCATGTCCTTCCATGTTTTTCCCAGGACTTCTCCAGAGCTTATTTCTTCTTCTGGGACTACCCCATCCAGAACACTGCTCTGAGATACATTCCCAACTCCATCTCATAACATTACCCATAGTGTTTTCTTCACACTTTCAAAGTCCTCCTGAACACTGCCCTGAGCTACATTCCCAACTCCATCTCATAACATCATGTCCTTCCATGTTTTTCCCGTGACTTCTCCAGAGCTTATTTCTTCTTCTGGGACTCTCTACCACATCCAGAACACTGCTCCGAGCTACATCCCCAACTCCATCTCATGACATCACCCAAACCATCATCTTTGCTTCTCCCATGAACTTCTGCTCTCTAGCTCCCTCGTCACCGCCATCTATTGTTTTTGAGCACTAAAGAATCAACTTCAACATATATTGTAATGAGCACTGTGTTATAGCACACATAGATATGCTTAATTATTATACATGTACTTGTATGTTTTGTTACTAATGGACATATTTATTATTTGCTAATTTTTCATAATGCTTAGTTTTTAGGGTTTTATATATCTTTAAGGTCTTAGAGCGCTGCACCCCTTCTTTCTATTTTGTCTGTAATATTATTACCCATTGGGGACTGTAGTTTGGTGTTCAGCTGCTGTTTTTACAAAGAGAAAGATTCTTTCCATAAGCCCAGGAAGCCAAATATTTATTAAAGTGTAATAAACCCTTACATACATACACCCAGTGAAGAGACTGGCCTCATGTGATACACAGAGATGAAACAAATCCTCCTACATAAGTTGTACCTGTTTATCTGCAGCCGTCTGTCTCCTGCATTCATTCAAAGTGCAGAATTTATACAGGATCTCTCAGCACTGAAAAGCAGAGGGTGGTGAGCTGAAGTTACATCAGTGAGGGGGAGGTTTGAGAGCTGATTGGAGGGAAGGTGCTCCCCCCACCTTTCACACAGCACACAGGAACAGAGCTGAGACTGTCAATCACAGGTTGTGCCCTCCCCTTTACCATTTTTCTCTTGGTGTCAGGAAAACTCATCAGAAGTGACTCATGCAGATAGCAGGGGAACAAGACAGTGGACAGAAATTACACTTAGTGCTCTGGACTGAGACTCTATGTTCACACTATAGAGGGATATGCTTTGTTGAAATTAAATTTTTGAGGTTTACAACCACTTTAATGTTGGAATTTTGTTCACATTGCCGGACCATTCCTGGATCTGTCAAAACCCCCCAGGCAAGCCACCTGGCCTGTTGGCGAATGCTTGTAAACATGCATGTGTGACGTTGGTCATCTGAGTCATGCATACTGTGCTGCCTTCCTGATGCCAGTTATAGACCCACAGGAACTTCAGGAATGTCAACCACATAGTGCCTGGTGGGACAGAAGGCCATGATAGTTCTCAGAGGAGCTCCAAAGCTGACAGTCTTCTACTAGGGAACAAGGCAGGACAACATTGGAAAGCAGAGAAGTTGGTGAGGCTGGTATGGATGCTGCGGTCCACCAAAATGTCCTCTGTTTGTTACCTGGAAATCTATCACGCCACACCCTGGTATCAACAGGGGATTCTTTAGGTTTTTTATCTTGGAGTATTTATGTGTCCCAACAGGAATTTTCTGCAGCTTACAAGGCTGTCAGTATCTAAGATCCAATCAACAAATATCCTTTATCTGCACCCGGATATTAGTGTGGGACCATACCCCTATATCAAATGACAATCAACCTGGAGAAACAAACAAGAACACACAATAGAGAACACCTGCAGTACTCGACTGCAGCCAGGACGCCCTGAGCGCGTCTTCCCAAAAAGCGGGCTAGTCACTAGGTCTGCCCATCCAGTATGGCCACAGACAGATCTATACTGGGAATACGTGACCACTTTTTTCCCCTCAACAAGGGTAAAGCAGATTGATCGAATGTTTATCTGTTTCTGTTCTATCTCTATATTGTATGTATGTATTCAAATCCCCTATTCATTAAATTCCTAATCAAGTCTAACCCAAAAGGTTAATAATAAAATAAAAATCTTATCTTGTCCCGAGAGCCGTCTCTTGTGCTGATCCGGTAAGTCGCTTCCTGGGAGGCACTAGTTCAGCGGACCGGCCACTCTTTAACGTCTAATTTGAGACGGAGGACTTACGGTTACGGTCATCGGTCACTGAGTTGATCCAATGCGTCTCGGGAACTTAGACTTCCGGTTCTCGAAGGACCAAATTGTTACGGAATAAATCACTGTCTAAGACTGTCCTCGAGCTACTTGGAGTATGTATAAGTCAAAATAAATAAATAAATAAGTAGTGCTCTGCTGCAAAATGTGGTGTGTTCACAAATACACAAAATAGTGAAATATATATAAAAGAATTTCGCGCAATATATAGCTATAAATAAAAGAATTTCGCGCAATATATAGCTAAAATAAAAGTGCAATAGGAATACTCCAATAGTAATACCACTACTACTGGTGAAATGAAATAAATATTACAGTACTAATAGACATCAATGTCTACATACAGTAGTACATAAAGTGACGGGTGCTTATGTGCAAAACCATTAGGTACCATATAAAGTGCTGTGAGATACAGATATAGATAAATTCAAACAATCAAATAAATTAAAACAATCACAGTGCATTCAAGTGCTATGCAATTAAAGTGCTGTGCCATTAAATACTTAATAAGAAGCATCAATTAATGGATGAGTAATCAATAATAGGTGAATGGTTATCACATGCTGATGGAAAAAAGTGTCAGACAAAATAAGCAATAAATATATATAGTCCCAGGTTGGATAAAATATATATGAATGAGCAGTGTCCAAGTTAATGCATCCGGTCCTGATGGTGTATTTAGTCAGGTACCGTATTCGCTTTAGTTAGGCAGTAATTAGATATTCCATTCATTCAGGTTATCAGCATTAACTGCATGATATGAATATTAAATCCTGTATGTTTTCTGCAGCGGGTACTTGGTCCTGATTTTCATAAAATTCAATCCAATCACTAGTCTCTCAAAACTCTCACCTCAAATCTGAAAGGTTGTAGCTTTTCGGGCATATCCTATAGCCCCATGGATTGTGGATACAAGTTGTTCAGCATAAAACTGGTAAGAGTAAAAAACTTCTCCTTTAAGGGCGTTTAAAATCTTGATTCCTGCAGTGCTCAGTGTCCGGACAAGACAAAGGGCAAAGAAACAAGAAAGGGAAGCCTCCACTAGTGTAGTATCTTAATTAAGTATGGGCAAGTTTATTAAGGTACAATGGGTGGACTCTTACATTAAAATCAAGTTTTAAAAGCAAAAAACGGCATAGACATATAAAGAAATGAATCACTCCTAGGCGTTCTCAGCGCCTTCTCACGTCTCACGTCTCCTCTGCCTGCGGCCACTCCCTACGCGTTACGACACGTCACGTGTCTTCATCTGGGGAACCGGATTGGCTAATTGGGCTTAGTTTATATTGCGTATAACCGGAAGTTGGTATTCGGCCATCTTGGTTGTGGTCAGGTATCTACTAGGCGGCGGCCATTTTACCGGTGGTTTAGTTATTAGGGCGGATATGTTTTTTAACAATGCGTTCCACCTCTGCGTTCCACCGTTATGGCAGCCATTATCCTGTAGGTTTGTGGATTGTTAAAACGAGTATGTTTTCAACAATGCGTTCCACCTCTGCGTTCCACCATTATAGTGGCCATTATTTTATGAATAAATTGATGGTTAAAGTTACCTACCGGGAATATTGTAGTGTAATGTTATTACGTCCCGGGACTAGGGGGTGTAATGGTCATGTTATACTGTCCCCACCTGGGTAAAGTATGTATGTTAATAAAGGCCACATGTATATAATAATACACGTCTAAATTGCATATAGGTTACTCCTAATGGTGGTGTGCTTATTAAATATCCATAAATAGACCTTAAAGACAATAATGGTTATAGATAGGTTAATAGTATTTAAAATGGATAATTTCCTATATGTAAATATTCTATTTAATCCCAGTAAATGCTGATATTCCTAAAATTGGGTTAGTCATTCAGTACTGGATAATATCCTATATATAGAGGATCTATTTATAACCAATGCTTGGATAATAATAATATTGCCCTGTCATCGGACATGGTGGGGATATTACAAATGCCAAAGTTATGGTACAGTAGCAATATATAAATAATTAAAAATGTTAAAAATGTTAATAGAATCTATAATACATAAAAAATGTGTGTAGTATTCTACTATATGTACCCTAAGCACATCTGTAGAATAATAACTAGATATACTATCTAGGATGTTAGAGTGAGAGAAAGCCTTGAGGTACCTTCAATTAAAAATATGATACATATAAAAGCAGTCCATCATATTTGACCAATGTATATAGTGCAGCATACACAAAACGTAGATCGGCCTCTCTAGGCTATATGTATATATAGAATGTTATGATGGATCGTACAATAAAATGGGTGAAATATAAGTGCTGAAGTGGGTTTATATGGAGGCATGTTTTTAGGATATTATTTCATCCACTGACTTCTTGTGTATATTCGTGTGGGCATATGAATACTAGCTCCTTCTTTCAGAATTCTTATTCCAGAGTTGTTCAGAAGTTACTTAAAAAACAGTTCAGATCGAACTCGACATTGAGTCCTCCAGGGGTGAGAGTACGCATGGTGTGAATCCATCTCGATTCTTTTTGGCTGATTGTTCGTATTTTGTGACTGCCTCTCCATGCTTTGTTGTATTTCTCTATTCCCCAGAATTGCAGGGAAGATGGGTCTTTGTTATGTTTTAAAGCAAAGTGCTTTGACACGTTATGTTTAGGGAACCCGCGTCTGATATTTCGCACATGTTCCTCTATTCTTACTTTAAGTGCCCTTTTTGTTCTTCCCACATATTGTAAGTTGCAACTGCATTGTAGTACATACACAACTCCCTCTGTATTACATCCTATAAAGTCTCTTATTTTATGGGTTTGTCCCGTATTAGTGGTTGTAAAATCCATTCTCTTCTTTTGGGGTTTTTGTGTATGTCTACAGGCATAACAGCTGCGGCAAGGATAGAATCCCTTCCCTGAGAAAAATGTGAAGGTTGGTTTTGGTGGCGGTTCTACTACCGATTTTACTACTAGGTCCCTAATAGTGGGGGCTCTAGTATAAATTATATTTGGTTTCTGTGGTAGTATAGTTTTTAAATCCTTATCCCTCTTCAGGATATGCCAATGCCTCTCTATTAGCTTGGCTACATCTTTATGCTGTATGTTGTAGTCCAGGATCAGACAGGGTGCCTCATTTTGGTAACTTTTTTTTGGTTTATTCTGAAGCATAGTTGTTCTGTCCATTTTACTTACATCCTGTATTTGTTTCTCTATCCATTGTTCGTCGTATCCTTTTGTTTTGAATCTTTCTCCTATTTGTTTTGCCTGGATTTGATAGTCTTCTTCTTTCGTGCAATTGCGTTTCAATCTTATTAGTTGCCCCTTTGGTATGTTGTATAACCATGGTTTGTGGTGGCAACTATTAAGGGAGAGGTAGCTATTGGTGTCTACATTTTTGAAGAACGTTTTAGTTACTATTTTATTACCTTCCAGACTGATTTTCAGATCCAAAAAATCCACCTCTTTTTCATCAATTTTCCATACCAGTTTGATATTGTTTTCATTTTCGTTTAGTTGCGTAAGAAATAGTTCTAATGCATTTCTGTCTCCGTTCCACACGATAATTACATCATCGATGTATCTTTTATACAAAGTGAGTTCTGCTGGGGTATCTTTATATATTGTTTCTTCTTCCCATTGGGCCATGAATGCATTTGCCACTCCCGGGGCAAATTTGGCACCCATGGCTATGCCTATGGCCTGTTTGTAGTAAGTCTGGTTGTGCCAAAAGTAATTGTACTTGAGGCAAAAATCCAGACATTTGATGAGGTATTTTCTTTGTTTACATATATAGTTACTGTAATTCCTCAATAGCCATTTGGTAGCTGAACATGCATTGTGGTGTTGTACTATCGTGTATAACGATGTGACATCTGCTGTCGCTAGTATGGTCCTCCCCTCCAATACTGGTATTGTCTCTAGGAGTTGTAATATGTGCTTGGTATCTTTAAGGTAGGCTTTTGTCTGTTGTACCGCTGGTTGGATGTATCGATCTATATACTGCCCCATTCGTGACGTTAGGGAATCTATCCCATTCACGATTGGTCTTCCTGGGGGGTTTTCTTTACATTTATGTATTTTGGGCACAGTATATATTATGGGTATCCTACAAGTTTCCGGTATAAGATATTTGGATTCTTTAGTGTTAAGGATCTCTTTCTTTATTCCTAATTTCACCAGTAGTTCCAATTCTTTTTTATATTTTGCAGTCGGATTACCCAATAATTTGATATACGTTACTTCATCATTAAGTTGTCTATTCAGTTCATTCTGGTATTGTTCTTTAGACTGTAGTACTATTGCTCCTCCCTTGTCAGCCGGTCTGATGACTAGGTCTTTTCTCTCCGCTAATTGTTTGATTCCCTTTTTGATGTGTATAGGATCAGATATATTCTTAAGTTTCAGAGACTCCAGGTCTTGTAAAACCAGATTTTTAAACACTTCTATGTGTTGATTATTCGATACTTGCGGGTTGTACATCGAGTTATTGCGTAACGTACTATGTATCACCGTTGGAGATGTATTTCTTTCCTCATTTTGGGGTCTCCATGGTTTATTCATGATACATTTTTTAATATTAATTTTTCTAATATATTTTTGTATTCCTATGTACGTGTTAAATTTATTTAGGTTTTTGATCGGGGCATGCTTCAAGCCCTTATCTAATACCGCTAACTCTTCTGTTGTAATGGATATGTTACTAAGATTGACTACATTTTCTCCAACTATTCTCTTTTTCGTTTGGATTCTCTTTCCCGCTCGTTGTCCTCTCTTCGTTCTGGGCTGTTTCTGTGTCCTTCTTGTGGGCGTCTCTGTTCTGGACTGTTTCTGTATTCTTCTTGTGGGCGTCTCCTTGGTGAGTGGTTTGGTTCGTAAATTTGTCTCCGAGGAGAGTATTCTCTCCTCTCCCGATCTAAAAAAGGTCGCTGTGTGTTGTATTCATATTGATTCCCATAATTATATTGATTATCACGCGGTTCATGGTAATCTCTTAAAGTGTCATATCTGTTGTATGTGGGTATTGGTGCTCTTCCATATCCTCCATAGTTCTCATATTGATAAGGTGGCCCTCTATATTCCCGTTGGTTCCTCTCATTGTGATTCCAGTTGTTAAAAGGTTTTTTAAAAGGTTTTTTAAAAGGTTTTTTTTCCTTTTTTCTTTGGCGTTTGTTGTCCATATCCGTTATTGGGTCTTTGATTGTTTTGTGATCTTGGTGCAAAATATAAAAAAGAAAAGAATTGAATAGACAACTTAATGATGAAGTAACGTATATCAAATTATTGGGTAATCCGACTGCAAAATATAAAAAAGAATTGGAACTACTGGTGAAATTAGGAATAAAGAAAGAGATCCTTAACACTAAAGAATCCAAATATCTTATACCGGAAACTTGTAGGATACCCATAATATATACTGTGCCCAAAATACATAAATGTAAAGAAAACCCCCCAGGAAGACCAATCGTGAATGGGATAGATTCCCTAACGTCACGAATGGGGCAGTATATAGATCGATACATCCAACCAGCGGTACAACAGACAAAAGCCTACCTTAAAGATACCAAGCACATATTACAACTCCTAGAGACAATACCAGTATTGGAGGGGAGGACCATACTAGCGACAGCAGATGTCACATCGTTATACACGATAGTACAACACCACAATGCATGTTCAGCTACCAAATGGCTATTGAGGAATTACAGTAACTATATATGTAAACAAAGAAAATACCTCATCAAATGTCTGGATTTTTGCCTCAAGTACAATTACTTTTGGCACAACCAGACTTACTACAAACAGGCCATAGGCATAGCCATGGGTGCCAAATTTGCCCCGGGAGTGGCAAATGCATTCATGGCCCAATGGGAAGAAGAAACAATATATAAAGATACCCCAGCAGAACTCACTTTGTATAAAAGATACATCGATGATGTAATTATCGTGTGGAACGGAGACAGAAATGCATTAGAACTATTTCTTACGCAACTAAACGAAAATGAAAACAATATCAAACTGGTATGGAAAATTGATGAAAAAGAGGTGGATTTTTTGGATCTGAAAATCAGTCTGGAAGGTAATAAAATAGTAACTAAAACGTTCTTCAAAAATGTAGACACCAATAGCTACCTCTCCCTTAATAGTTGCCACCACAAACCATGGTTATACAACATACCAAAGGGGCAACTAATAAGATTGAAACGCAATTGCACGAAAGAAGAAGACTATCAAATCCAGGCAAAACAAATAGGAGAAAGATTCAAAACAAAAGGATACGACGAACAATGGATAGAGAAACAAATACAGGATGTAAGTAAAATGGACAGAACAACTATGCTTCAGAATAAACCAAAAAAAAGTTACCAAAATGAGGCACCCTGTCTGATCCTGGACTACAACATACAGCATAAAGATGTAGCCAAGCTAATAGAGAGGCATTGGCATATCCTGAAGAGGGATAAGGATTTAAAAACTATACTACCACAGAAACCAAATATAATTTATACTAGAGCCCCCACTATTAGGGACCTAGTAGTAAAATCGGTAGTAGAACCGCCACCAAAACCAACCTTCACATTTTTCTCAGGGAAGGGATTCTATCCTTGCCGCAGCTGTTATGCCTGTAGACATACACAAAAACCCCAAAAGAAGAGAATGGATTTTACAACCACTAATACGGGACAAACCCATAAAATAAGAGACTTTATAGGATGTAATACAGAGGGAGTTGTGTATGTACTACAATGCAGTTGCAACTTACAATATGTGGGAAGAACAAAAAGGGCACTTAAAGTAAGAATAGAGGAACATGTGCGAAATATCAGACGCGGGTTCCCTAAACATAACGTGTCAAAGCACTTTGCTTTAAAACATAATAAAGACCCATCTTCCCTGCAATTCTGGGGAATAGAGAAATACAACAAAGCATGGAGAGGCAGTCACAAAATACGAACAATCAGCCAAAAAGAATCGAGATGGATTCACACCATGCGTACTCTCACCCCTGGAGGACTCAATGTCGAGTTCGATCTGAACTGTTTTTTAAGTAACTTCTGAACAACTCTGGAATAAGAATTCTGAAAGAAGGAGCTAGTATTCATATGCCCACACGAATATACACAAGAAGTCAGTGGATGAAATAATATCCTAAAAACATGCCTCCATATAAACCCACTTCAGCACTTATATTTCACCCATTTTATTGTACGATCCATCATAACATTCTATATATACATATAGCCTAGAGAGGCCGATCTACGTTTTGTGTATGCTGCACTATATACATTGGTCAAATATGATGGACTGCTTTTATATGTATCATATTTTTAATTGAAGGTACCTCAAGGCTTTCTCTCACTCTAACATCCTAGATAGTATATCTAGTTATTATTCTACAGATGTGCTTAGGGTACATATAGTAGAATACTACACACATTTTTTATGTATTATAGATTTTATTAATATTTTTAACATTTTTAATTATTTATATATTGCTACTGTACCATAACTTTGGCATTTGTAATATCCCCACCATGTCCGATGACAGGGCAATATTATTATTATCCAAGCATTGGTTATAAATAGATCCTCTATATATAGGATATTATCCAGTACTGAATGACTAACCCAATTTTAGGAATATCAGCATTTACTGGGATTAAATAGAATATTTACATATAGGAAATTATCCATTTTAAATACTATTAACCTATCTATAACCATTATTGTCTTTAAGGTCTATTTATGGATATTTAATAAGCACACCACCATTAGGAGTAACCTATATGCAATTTAGACGTGTATTATTATATACATGTGGCCTTTATTAACATACATACTTTACCCAGGTGGGGACAGTATAACATGACCATTACACCCCCTAGTCCCGGGACGTAATAACATTACACTACAATATTCCCGGTAGGTAACTTTAACCATCAATTTATTCATAAAATAATGGCCACTATAATGGTGGAATGCAGAGGTGGAACGCATTGTTGAAAACATACTCGTTTTAACAATCCACAAACCTACAGGATAATGGCTGCCATAACGGTGGAACGCAGAGGTGGAACGCATTGTTAAAAAACATATCCGCCCTAATAACTAAACCACCGGTAAAATGGCCGCCGCCTAGTAGATACCTGACCACAACCAAGATGGCCGAATACCAACTTCCGGTTATACGCAATATAAACTAAGCCCAATTAGCCAATCCGGTTCCCCAGATGAAGACACGTGACGTGTCGTAACGCGTAGGGAGTGGCCGCAGGCAGAGGAGACGTGAGACGTGAGAAGGCGCTGAGAACGCCTAGGAGTGATTCATTTCTTTATATGTCTATGCCGTTTTTTGCTTTTAAAAACTTGATTTTAATGTAAGAGTCCACCCATTGTACCTTAATAAACTTGCCCATACTTAATTAAGATACTACACTAGTGGAGGCTTCCCTTTCTTGTTTCTTTGCCCTTTGTCTTGTCCGGACACTGAGCACTGCAGGAATCAAGATTTTAAACGCCCTTAAAGGAGAAGTTTTTTACTCTTACCAGTTTTATGCTGAACAACTTGTATCCACAATCCATGGGGCTATAGGATATGCCCGAAAAGCTACAACCTTTCAGATTTGAGGTGAGAGTTTTGAGAGACTAGTGATTGGATTGAATTTTATGAAAATCAGGACCAAGTACCCGCTGCAGAAAACATACAGGATTTAATATTCATATCATGCAGTTAATGCTGATAACCTGAATGAATGGAATATCTAATTACTGCCTAACTAAAGCGAATACGGTACCTGACTAAATACACCATCAGGACCGGATGCATTAACTTGGACACTGCTCATTCATATATATTTTATACAACCTGGGACTATATATATTTATTGCTTATTTTGTCTGACACTTTTTTCCATCAGCATGTGATAACCATTCACCTATTATTGATTACTCATCCATTAATTGATGCTTCTTATTAAGTATTTAATGGCACAGCACTTTAATTGCATAGCACTTGAATGCACTGTGATTGTTTTAATTTATTTGATTGTTTGAATTTATCTATATCTGTATCTCACAGCACTTTATATGGTACCTAATGGTTTTGCACATAAGCACCCGTCACTTTATGTACTACTGTATGTAGACATTGATGTCTATTAGTACTGTAATATTTATTTCATTTCACCAGTAGTAGTGGTATTACTATTGGAGTATTCCTATTGCACTTTTATTTTAGCTATATATTGCGCGAAATTCTTTTATATATATTTCACTATTTTGTGTATTTGTGAACACACCACATTTTGCAGCAGAGCACTACTTATTTATTTATTTATTTTGACTTATACATACTCCAAGTAGCGCGAGGGACACATATCTACATTACCTGTTTTAGTCACTTAACCAAACCCTTGCAGCCACAATGGACGTATTTACGTTCATGGAGAGTAGAAAAGTCAATTTGGATGAGGTTTTTAACCCCCAAACCAAAACACGCAATATGGACTTGGAAAGTATAGTGAGAAAGTTAGGACACCACATGGAGAAAAAGGTGAACCTGTGGTGGGACACTAATACTTTCGAGAGATACATAAGAGAAAACATCGTTCCCAGAAGACTCCGCTGGGAACTACCACCTAACGATGGTTTGGTAGACAAGGAGTCAATGGATGAATGGTTTGAGTTCTACAACAGCAAAGGTGTAGAAGGACTCAAATTTCTATTACAACGGAAATTAAAGAAAACTAGACTATTGGAAACACAAATTGAAGATATTAAACAAAAACTAGAACCATACAAAGAATCAGCGGACTTTAAAAAACTTGCAACGCAACTAAATAAGGACTTAATCACCAAAGATTTGGAAGCACAGCAGAGAAAGATGAAAAAATACATAAGAGATACAACAGACTATAAAACTGATCAAGTGTTTAAATGGCAGACAAAAATAGAACAGACACTACCGGCATCAACGTACTCGACACCGGAAAAGGAGGTTAGAATTCAGGATCCAACAACCTCACATACATATAACCCACCAAGATGGGACGAAAGAGATAGATATCCTGAAACACCAAGATCACAAAACAATCAAAGACCCAATAACGGATATGGACAACAAACGCCAAAGAAAAAAGGAAAAAAACCTTTTAAAAAACCTTTTAAAAAACCTTTTAACAACTGGAATCACAATGAGAGGAACCAACGGGAATATAGAGGGCCACCTTATCAATATGAGAACTATGGAGGATATGGAAGAGCACCAATACCCACATACAACAGATATGACACTTTAAGAGATTACCATGAACCGCGTGATAATCAATATAATTATGGGAATCAATATGAATACAACACACAGCGACCTTTTTTAGATCGGGAGAGGAGAGAATACTCTCCTCGGAGACAAATTTACGAACCAAACCACTCACCAAGGAGACGCCCACAAGAAGAATACAGAAACAGTCCAGAACAGAGACGCCCACAAGAAGGACACAGAAACAGCCCAGAACGAAGAGAGGACAACGAGCGGGAAAGAGAATCCAAACGAAAAAGAGAATAGTTGGAGAAAATGTAGTCAATCTTAGTAACATATCCATTACAACAGAAGAGTTAGCGGTATTAGATAAGGGCTTGAAGCATGCCCCGATCAAAAACCTAAATAAATTTAACACGTACATAGGAATACAAAAATATATTAGAAAAATTAATATTAAAAAATGTATCATGAATAAACCATGGAGACCCCAAAATGAGGAAAGAAATACATCTCCAACGGTGATACATAGTACGTTACGCAATAACTCGATGTACAACCCGCAAGTATCGAATAATCAACACATAGAAGTGTTTAAAAATCTGGTTTTACAAGACCTGGAGTCTCTGAAACTTAAGAATATATCTGATCCTATACACATCAAAAAGGGAATCAAACAATTAGCGGAGAGAAAAGACCTAGTCATCAGACCGGCTGACAAGGGAGGAGCAATAGTACTACAGTCTAAAGAACAATACCAGAATGAACTGAATAGACAACTTAATGATGAAGTAACGTATATCAAATTATTGGGTAATCCGACTGCAAAATATAAAAAAGAATTGGAACTACTGGTGAAATTAGGAATAAAGAAAGAGATCCTTAACACTAAAGAATCCAAATATCTTATACCGGAAACTTGTAGGATACCCATAATATATACTGTGCCCAAAATACATAAATGTAAAGAAAACCCCCCAGGAAGACCAATCGTGAATGGGATAGATTCCCTAACGTCACGAATGGGGCAGTATATAGATCGATACATCCAACCAGCGGTACAACAGACAAAAGCCTACCTTAAAGATACCAAGCACATATTACAACTCCTAGAGACAATACCAGTATTGGAGGGGAGGACCATACTAGCGACAGCAGATGTCACATCGTTATACACGATAGTACAACACCACAATGCATGTTCAGCCACCAAATGGCTATTGAGGAATTACAGTAACTATATATGTAAACAAAGAAAATACCTCATCAAATGTCTGGATTTTTGCCTCAAGTACAATTACTTTTGGCACAACCAGACTTACTACAAACAGGCCATAGGCATAGCCATGGGTGCCAAATTTGCCCCGGGAGTGGCAAATGCATTCATGGCCCAATGGGAAGAAGAAACAATATATAAAGATACCCCAGCAGAACTCACTTTGTATAAAAGATACATCGATGATGTAATTATCGTGTGGAACGGAGACAGAAATGCATTAGAACTATTTCTTACGCAACTAAACGAAAATGAAAACAATATCAAACTGGTATGGAAAATTGATGAAAAAGAGGTGGATTTTTTGGATCTGAAAATCAGTCTGGAAGGTAATAAAATAGTAACTAAAACGTTCTTCAAAAATGTAGACACCAATAGCTACCTCTCCCTTAATAGTTGCCACCACAAACCATGGTTATACAACATACCAAAGGGGCAACTAATAAGATTGAAACGCAATTGCACGAAAGAAGAAGACTATCAAATCCAGGCAAAACAAATAGGAGAAAGATTCAAAACAAAAGGATACGACGAACAATGGATAGAGAAACAAATACAGGATGTAAGTAAAATGGACAGAACAACTATGCTTCAGAATAAACCAAAAAAAAGTTACCAAAATGAGGCACCCTGTCTGATCCTGGACTACAACATACAGCATAAAGATGTAGCCAAGCTAATAGAGAGGCATTGGCATATCCTGAAGAGGGATAAGGATTTAAAAACTATACTACCACAGAAACCAAATATAATTTATACTAGAGCCCCCACTATTAGGGACCTAGTAGTAAAATCGGTAGTAGAACCGCCACCAAAACCAACCTTCACATTTTTCTCAGGGAAGGGATTCTATCCTTGCCGCAGCTGTTATGCCTGTAGACATACACAAAAACCCCAAAAGAAGAGAATGGATTTTACAACCACTAATACGGGACAAACCCATAAAATAAGAGACTTTATAGGATGTAATACAGAGGGAGTTGTGTATGTACTACAATGCAGTTGCAACTTACAATATGTGGGAAGAACAAAAAGGGCACTTAAAGTAAGAATAGAGGAACATGTGCGAAATATCAGACGCGGGTTCCCTAAACATAACGTGTCAAAGCACTTTGCTTTAAAACATAACAAAGACCCATCTTCCCTGCAATTCTGGGGAATAGAGAAATACAACAAAGCATGGAGAGGCAGTCACAAAATACGAACAATCAGCCAAAAAGAATCGAGATGGATTCACACCATGCGTACTCTCACCCCTGGAGGACTCAATGTCGAGTTCGATCTGAACTGTTTTTTAAGTAACTTCTGAACAACTCTGGAATAAGAATTCTGAAAGAAGGAGCTAGTATTCATATGCCCACACGAATATACACAAGAAGTCAGTGGATGAAATAATATCCTAAAAACATGCCTCCATATAAACCCACTTCAGCACTTATATTTCACCCATTTTATTGTACGATCCATCATAACATTCTATATATACATATAGCCTAGAGAGGCCGATCTACGTTTTGTGTATGCTGCACTATATACATTGGTCAAATATGATGGACTGCTTTTATATGTATCATATTTTTAATTGAAGGTACCTCAAGGCTTTCTCTCACTCTAACATCCTAGATAGTATATCTAGTTATTATTCTACAGATGTGCTTAGGGTACATATAGTAGAATACTACACACATTTTTTATGTATTATAGATTTTATTAACATTTTTAACATTTTTAATTATTTATATATTGCTACTGTACCATAACTTTGGCATTTGTAATATCCCCACCATGTCCGATGACAGGGCAATATTATTATTATCCAAGCATTGGTTATAAATAGATCCTCTATATATAGGATATTATCCAGTACTGAATGACTAACCCAATTTTAGGAATATCAGCATTTACTGGGATTAAATAGAATATTTACATATAGGAAATTATCCATTTTAAATACTATTAACCTATCTATAACCATTATTGTCTTTAAGGTCTATTTATGGATATTTAATAAGCACACCACCATTAGGAGTAACCTATATGCAATTTAGACGTGTATTATTATATACATGTGGCCTTTATTAACATACATACTTTACCCAGGTGGGGACAGTATAACATGACCATTACACCCCCTAGTCCCGGGACGTAATAACATTACACTACAATATTCCCGGTAGGTAACTTTAACCATCAATTTATTCATAAAATAATGGCCACTATAATGGTGGAATGCAGAGGTGGAACGCATTGTTGAAAACATACTCGTTTTAACAATCCACAAACCTACAGGATAATGGCTGCCATAACGGTGGAACGCAGAGGTGGAACGCATTGTTAAAAAACATATCCGCCCTAATAACTAAACCACCGGTAAAATGGCCGCCGCCTAGTAGATACCTGACCACAACCAAGATGGCCGAATACCAACTTCCGGTTATACGCAATATAAACTAAGCCCAATTAGCCAATCCGGTTCCCCAGATGAAGACACGTGACGTGTCGTAACGCGTAGGGAGTGGCCGCAGGCAGAGGAGACGTGAGACGTGAGAAGGCGCTGAGAACGCCTAGGAGTGATTCATTTCTTTATATGTCTATGCCGTTTTTTGCTTTTAAAACTTGATTTTAATGTAAGAGTCCACCCATTGTACCTTAATAAACTTGCCCATACTTAATTAAGATACTACACTAGTGGAGGCTTCCCTTTCTTGTTTCTTTGCCCTTTGTCTTGTCCGGACACTGAGCACTGCAGGAATCAAGATTTTAAACGCCCTTAAAGGAGAAGTTTTTTACTCTTACCAGTTTTATGCTGAACAACTTGTATCCACAATCCATGGGGCTATAGGATATGCCCGAAAAGCTACAACCTTTCAGATTTGAGGTGAGAGTTTTGAGAGACTAGTGATTGGATTGAATTTTATGAAAATCAGGACCAAGTACCCGCTGCAGAAAACATACAGGATTTAATATTCATATCATGCAGTTAATGCTGATAACCTGAATGAATGGAATATCTAATTACTGCCTAACTAAAGCGAATACGGTACCTGACTAAATACACCATCAGGACCGGATGCATTAACTTGGACACTGCTCATTCATATATATTTTATACAACCTGGGACTATATATATTTATTGCTTATTTTGTCTGACACTTTTTTCCATCAGCATGTGATAACCATTCACCTATTATTGATTACTCATCCATTAATTGATGCTTCTTATTAAGTATTTAATGGCACAGCACTTTAATTGCATAGCACTTGAATGCACTGTGATTGTTTTAATTTATTTGATTGTTTGAATTTATCTATATCTGTATCTCACAGCACTTTATATGGTACCTAATGGTTTTGCACATAAGCACCCGTCACTTTATGTACTACTGTATGTAGACATTGATGTCTATTAGTACTGTAATATTTATTTCATTTCACCAGTAGTAGTGGTATTACTATTGGAGTATTCCTATTGCACTTTTATTTTAGCTATATATTGCGCGAAATTCTGTTTATATAATTAACAAATTAAACAGGATTGGTCCCAGCACAGAACCCTGGGGGACCCCACTACCCACCCCTGGCCATTCCGAGTACTCCCCATTTATCACCACCCTCTGAACTCGCCCTTGTAGCCATTTTTTAATCCAGTTTTCAATCACACTATAGTCCATGCCAATGGACCTTATTTTGTACAGTAAACGTTTATGGAGAACTGTGTCAAATGCTTTTGCAAAATCCAGATTCACCACATCTACGGGACTTCCTTTATCTAGATGGCAACTCACCTCCTCATAGATTCATAATTTCTTCCCTGATTCATTGTCCTCTTTCTTCTTTCCCCTATTTCCGTTCCCCTTCCTTCCCCCTCCCTCTCCTCCCTTTTCCTCTTTCCTTCCCCTCCCTCTTTTCCCCCCTCCTTCCCCCTCTTTCCCCCTTTCCCCCCCCCTTTTTCCCCCTCCTCCCCCCTTCCCCCCTCCTTCCTCTCCCCCCTCCTTCCTTCTCTTCCCCATTTTCTTCTTTTCCTCTTTTTTTGTTTTCCTTCTCCATTTTTGTCATCTCTTGGGTAAAAACATCATACCCATCCTCTATTTATGTTTTCCCCTCTTTTTGGCCCCTAGTGGAACGTGATGGACAATATAGCCATTAACTTGGCTATTATTCCTATGTATATTTTTTAATATGTATACAAGATGTTTGTTTGATACCGCCCTCCTATGCAAACACCGCTCTGCGCTAAAAGGATGATATATCTATGCGTTTAAATGAGATAAGAGGTGACTAAAATCTCAGTGTGATTAGTGAATATACAAATAAACCAATAAAAGCATATGAGTATATAAAAGAGATATTATGTGATGAATAAAAAATCTCTCAAAAATGTGAGTGTATACGGAATGTTATACACACATTACCACAGCAGCTGCTTGAATGAAGTGAAATCTTTGAAAATTAAAATAAAAAGAAAAAAATATAGTGCAAAAAGCGGTTTTTTTTTTTTTTTTTTCAAATAATTGTAGCAGCGCTATTAGTTGAACTTAAGTGTCCAATGTGAATTAAATAAATAAATAATTAATTCTCCAACAGTCCGTGAAATATAAATGATTACATAAAAATGAAAAAAATAATTAATCAATTCATGAATTCTCGAACAGTCCATGTCCATAAATTTATGTGAATAAATAAATAAATAATCCGTGTTCATAAATATATGTGAAAAAAAAAATTAAAATTAATAAATAATTAATTCTCCAGCAGTGCAAGTGAAAGGGATGAGGAAAACAGTTCTGTGCAGTTGCTATGTAGTCAATTCTGAGCCATCCACCAAAGACTTCACCACATGTGATGATCACCAGATACATAAAATTTACACGCCTGTAGTCATCATCAGTATCTCCACCACTCCTCCAATATCACCATATCATTTCTCCGAATACGCGAGTATTGTTCATGACATATGGAAAAAATTGGGCCACATAGTGTGATACTGTATATAAAATTATTTATTCAAAAATTCTTCCCCCAATAAATTTCCCTCAGTAAATTCAGCGTACCATAAAACAATTAATTTAGGGCAAATGTAAAGCACTGTACTATGCCTGAGCTTCTCTCCCCTCCGGAAATCACATGAAAGCAGTTCCGCTGTGTACAGCAGTGGCGTTCTTCCTGTTCGGGCCGGTGGAGCGCAAGCCTGGACCGCACACGCTACTACGTCACTTGCGGTTGACCTACACACTGACGCGTTTACATTTGCCCTAAATTAATTGTTTTATGGTACGCTGAATTTACTGAGGGAAATTTATTGGGGGAAGAATTTTTGAATAAATAATTTTATATACAGTATCACACTATGTGGCCCAATTTTTTCCATATGTCATGAACAATACTCGCGTTTTCGGAGAAATTATATGGTGATATTGGAGGAGTGGTGGAGATACTGATGATGACTACAGGCGTGTAAATTTTATGTATCTGGTGAGTGTACCCCCAAAAGGGGATGATCATCACATGTGGTGAAGTCTTTGGTGGATGGCTCAGAATTGACTACATAGCAACTGCACAGAACTGTTTTCCTCATCCCTTTCACTTGCACTGCTGGAGAATTAATTATTTATTCTTTTTTTTTCACATATATTTATGGACACAGATTATTTATTTATTTATTTATTCACATAAATTTATGGACATGGACTGTTCGAGAATTCATTAATTGATTAATTAAATTTTTAATTTTTATTTAATCATTTATATTTCACGGAATGTTGGAGAATTAATTATTTATTTATTTAATTCACATTGGACACTTAAGTTCAACTAATAGCGCTGCTACAATTATTTGAAAAAAAAAAAATGCTTTTTGCACTATATTTTTTTCTTTTTATTGTAATTTTCAAATATTTTTTAATATATAAAAATAATTCTCTAGTAATCATTATAAGTATTTTTATCATTTGCTAATTGATTATATAGAAACACATTTTTCATTATTACAATTTTGTTATAATAGTATCATCTTTAGTTATATATTATTTCTATATCTTTTTTATTATTATTCTTTTCATTCTTTTTCTTTTATGGTTGTAAATGTATGTGCATTCTCATAGCCAGGGTATTGCCTCACCCTATTAAACCATCTTTCTCTTCAGATAGTGTCCATCCTTAATCTACAGTGATCGAATTACCCTGTGTCTATGTTTCCTTTATGTAATAAGGGCGACCATATGGACTCCCAGGGCGTCTGTGTCCTACTGACAGGGCGCCCGATACACCTTTCAGTCCTGTGCATCCTGCTCAGTTCATCCACGGATGTGGATCTCTCCCCATGAGAGTAATTTCCCCTCCCACCACCAGAGGGAGTCACTCCCTCTGTCTTCTTTGTTGAGTCATAGTACTCAGCAGCGACGAACCGACTGACTGAAGCGATGCGGTTCACGCATGCGTCGGACAGTATACATGTCCGCTTCCGGTCTTAGGACCAGATGGGGGGTATAAAAGGCTGCTGGCTCCGACGAATAGACAATGCAGGAGCCTAGGGATGTTGACACACTGCCATTTAACATCAGGTAATCCATTGAAAGTTTTGTTTTGCAAGGGTAACCTAGGTTTCATTTTCATTCTTTTGCACTGTCTTTTCAAAGTCCTGATCTTGCTATTACTTTATTACGAGTGCTTTGAAGCAGAGCTGCACAATTAATCGTTAAAAAATTGTGATCTCGATTCAACCCCTCTGACGATCTCTATTGCAGAGTTTGCCTGATTCTTTCCTATAACAAGTGGAGAGACTTATCTGCCTCACTCAGCTGTCAAAAGAAAACATCTGGGCAATCTGCCAAGTTTTTAAAATGAAACATTGTAACTACCTTCATTCTTAGATCAAAAGGAAACTTCTGTGTGTAAAGAAAAAAATCCTGGCAGTCTGCCAAGTTTTTAAACAACGTGTAAATGCAGGAAGTTTAACCACTTAAAGTCTAAATCTTTTTCTGACACTTGTTTCTTAAGTTAAAATCAATATTTTTTGCTAGAAAATTACTTGGAACCCCCAAACATTATATATATTTTAGCAGAGACCCTAGGGAATAAAAATATCAATTGCTGCAATATTTTATGTCACACTGTATTTGCCCAGCAGTCTTTCAAACGCAATTTTTTGGGAAAAATACACTTCAATGAATAAAAAAAACAAAAAAAACGAAACAGTAAAGTTAGCCCGATTTTTTTTTTTTTTTTTTTTTAATGTGAAAGATGTTACGCTGAGAGAATCATGATCTATCTTCTAAGCAAATAATCGTGATTCTCATTTTAGCCAGAATCGTGCAGTTCTACTTTGAAGCAATTTTTTTTACTCACTTAAGTACCCTTTTTCCTTTTATTGGAGTACCATAAAGCTGTCTCTTGTGCTATTGATTTTTTAAAACCCAATTGCTGTTTTTTATGTCCTATTTCTTGATTTATGTCTAGCTTTGGAGACAGATACCTGAGGGTATAGACAGCCTTTTCAATCCCTTGGAACTAAGTCCACTGCAGAATTTATTTTTGTAAGTTGACCCTTTTTTTAACACAATTTGCTTTCTCTGGAATATAATCTCTTTGACGCTATTTGATATATATATATATTTTTAGCGGGTCCTTTTCTGCCCCCTGTGGCCGCTTGGTACGTGTGATTTCCTTGACACAGTAAAGTGTCTGAAAACTGTAGCGGTGTTTGGATCTATTATAGGAGATATAGGTAAGTGGCGTTGTTCTGGCTTTGCAGACACACGTGCATGTAATATGATGTTATATATTTGGGTAAATTGAGTATTATGTTGTGTATATACAGTATATATATGATATGTAATCTTAGATTGACTGAGTATGATTTACACATATACTATGTTTACGTTCCTGTTTTCTTTGATAGAAGGCTTGTACCCCAAAACTGGACGGCACCCCCTGAAGAAGCCAGACATATGGGTGAAACATGTTACACTGTATTACATTGTACTTGCTTATTGCTATATCTTTCAACCTAATTTTTATTTTGGCTTTCAAAATAAAAAATTGACTCTGTACCTAAAACATCCCATGTATCCTCCTTGTTCATTGACCAAACTCAGGGATGTGGTGCTTAAATTAAATTTTATCAATAAGTCCAGTAGGGGTGCAACGGATCAAAAAACTCACGGATCGGATCGATCCTCGGATCAGAGTCACGGATCGGATCATTTTTCGGATCAGCAAATAATAATTGAATTTGCAAAAACCTGTGAAAATTCCGCCACCATATAGTCCCCACTGTAATATCCACGTCATCTCCCCACTGTAATATCCACGTCATCTCCCCCACTGTAATATCCACGTCATCTCCCCCACTGTAATATCCACATCCTCTCCCCCACTGTAATATTGGCAGGGTATCGCCGAGTATTGGCAGGGTATCGCCGAGTATTGGCTGGGTAATGCAGAGTATCGCCGAGT
Organism: Lithobates sylvaticus; assembly: GCA_028564925.1. Taxonomy (NCBI): domain Eukaryota; kingdom Metazoa; phylum Chordata; class Amphibia; order Anura; family Ranidae; genus Lithobates; species Lithobates sylvaticus. The sequence goes on along the minus strand of CM053028.1, from coordinate 623,464,227 downwards.
ATTGGCTGGGTAATGCAGAGTATCGCAGAGTATTGGCTGGGTAATGCAGAGTATCCCAGAGTATTGGCTGGGTAATGCAGAGTATCCCAGAGTATTGGCTGGGTAATGCAGAGTATCGCAGAGTATTGGCTGGGTAATGCAGAGTATTGGCTGGGTAATGCAGAGTATCGCAGAGTATTGGCTGGGTAATGCAGAGTATATGCTGAGTAATGCAGGGTATATGCTGAGTAATGCAGACTAATGCAGGGTATATGCTGGGTAATGCAGAGTAATGCAGGGTATATGCTGGGTATTGGCTGGGTAATGCAGAGTTTTTTTTTACAAGTGATCGCTCCGTCATTTGACGGAGCGATCACATTGTAAACAGTGGCCGGGTGTACCAAGATGGCCGCCACTCCGGCGCTAGGCCGAAGCCGCGGCCTTTTCCTAAGGCCGCCGGGTGTACCAAGATGGCCGCCGCCGCTCCGGAGCTAGGCCGAAGCCGCGGCCTTTCCTAAGGCCGAGGCCGCGGAGCGCTCCGCGGATCGCGGGGTGTGCCGATCCGAACGTTGTGACCCGTTCGGATCACCGATCGGCGACGATCCGTTGCACCCCTAAAGTCCAGTGACAAAAAAATACCACACCATTTGTTGATCGTGGACTTTCAATTCTCTGTATATATATCAAAAATATCAAATATTTTATAAATTTTTTCTTTGTAAAAAATTGCTTCTCTTTCTTCATTAATGACCACTTACATGGTTGGTTATATAATTATCCATATAAGAAAGCAAAAAGGTTTAAACAAATCATAACTATCTATATCAACATATAAAGATATTTTTTATATAGACTTTTATAGATTGCATTTTATAATTCCTTTAGAAAAATATTTTTAGATACAAATTAAAATTGGTTATAAACCATAGACAAGCTCAATATAGGTTTTCACTATGGCCAAATTTTGTGGGGATGATTGGGAGGGATTTATGTCAAAAATACACCTTTCTCAGAATTTTGTGGGAGGGAGGGAGGCAAATTTGGACAAATCGTTTGTTAAAATTCAAAGATCAATAGAAATGAACTTTCTGGCACAAGAAATACTTTGAGAAATATACTGAAAACAAAATTACCCCTTAGAGATTAACCACTTCTGCCCGGACCAATTGGCAGCCAAAGGACCAGGCCCCTTTTTGCGATTCGGCACTGCGTCAATTTAACTGACAATTGCGCGGTCGTCCAACGTGGCTCCCAGACAAAATTGGCGTCCTTTTATTCCCACAAAATAGAGCTTTCTTTTGGTGGTATTTGATCGCCCCTGCGGTTTTTATTTTTTGCGCTATAAACAAAAATAGAGCGACAATTTTTTTTTCTCAGTTTAGGCCGATACGTATTCTTCTACATATTTTTGGTAAAAAAAATCGCAATTAGCGATTATTGATTGGTTTGCGCAAAAGTTATAGCGTTTACAAAATAGGGGATAGTTTTATAGCATTTTTATTAATATTTTTGGCGGCGATCAGCGATTTTTATTGTGACTGCGACATTATGGCGGACACATCGGACATTTTTGACACATTTTTGGGACCATTGTCATTTATACAGCAATCAATGCTATTTAAATGCATTGATTCCTGTATAAATGACAGTTGTAGTGAAAGAGTTAACCACTAGGGGGAGGGGAGGGGTTATGGGCTGTGACGTGTGTGTGTGTTTTTTTACATTAGGGGGCGGGGCTGACGTCTGACATCATTGATCGGCTTTCCCGATGACCACGAACAGCCAATCAATGACAGGCAGAGTAGGAAGCGCGGGGAGAGGTTTGTTTACACATACCTCTCCCCGTTCTTCAGCTCTGTGACCCGATCGCGGGACACCAGCGGCGATCGGGTCCGCTGGTCCCGCGGCCGGGGTCACGGAGCTCCCGACCGCGCGCGACCCAGGCATTTAAAGGGGACGTACAGGTACGTGCTTTTGCCTGCCCGTGCCATTCTGCTGACGTATATGTGCAGGAGGCGGTCAGGAAGTGGTTAAGGATCCAAATATTTCTTAATTTTAAAAAGATAGATGACACTTTAAAAAATAAATGGGAATGTAATCTACAATCATGTTCTTCTGAAATTATGTCACTTTTATGTTATCAGTATGAGATTGAACTAAATGAAATAGATGAACAAATAAATAAATGGTATGCTAAACATGATTACATCACATTAATAAGGAACGTGAACTAAGGGAACATATTGAGCAATACACCATTGACATTATAAACAACAAAGAGACCACATTTTTATGGGACCAGTCAGCACATGACATGGGCTTTGCCTATAAATGGAACCAACAAGAATTATTGCCAAGGCCCTTTCTAGAAATTTGATTGACAATCCAACTTGGACCTTTTTAAATGTCCAGGAACCGAATATTCCAACGTTTTATGCCTTACTGAAAGTCCATAAGTCCTTTACCAACCCTCCTGGTTGACCCATCATTTCCAGATGTGGTTGTCTTACCGAAAATGCAAGTATTTTGATTGATACCTATTTGATTCCTCATGTAAAGTCCCTATTCTCATATGTAGAAGTTACAATTGATCTCATTAAGATAATCAAAGGAATTTCTGTTTCCAAAAACCGTTGGCTTGTCACTATTGATGTGGAAAGTCTCTACAACGCAATCCCACATGAGATGGGATTGAGGGTTGTAGCAGAACATCTACACGAACGTGGCCAAACTGCTGATAAATATAATGAGTTCATAGTGGAACTATTCGAAAAAGAGGGAAGGTATTAACACACTGAGGAGCTGTAGGTAGCTGCTCACCCCAGATTGGGATAAAAAAAGAAAAGGTTCTCCCTGTGTGGTGGGGTTTTTAGGCAGCAATAGGTCTGACACAAATTATCAAACCATTAGGTTTTAGTAAGAGACCAATACCATCCAGATCAAATTTTGGAAAGTTTATTCAAATTTAAAAATAGAGTGACACATAAAAAAAGATGTAAAACACAAGCCCATACAGCATAAAAAATACACAGATACAGTACACAGAATATAATAGGCTAGCAGATAGCACCTGACCCCTCAACTGATAATATCAGAAGTGGTGGTTTTTAGGATGAGACCAAAAAATGACTGACGCGTTTCGACCTGTTGTTTGTATCGGTCTTCCTCGGAGTATTTTTGGTCTATTGGGATAAAGAAGACAATGTAACAACAACTACTCTATTACGTGTTTCTATGTGTTGCACTTATGTCCATATATATCTTTATCATCAATATAGTTACCAGTATATGTGTAGTGTCTGTGATGGTCCTCTGTATGGGTACTTATAAAAAAAACCCATCATCTTTCCTGGTGGCTTCCAAATTTGACTCCCATTTGTGGATCAGGGTATAGCAGGTTATCCAGGCCGTATGTGGCTTACGAAGAGTCACACTTGAAATTGACCCGCCAGGGAGGGACCTCAGGACGGCTCCCAGAGAGGTACAGCCAGGAGGGGGGGGGGGAAAGAAACAAAGGGGCCAGCGAGGAAACACCCGCAGCTACGGATTCCTGGAAAATACCAAGAAATCATTCATAGGCACAATTACGAAAGCAAAATATAAGAAAAGAGGGGGCTTTCATGTTTTAAGGAAAGGTCCCTGGTTTCGATGTGCAAAGGTACTATTGTATTTGAAAAGTGGTATCATGGGTATCATACTCCTAGAGATCAAAAATGGACTTCATATATAGGGTAAAGCCCTTTCTCTAACACACTATATATTTATGGTTGGCTGTTATGTTTATGAAGAGTTGAATCATAAAATAGAAAGAAGTCTCAGAAATAGGGAGGGGTGTGGGATGCAGCATGCATGGGACAGTGGTGGCGGGCATGTGTGACAGGAAAGGAAGGGAGGGGGAGGAAAGGGAAGGGAGGGGGGGGAGAGGGGAGGGGGGGAACGGGAAGGGGAAAGGGGGGGGGGGTTAGGGAGGGGGGGGGAAGGGAGGGTTGGATAGGAGGGCAGGAAGGAGGTGATGGGGGGTGAGGGAAAGCAAAAGAGGAAGGGAATGGGGAAGGAAAGGGAAAAAGGGGTTGGGGAGAGAGTCAGTTGGGGAGTGAAGAAGAATGATGTAAGGAAGGAGGGGGAAAGGAGAAAGATGAGAGAGGGGAAGAGGGATAGTGGGGGCTCTATGTGTATGGCGCGCTTCATACACACAACAGAATGAAAGGAAAAAATGGGGGGAAAGAGATTGGGAAGAAGTTGTGTGGGGGGAGGGAGGTGAGTGCGGGGGTGACCGAGGGGTGTGTGAACTGGGAAGAAGAAAAAGGGGGGAGAGGACAAGGTAAAGGAAATAGCGGAAGAACGGATGTAGTGGGGGGGGGGGGAGGAGAAGAAGAAAAAGTGGGGGAAAAAAAAAAAAAAAAAAAAAAAAGGTAATGGAAGGGAAGGGGAAAGGGGGACGAGAGAGGAAAGAGGGAAGAGAGGGAAAAAAAGGGGGGAGCTGGGGGGAAAGAGAGGGAGGGGAATTGTGTGAAGAGTGAGGAATTTGGGAGAGGGAAACCTGGTAATGTTTGAAGAAAATTTATAAAAACAGTGTGGTGAACTGACAGTTGTGGGACAAAGGAAAATGCAGTGAGAAAAAAAGGGTGTGCAGTGTGATAAGAAATGTATTGAAAGTGAAGGGGATAGTGGAGGGAAGTGGAGAAAGGGGAAGAGGAGGGAGGGAGAACAAGGAATGGAGGTGAGGGAATGAAAGACAGTGTGGTGTGTGGAGCATGTAAATGTGAGGAATGTGTGATAAAGTGAGGTAAGAAGGAAGGGGAGGGAGGGGGAGGGAGGGAGGGAAAGTGATGGGAAATGGGGTTGTGGTAATGGAAGAGAGTGAAAGGGAAAGGGAGGGGGCTGGTGGGGGGGAAGGACGGGTCAAGGGGGAGGGAGGAGAGGGGAAGGGGGAAAGGGGGGGGGGGGGGGGGGGGGGAGGTGAAGGGGGAGGGAGAAGGTTGTGTAGGAAAAAGGGGGGGAAAGGGATGTGCTGGGGAACGGTAGGGGGGGGGAGAACAGGGCAGAGAGATGGTTGACAATTACCTTCAAATGTTAGATAGAGTCATATGGGCCGCAGGATGGAAGTGTGTGGGGCTCTTGGCCTGAGCACAGCAGCCTTGGGGAGATCGGGTTGAAACCTCCAGAGTGGTCTATAGGATGAAAGAAGGGGAGAGAAAGGGGAGGGGGGCTTTATTAGGCCCCTCTTAAAGTTAATGTCTAGAAGGAAAGATCCCTTAGGTAGAAGAGGAGTACTTACCCAGATTCCAAGGAAGTGCCTAGAGCGTGCTGAGCCTCCTGCAAAGGTGGAGTGTCAGTCTCCACCTTGCATGGCTTATAAATGCGCGCTCCCGAGAGTGATTGGGCCGACGCCGCGGGGGGCCAGATCGTCCCCACCCCCTCCCCCCAGCAGCTGCACCCACGGGAGCCCCCGGTGGCACCCTCGAGGCCGGTCATGGCGGCCATAAGGCCCGCCTCGTGTGTCCTCTCCCGGCGTTCTCCAGAGGCGTGCCCCGCATTTGCGTCATTCACGTCGCAAGACGCGTGACGTCATAACCATGCGCGCACGTACGGGGCCCCGCACATGCGCACAATGTCCGTGAATGCCGGAGGACGCCGCCAGCAAAGGGCCAACCCCCCTATAGACGCCCAGGACCAGCCTAAACGCTTGTGGGGGGAGGAAGCGGGAGGGACAAAATTAAATGGCCACTCCCTCACCTTTGCTGGGAAGGCACAACGGTCAGACACTGCAGAAAACCCTGGCCCACACAGCGGGAGTCAATGGCGCCACCTAGGGAAGGAAGGGGAAATTGGTCAAAAAGTTATTAATCATACATAAATTTAAACAGAACTGATCTGGGGCAGAAAGTTATGATTTACATGAAACTGTTTATGTGACATATAATTCATTGGGACTAACTTTATTAATGTCTCTCGTTTGATCCAAAATATAATAACCGTCCCACTAGTTTACTGCGGGATATTTTCATTATGTGGATCATATAGTAAAGGTATTCTATTTAAAAATACCCTATTTTTTATATAGCAAGCTCTAATGTATAAATATGAAATTGAATCACATGCTTGATTAAATACTCGAGGAGGGAGGCAATAAATATGGAATGTTTAAGCAGCCCCCCGAGGGGGGGGGGGGGGGAAGGCGAAGCAGGAGTGACAGGCTGGGTGGTATATGGATATGAAGGTATATGGATATGAAGGTATATGGATATGAAGGCCCCCCCCCCCCCCTCGGGGGGCTGCTTAAACATTCCATATTTATTGCCTCCCTCCTCGAGTATTTAATCAAGCATGTGATTCAATTTCATATTTATACATTAGAGCTTGCTATATAAAAAATAGGGTATTTTTAAATAGAATACCTTTACTATATGATCCACATAATGAAAATATCCCGCTGTAATCTAGTGGGACGGTTATTATATTTTGGATCAAACGAGAGACATTAATAAAGTTAGTCCCAATGAATTATATGTCACATAAACAGTTTCATGTAAATCATAACTTTCTGCCCCAGATCAGTTCTGTTTAAATTTATGTATGATTAATAACTTTTTGACCAATTTCCCCTTCCTTCCCTAGGTGGCGCCATTGACTCCCGCTGTGTGGGCCAGGGTTTTCTGCAGTGTCTGACCGTTGTGCCTTCCCAGCAAAGGTGAGGGAGTGGCCATTTAATTTTGTCCCTTCCGCTTCCTCCCCCCACAAGCGTTTAGGCTGGTCCTGGGCGTCTATAGGGGGGTTGGCCCTTTGCTGGCGGCGTCCTCCGGCATTCACGTACGTGCGCGCATGGTTATGACGTCACGCGTCTTGCGACGTGAATGACGCAGATAGGGGCACGCCTCTGGAGAACGCCGGGAGAGGACACACGAGGCAGGCCTTATGGCCGCCATGACCGGCCTCGAGGGTGCCACCGGGGGCTCCCGTGGGTGCAGCTGCTGGGGGGAGGGGGTGGGGACGATCTGGCCCCCCGCGGCGTCGGCCCAATCACTCTCGGGAGCGCGCATTTATAAGCCATGCAAGGTGGAGACTGACACTCCACCTTTGCAGGAGGCTCAGCACGCTCTAGGCACTTCCTTGGAATCTGGGTAAGTACTCCTCTTCTACCTAAGGGATCTTTCCTTCTAGACATTAACTTTAAGAGGGGCCTAATAAAGCCCCCCCTCCCCTTTCTCTCCCCTTCTTTCATCCTATAGACCACTCTGGAGGTTTCAACCCGATCTCCCCAAGGCTGCTGTGCTCAGGCCAAGAGCCCCACACACTTCCATCCTGCGGCCCATATGACTCTATCTAACATTTGAAGGTAATTGTCAACCATCTCTCTGCCCTGTTCTCCCCCCCCTACCGTTCCCCAGCACATCCCTTTCCCCCCCTTTTTCCTACACAACCTTCTCCCTCCCCCTTCACCCCCCCCTTCCCCCTTCCCCTCTCCTCCCTCCCCCTTGACCCGTCCTTCCCCCCCACCAGCCCCCTCCCTTTCCCTTTCACTCTCTTCCATTACCACAACCCCATTTCCCATCACTTTCCCTCCCTCCCTCCCTCCCTCCCTCCCTCCCCTTCCTTCTTACCTCACTTTATCACACATTCCTCACATTTACATGCTCCACACACCACACTGTCTTTCATTCCCTCACCTCCATTCCTTGTTCTCCCTCCCTCCTCTTCCCCTTTCTCCACTTCCCTCCACTATCCCCTTCACTTTCAATACATTTCTTATCACACTGCACACCCTTTTTTTCTCACTGCATTTTCCTTTGTCCCACAACTGTCAGTTCACCACACTGTTTTTATAAATTTTCTTCAAACATTACCAGGTTTCCCTCTCCCAAATTCCTCACTCTTCACACAATTCCCCTCCCTCTCTTTCCCCCCAGCTCCCCCCTTTTTTTCCCTCTCTTCCCTCTTTCCTCTCTCGTCCCCCTTTCCCCTTCCCTTCCATTACCTTTTTTTTTTTTTTTTTTCTTTTTCCCCCACTACATCCGTTCTTCCGCTATTTCCTTTACCTTGTCCTCTCCCCCCTTTTTCTTCTTCCCAGTTCACACACCCCTCGGTCACCCCCGCACTCACCTCCCTCCCCCCACACAACTTCTTCCCAATCTCTTTCCCCCCATTTTTTCCTTTCATTCTGTTGTGTGTATGAAGCGCGCCATACACATAGAGCCCCCCACTATCCCTCTTCCCCTCTCTCATCTTTCTCCTTTCCCCCTCCTTCCTTACATCATTCTTCTTCACTCCCCAACTGACTCTCTCCCCAACCCCTTTTTCCCTTTCCTTCCCCATTCCCTTCCTCTTTTGCTTTCCCTCACCCCCCATCACCTCCTTCCTGCCCTCCTATCCAACCCTCCCTTCCCCCCCCCTCCCTAACCCCCCCCCCCCCCCCTAACCCCCCCCCCCCCCCCTTTCCCCTTCCCGTTCCCCCCCCTCCCCCTCTCCCCCCCCCCCCCCTCCTTCCCTTTCCTCCCCCTCCCTTCCTTTCCTGTCACACATGCCCGCCACCACTGTCCCATGCATGCTGCATCCCACACCCCTCCCTATTTCTGAGACTTCTTTCTATTTTATGATTCAACTCTTCATAAACATAACAGCCAACCATAAATATATAGTGTGTTAGAGAAAGGGCTTTACCCTATATATGAAGTCCATTTTTGATCTCTAGGAGTATGATACCCATGATACCACTTTTCAAATACAATAGTACCTTTGCACATCGAAACCAGGGACCTTTCCTTAAAACATGAAAGCCCCCTCTTTTCTTATATTTTGCTTTCGTAATTGTGCCTATGAATGATTTCTTGGTATTTTCCAGGAATCCGTAGCTGCGGGTGTTTCCTCGCTGGCCCCTTTGTTTCTTTCCCCCCCCCCCTCCTTGCTGTACCTCTCTGGGAGCCGTCCTGAGGTCCCTCCCTGGCGGGTCAATTTCAAGTGTGACTCTTCGTAAGCCACATACGGCCTGGATAACCTGCTATACCCTGATCCACAAATGGGAGTCAAATTTGGAAGCCACCAGGAAAGATGATGGGTTTTTTATAAGTACCCATACAGAGGACCATCACAGACACTACACATATACTGGTAACTATATTGATGATAAAGATATATATGGACATAAGTGCAACACATAGAAACACGTAATAGAGTAGTTGTTGTTACATTGTCTTCTTTATCCCAATAGACCAAAAATACTCCGAGGAAGACCGATACAAACAACAGGTCGAAACGCGTCAGTCATTTTTTGGTCTCATCCTAAAAACCACCACTTCTGATATTATCAGTTGAGGGGTCAGGTGCTATCTGCTAGCCTATTATATTCTGTGTACTGTATCTGTGTATTTTTTATGCTGTATGGGCTTGTGTTTTACATCTTTTTTTATGTGTCACTCTATTTTTAAATTTGAATAAACTTTCCAAAATTTGATCTGGATGGTATTGGTCTCTTACTAAAACCTAATGGTTTGATAATTTGTGTCAGACCTATTGCTGCCTAAAAACCCCACCACACAGGGAGAACCTTTTCTTTTTTTATAGTGGAACTATTGAGATTTATTTTGACGAGAAATGTGTTCATGTTTGGTCTCTCCCACTACCTCCAGGTACAGGGGGTAGTGATGTACCTGGGGGGTGGGAGAGGAACCTTTTTTCCAATGAGGATATAAAAAAATATCTAGAACATATGGGGGATTATTTGCTAAAGGAAAATCCACTTTGCACTGCAAGTGCACTTGGAAGTAAAGTAGCTGTAGATCTGAGGGGGACTTGCAAGGAAAATAAAAAACAGCATTTTAACTTGCACATGATTGGATGATAAAATCAGCAGCGCTAACACTCATTTCAGATCTACCCCTTAGATTTAGAGCGACTGCACTTTCAAGTGCACTTTCAGTGCAAAGTGGATTTGCCTTTCGTAAATAACCCTCATAGTAACATTCCATCGCTACATTGATGATGTACTGATGGTATGATCAGGTACTCATCAAGATCTGACTGAATTTATGGATATCCTGAGTGATAATAACTACAACCTAAAGTTTACAATGTCATGTGATAAAAAATCTATTAACTTCCTAGACATTCAGATCTTTATAGAACCAGATGGATCCTTGGGCACTTCCTTATTTAGGAAGCCATCAACGACCAATGCTATCCTACATGCATCTAGCTCTCACCCCAAGTCTCTGATCAACAGAATCCCCTACAGCCAGTATCTAAGTGTAGCACTGACCCCGAAGGAGCTGCTGATTTTATTTGGGCTTACCGTTACTTCACCTGCTGTAGCTCCGTCTTGGGGTTCCCATGGAAAATGGCCCAAAGGAAAGGTGGAGAATGACACTGAATCCTCTCTTAGGTTATTTATTCAGAAAATATAACACAGTCTCTTGATGAAGGGTAGAGGGTTAGGGGTGAGTTAAGGTACTTAGATTGCAGGGTAAAGATATTGAACGAATACAGAGAAATTAACTGTTTCACAAACTGGATTCCTGTAGTCCCCCGGATAGGTCTCTCCCCCTAGGCCTAGCATCCGGTAGGATGCTCGGTAAAGTCTCTGCCACAGATTTGAAGCTATACTTTAGAGTCACTAAAGGATTGGATGTACTTTAAAGAACTATCATATGATACCAGTTTCTCTCAGCCAATCCGGCGATACTGTATGAGTACTGATCCAGGTCGCGTCCTTCAACTAAGCCTCCAGGCTCTTTCCGAGAAGCCAGCCTTGCGCACCGCCTTCTCTTGAAGAGTCCTCCCCTGGGCTACTTCAGTTGCTGGGCCTCTCCCTTCAGATGAGACGGCACCGGACCTTCCTTAGATCAGTAGGCTCCGACAGTCACTCGGACCTACTCCTGCAGTTGCGTTGCCTCGGGCCAGGCAGCCCCGAGACACAGGATACATGGTTCCACACCCCAGGCCAGGAGGGCCATGAGGCTGGGTCAGGAGGACCACCTGAACCACGCAGACAGGAAAACGCCTTTTTGTCACGTTGTGTCAGTACCTTAAATACCCCCCCAGAATGCACAGCAGGAAAACACTCCCACTGGGCTGGTTCCGAGAGGTAAGTGGCATTTAATGCATCCAGCCAGAATGCTTTCTATTCTTGCCGGCGGTGACAGCGACACCTGCGGTCAAGGAGAACTCAGTGCAACCCAGCTGGACTGGTACTGAAACCAGAAATTTTGTGAAATTATCCTGAAGCCCAACTGTGGCTTCAGGCAACTTAAGTTTCAAAAAACAATAGCGCCTGCTCGTCAGGAGCCAGCGCTACATAAGGCTGAGGCGAAACTGTAGCAGAGACAAGGATTTTCAAGATGAAGCCAATTCTCTATATTCTCGCTTACGAAAAAGAGGTTATACTCACAGTATCCTTAAAAAGGCCTTCAATAGAGCAAAAGCTCATGTTAGAGACTAGGGATGAGCGGAACACCCCGGGGTTCGGTTCGCACCAGAACCCGCGAACAGACCTAAAGTCCGTGCGAACATAAGAACCCTATTAGTTACAATGGATGCGAACGTAAAAAATAAAAAAAACAAAATCAAAAGTGCTAATTTTTAAAGGCTAATAAATCAGAAGAACCAAAGCACCTTGTCCCCATGTTGATGAGGACAAGGGCCTCGTCCCCACAACCCTGGCCAATCAGAAGAACTAAAGCTAAAGGGGCAAATATGAGTAGGTCAACGAACAAAACAACAAAAGGGGCGCTTCCCAAAAGTGGGAAAGAGAAAAGTTCGGAAAGTACCATCAAGCAATACATGACCCAAGGTGCCAGCCCAAAAAACCCAGAAGGGGCAAGACAAACCCATCTGAAGGGGGAGAAAAAAAGGGGAGCGGAAAAAATATTGGAGGAGACCCTGGCCTCAGATTCCATCATAGAAAGCGAAATAGACGAAAGTAGAATGGAAGAGCCTAGGGAAGACGAACATCTACCAACAAAAGGGGAGATGGAGAAGATGCTCCTAAGACTCGAAAACGCAATAAAAACAGACATTGGCTCCCTGAGGTTAGACCTAGGATCCCTTCTAACACGAGTGGAAACAGTGGAGGAGAAAACAGAAAAATTGGACCAAGAGATGAACAAATTACAGGATCAGCTGCATAAAGAGCAGATCAATAGGAGGAGATTACAATACAGAATCGAAGACCAGGAAAATCGCAGCAGACGACAAAATATAAGAATCAGATCTGTACCGGAAACCAGAGGGGAAGATCTCAAGCTAACTATCAAAAAAATCCTCGGCCCAATCCTTGACAAAGGTGAAGAGGAATTCCCTAGGACTGATAGAATACACCGGGTCGGAAAGCCAAGAGACTATAATACAGATCGACCAAGGGACATTATAGTACGATTTACCTTTTACGAAGATAAAGCCGAGATCTGGGCAAAGATCAAGAGGCCCACGTTGATACAGTATGAAGGAAAAGACCTACAGATTTACATGGACCTGGCACCCGAAACGCTGGACAGAAGACGACTGCTGAGACCCCTCCTGGAGAGCATGCAGACGCGGAACATTCGATATAGTTGGGGGTTCCCTGCTTGCCTGATTGGCTTCAGAGAAGGGATCTCAGCAAAATTAGTATTCCCAGAGGACTTACGAGATTTTTGTGAAAAATTAGACCTACCGATCCCAGAGTTGCCCGGCTGGTTGGATGATTAGGTAGCCAGGGGGGGAGTGGGCGGGGGGGGGGGGGGAGCCCTCCCCCCTCATGTACCGGACCCTTCAGGTCCGGTCTGAGGGGGGCGGGACAACGCGTAGACCTCCTCAAAAGACGGCTCAAGGATGGTCAAGAGTATCGGGACCATAGGCGAGTCGGGGGCCATTGGAAGGCCATTTGGGGGGTGGGGAGCTAAGCCCGGGATAGGAAAGGGAGGGGTAGGTAGGGAGGGAGGGGAGGGGGGGGGGGAGGAGAGGAGGGTGAGGGAGGGGGACCTGACCAGAAAGATTGGGAGACCAGGATAAGAGGATTAGAACTACATTTAGCCATTAGAAAATGACCCCAACTATAAACTTCATAACATATAACGTCAAGGGGCTCAACTCACCCAATAAGCGCCATAAAATTCTGAGGGAACTGGGACAATATGCCGCTGACGTGGCCTTCTTACAGGAGACACACATCTCACATAACTCAAATATCAAATTATACTCCAAAGAATTCCCCACATGGTACTATGCGGATACAGTTACCACTAGAAGTAGAGGAGTGGCAATTGGCTTCGCTAAGAAAGTGAGATTTAGCCTGGAAAAAAGGGAGTCTGACCCAGAGGGAAGATACCTTTTTCTAGAGGGCAAGCTAGACGACACAAAAGTCACATTGGCTAATATTTATTCCCCCAACAGCGACCCCGGGACCTATCTAATCAAAATCTTAAGGAAAGTGATGGAGTTCAGGAGGGGAACGTTGATCATGATGGGGGACCTGAATTTCTGTCTAGACCCACAATGGGATAGTACGTCCCGGGCACCTGGGACTAGTAACGTGCAACTACGCAGAATCAAGAAAAAACTACTGGAACACCAATTACTAGATGTTTGGCGATGCCAACATCCCAAAGATAAAGACTTCTCGTTCTACTCCCAGGTGCACGGGACGTACTCGCGAATTGATTACATTTTTTTAGAACACAGATCATTAGAACGGGTATTAGAATCAAACATTGGGATAATCTCATTATCAGACCACGCCCCGGTATGGATGAAAATACAAATGACCTCGGAAGTCAAGGTGCCCCCCAGGTGGCGACTAAACGAGGAAATAATAAGAGAGGACGCAGGAGCCGAGAAAATAGGAAAAGAATTGGAACAATATTTTAGGACGAACGACACAGAGGGGATCTCGAGTAGGACACTATGGGAGGCCCACAAAGCCTTTATAAGAGGCATCTTGATAGCCGAGGGGACAAAAAGGAAAAGAGATAGGGCTAGTAAGATAAAAAAAAATTACAGACGAAATAGCTAAACTAGAACAGAGACATAAAATGTCCCAGAAACCCGACAGAATGTTATACCAAGAAATAATAAATAAAAGAGAAGAATTTAAAAATCATATGGAACAAGAAACTAAACAAAGATTCTATCTTCTCGCCAGGGAAAAATACTACGGAAGTAATAAATCCCCAAAGTACCTATCAAAAATGTTACAGGAAAAAAAAAAGTTAAACTTTATTGAGAAAATTCAGGGAGACAAGGGGACCTTAGAATACACTACAAAAGGAATTGCACAAACATTTAAGAATTATTATGAGAAACTATATGCAGTAGAACACGAACGGGAAGGAGCAAAAACAGATAAGTTGGGGAATGCTAAGGCCTTCTTAAGTCAGGCGGGCTTAGTCAGAATGACAACAAACGACAGAGATGAGATGGAAGGACCAATCTCAGAAGAAGAAATAGTGCGAGCATTGGCCGACACGGGGAACGGGAAGAGCCCAGGACCGGACGGGTTCACGACATATTATTATAAGAGGTTCCAGAAAATCTTGATCCCACGGCTATGCAAGTATTTGAATGGTCTGGGAACAGATTATCAAATGAGCAAAGAGGCCTTACTAGCCTCGATTACGGTCATAAAAAAAGAAGACAAAGATGGAACCTGCTGCTCTAACTATCGGCCGATATCCCTGCTTAACGCAGACACCAAACTTTTTGCTAAAATACTTGCAAGCAGAATTAAAACGCGGATGAACAGGTTGGTACATCCAGACCAAGCTGGGTTTGTCCCAGGGAGAGAGTGTAGAGACAGTGGGGTCCGTACTCTGCTCCTGTTGTTTCACGAGAAGCAGGGGGGAGGTCCCAGTCTACTCCTGTCAACTGATGCCCAGAAGGCTTTTGACCGGGTAGACTGGGACTTTATGTTTATGACACTGGAGGAAATGGGCTTCGGCCCAAACATGCTGAGACGGATAAGGACGCTATATCACCATCCGACAGCGACAATTAAGATCAATGGCACGGACTCCTCTCCCTTCGAAATGAGGAACGGGACCAGACAGGGATGCCCACTGTCCCCCCTCCTGTTTGTCCTCTCTCTTGAACCCCTTCTATCTACAATCCGAGGCGACTCCGGGATAGCGGGATTCAAGATAGAGAAAGAGGAACACAAACTATCTGCATACGCTGATGATATACTATTTTACATCAAAAAACCTAGTAATACCTTGCCCCACTTAATGGAGACAATCCAAAAATATGGGGAGATTTCAAACTTCAAAATAAATCAGGGGAAGTCTGAGGTGCTAAATATCAACACCAGAAACACAGAAAAGCATATACTTCAAAAGGCATTTAAATTTCCCTGGCGAGAAGAATTGAGATATCTGGGCATAAAATTAGCAACAACTATAAAAAAAAATTTAAGTCCAATTTTGTCCCAATGTTAGATGATATTAAAAACGATATCAAAAGACTGGGGTACAGACCCCTTTCATGGTTCGGGAGAATCCAATCACTTAAGATGTTCATGCTCCCTAAAATTTTATATAAAATACAAATGATGCCTATCGTACTCCCCAAATATTATCTAGTAAAGCTTAAATCCCTACTGATGGCGTTTATATGGAAGGGGAAGAAACCTAGAATAGCCTTTTCTACTTTAAAACGGGAAAAGAATAAAGGAGGGCTAGCTATCCCAGATATATCCCTATACTATAAAGCTATAGTACTCTCAAGAATCACGGAATGGATAAAAGAAAATAAAGAAAAAAGATGGGTGAACTTAGAGTGCTCCCTGAGTAAGGCAAACTTAGGGAATATTATATGGAACCCCCCTAAATACAGGCTAACCGATTTAAGTAGTAGTAAACTCACACAAAATACACTAAGGATATGGGATGGGATATATAAAAAATTTAATGGTCAGTATAACTCACCACTTATTAGCTTAAAAGAAAATTATTTTTTTGCACCGGGGATGAAGATTAATGGAGGGAATTGGATAAAGCACGAGCACACACAGCTTAAAGATATCTTAAAAGAGGGAAAGATTTTATCACTGCAGGAATTAAAAAACACAGACGGGTTTGAGGAGATCGATGAATGGAGGCATCACCAACTAGTTGGTTTTACGCAGAGCCTCCCACGCCCTTTGAGGGAAGAGACAGAACTAACCGCGTTAGAGCGGGTGTGCCTAAATAATAATACCAGGGGCACGATATCTAGGTGGGGTGGGCTCCTGCTTGACGGGGAGGAAAGGGGGATGCCTCCATTCATCTTAAAGTGGGAGAATGAGTTGGGAATACAATGCGATAGCACCACTATCAAGAAAATTTTGAAACTTACACATAGGTCTGCACATGATAACAAATCGGCCGAAATCAATTATAAAGTACTATCAAGATGGTATGTCACCCCAGACAAAGCCTGCAAATACCAACAGGATAATCAAGGGGATTGTTGGAGAGGATGTAGGGAACCAGGTACTATGACACATATTTGGTGGAGTTGCCCCAAGATCAGGGGGTTCTGGGAAAAAGTGATACAACACATAAAGGAAATAACTAACACAAAACTCCCAATGGAACCATGGACAATACTATTTCATGGGACAAAAGAAGGCATAAAAAAATACCAAGGCTCACTTGTCCCACACCTCCTAAATGCAGCTAAGATAGCAATACCCAAGAAGTGGAAAGAGGCAGAAGGCCCAACAATATGGGAATGGGTAGACGAAGTAGAAAGGATATACAACATGGAAAGGCGACAAGACGAGAAAGGTAGGGCTGAGGGAAAAACAGACAAATGGATAGGATGGAGGACATTCAAAAAATCATGGAGCTATACGGAACATCTTTCTTGTGTTTAGTCTTTTTATTTTATTTTATTTTTTTTCTCTTACTAACTAGGACCGACAATAAATTCTGGTCAGGCCGGGGAGGGGGGAAGGGGGGATGGGGGGGTGGGGGGGGAGGGGGTAAATAGGACAAAGGGGGTTGTTTAGAGTTAATGAGCTGACGGCCCGATCTGGAGCCCAAATCAAATTTGCTAATAAAAAAAAAAAAAAAAAAAGACACAAGCAGAAAAAGAAAAAAGGAAAATATGGCTACTATGATGTGAATGGAGACGGGACACGCATGAATCTTTCAGCTGATCTGAAGTCTCCCGAAATATTTCGCTGAGGTGGCAATAAATAAAAAAAAAGAAAAAAAAAAAAAAATCAAAAAAAACCAAAAAAAAAATGGAGGGCGGGGCCACCTGGTGACCCCCCCCCCTCTGACATCATGGGGAAAGCCATAGGGAATTCCCCATGACGTCCCCGTGCGTCAGAGGGGGCCGGGTTACCAGGTGGCCCCGTCCTCCATTATAAAAGACCTGTGAGACGCAGCGAAGCCTCACACAGCGGGAGCCTTCCTTCGCGCGCAGCGGCCCAAAAGAGACACAAACGCCGTGGAAGAAGATGTCGGACGAGAAGACCAGAGCAAGAAGAAGCGGATCGGAGGAAGAAGATGATGGAAGAAGAAGATGGAAGAAGATGCCGGAAGGAGAAGATGAAGAAACCGAAGGATGAAGAAAGGAAGACCAGAAGGAATTGTCAAAGACCGTCTCCTGTCTTTTTTACAATTTTTGACACTTTTTTGGTGAAATGGTAGGGGTATTTTTGTACCCCCTTACCATTTCACACAAGGGGGGGGGGATCTGGGGGTCCCCTTGTTAAAGGGGGCTTCCAGATTCCGATAACCCCCCTGCTCGCAGACCCCCACAACCAATGGCCAGGGTTGTGGGGAAGAGGCCCTTGTCCTCATCAACATGGGGACAAGGTGCTTTGGAGGGGACCCCAAAGCACCCTCCCAATGTTGAGGGCATGTGGCCTGGTACGGTTCAAGAGAGAGGGGGGGCCGCTCTCGTCCCCCCCTCTTTTCCTGCGGCCTGCCAGGTTGCGTGCTCGGATTAGGGTCTGGTATGGATTTTGAGGGGGACCCCACGCCATTTTTTTTAGCCGGGGTTCCCCTTAAAATCCATCCCAGACCTCAAGGGTCTGGTATGGATTTTGAGGGGGACTCCACGCCATTTTTTAATTTTTTTTTTGGCCGGGGTTCCCCTTAAAATCCATAGCAGACCTGAAGGGCCTGGTAATTGAATTTGGGGGGACCCCCACGCTTTTTTTTTTATCAATGACTTTTTTATTATCCATGACTTTCAATGAATGACTGTTCTCTGTGTTACGGGAGCCGTCAATTCATTAGCCGCGAGAGATTTTAAATAGCTTTTTTCCTGCAAAAATGACACTTTGTGCAGGGACAGTTCTAAGTACAGGAAACATGCGCCCCTTCGCAGGCATACTATAGACACCCCCCAGATGTGATACTGCAATGCTGTACTAACAGCACGCACACACTAATCCCCAGAATCACAGCACATAATGTCAGCAGTCAGCACACTGACACTGGAACACAATATACGAGGCTGCTGGCGCGGCGGCCTTTTATAATGTGGGGCATGTACTAAACCCCCTGAGCTATAATTGGCCACAGGCATCCTGCCTGTGGCCAATTATTGCTCTCCTTGCCGCTGGCTCTATGATTGGCCAAGCATGCGGGTCACAGGGCATGCTTGGCCAATCAGCCAGCAATGCACTGCGACTGGCGCAGTGCATTGCGGGCCGCTCGCATCACACGAATTTGATGCGCGCGGCCCAAATGGTTCTGGGCTCGCCGAGCGGGCGAACGCCCAATGTTCGATTCGAACATGGGTTAGAATCGAACACCGGGCCCATCCCTATTAGAGACACTCTCATCTACAGGAGAAAAAGCCAAATCTACCTCTCAACCGGTTAGAATAATTACATATTATACTAAGCAGCATAGACAGGTGAGACAAATTGTCAACAAATATTGGTCATTATTATTGTCAGATCCTATAGCATGTAAGTATGTGAAAAAACAACCACAAATCACATACAGACGTGCTAAATCATTAAAAGATCGTCTGACTCAAAGTCATTATAAGGTTCCACCTTTATCTATTTCATCTCCTAGCTCCTTTTCTTGTAGGAAATGTGACAATTGTCGCTTTATGTTAAATAAGAATGAAATAAGGTTACCTAATGACAACATACATAGAATAAAACACAGAGTGACTTGTCAAACTCCAGGCATTGTATATTTGATGCAATGCACATGCAAGTGTTTCTATGTCGGAAAGACAAAACGTTCCTTCTTAAAAAGAATCAATGACCATGTGTCCCTTATAAAAAAAACGCAAAATGGAAACCCTAATAAGCCGTCATGTGTGGTTATTCCATGATTTTAGTTTGAACACTATAAAATGTATGGCTTTAGAGCATATTCCAACTGATGTCAGGGGGGTAGCAATGATCAGAAATTACTGCAATTAGAATCACGTTGGATTAATTTATTGAAAGCCACAGTTTATCCTGGGCTTAATGAAATGCTAAGCTATAAACCCTTTCTTTGATATCGTGATTTTTGAGCATTGCTATCCCTCTCTGATTTCTTCCCCGATTCATTGTCCTCTTCCTTCTTTCCCTTTTTCCATTCCCCTTCCTTCCTTCCCCCTCCCTCTCCTCCCCTTTCCTCTTTCCCTCCCCCTCAAAGAAACACAGGATCAAAAATACATGCCACAGCAGAACGGACAGAAGAGCTGACGCGTATCAAACTACAAACTGTGCTATGAGTAAGCACTGTTTGTAGTGTGAAATGCGTCAGCTCTTCTGTCCGTTCTGCTGTGGTTTTTATTTTTGATCCTGTGTTTTTTTTTATAAAAGGCAATTTTTTCAGGAGTGCAGCTGTCCAGAAATACCTCTATATGCTATATGCATTGCCAGCACCTTTGGCTTCTAAACTGGTGAAGAGGTTTACCATTGTTTTAGCTTCCTGAAGCGGTGACACCCCCTCCTTCATATGGATGCCCAGGGCGTCTGTGTCCTACTGACAGGGCGCCCGATACACTGTTCAGTCCTGTGCGTCCCGCTCAGTTCATCCACGGATGTGAATTACTTTGAAGCAATTTTTGCTCACTTAAGTGCCCTTTTTCATGTTATTAGAGTACCATAAAGCTGTCTCTTGCTCTATTGATTTTTTGAAAGCCAGTTGCTGTTTTTTATGTCCTATTTCTTGATTTATGTCTAGCTTTGGAGACAGATACCTGAGGGTATAGACAGCCTTTTCAATCCCTTGGAACTAAGTCCATTGCAGAATTTATTTTTGTAAGTTGACCCTTTTTTTAACACAATTTGCTTTCTCTGGAATATAATCTATTTGATACTATCTGATATATTTTAATATATATTTTTTAGCGGTCGCCTGTTACGTGTGGTTTTCTTGATGCAGTAAAGTGTCTGAAAACTGTTGCAGTGTTTGGATCTATTATAGGAGATATAGGTAAGGGGTGTTGTTCTGGCTTTGGAGACGCACGTGCATGTAACATGATGTTATATATTTGGGTAAATTGAGTATTATGTTGTGTTTATATATATATATATATATATATATATATATATATATATATATATATATGATATGTAATCTTAGATTGACTGAGTATGATATACACATATACTATGCTTACGGTCCTGTTTTCTTGTACCCCAAAACTGGACTGCATCCCCTGAAGAAGCCTGACATATGGGCAAAACATGTTGGGAAGTCTACATCATATGATATGATGTCTTATTAACACTGTATTATATTGTACTTGTTTATTGCTATAGCTTTCAACCTTATTTTTATTTTGGGTTTCAAAATAAAAAATTTACTCTGCACCTAAAAAATCCCATGTATCCTACTTGTTCATTCCAAACTCAGGGCTGTGGTGCTTAAATTAAATTAAATTGATAAGTCCAGGGCCAAAAAAATCCTCTTTACATAATAGGTGTTATACCACACCATTTGTTGATCATGGACTTTCAATTCTCTGTATATATATCAAAAATATCAAATATTTTATACATTTTTTTCTTTGTAAAAAATTGCTTCTCTTTCTTCATTAATGATCACCTAAATTGTTGATTATATAATTATCCATATAAGAAAGCAAAAAGGTTTAAACAAATCATAATTATCTATATCAACATATAAAGAGATATTTTTTATATAGACTTTTATAGATTGCATTTTATAATTCCTTTAGAAAAATATTTTTTGATACAAATTAAAATTGGTTATAAACCGTAGACAAGCTCAATATAGATTTTCACATTTTGTGGGGATGATTGGGAGGGATTTATAACAAAAATAAACCTTTCTCATAATTCAGTGGGAGGGAGGGAGGCAAATTTGGACAAATCATTTGTTAAAACTTCAAAGATCAATAGAAAAGAAAGTTAGAACTTTCTGGCACAAGAAATACTTTGAGAAATATATTGAAAACAAAATTACCCCTTGGGGATTAAGGATCCAAATATTTCCCAATTTAAAAAAGATAGATGATACTTTAAAAAATAAATGGGAATGTAATCTACAATCATGTTCTTCTGAAATGATGTCACATTTATGTTATCAGTATGAGATTGAACTAAATTAAATAGATGAACAAATAAATAAATGGTTTGCTGAACATGATTACATCACATCACATTAATAAGGAACTTGAACTAAGGGAACATATTGAGCAATACACCATTGACATTATAAACAACAGAAAGACCACATTTTTTTTTTTAACTTTTAAAGATTTTTGTTAATTTTCCAAAACATAAACAAGAATTATACAGGTACATATTCTAGCTTCTACATCTCCAGGATGACTGGATCAGTTTCAAATGAACAAATTCTTCAAGATGTATTGTTATTATTATGAAACATTGACAGTTTAAATACTGTACAAGTGGATAAACTCTTAGGAACAGGAAAAGAAACAAAATAAGAAGATAAATAATTCCCTGTTTACCCCTAACGGGATCATGCTGTAAACATGGGATTATGGTTCAGTGTAGTCAGTACAGGTAGGGGAAGATTAGAAGGAGGGAGACGAGGAAGGAGAGAGAGGTGGGGGTTGGTTGTATGGAAGTTGTCATATACATCCGACTATCTTTAATGAGACAAAAGAAAAAAGAGAATCCTCTTTCAGGAACCTATTTAGTAGTTTTTAGGGTTTTTCAGAAAATTGGATGCCCTAGGGTGTCGTATCCATTCGTTCCAATTTTTAAGGAAATTACTTGTGGATCCTTTTTTATGTGCTAACATTATTTCGTAGTGCGCCTGATTATTCAGTCTCAAGATAACATCAGATAGGTTAGGTGCTCAGGATTTTTTGGGCATTTTCCCAGTGTTCAATACATGCTGTTGAGGTGCTATTAATATGTACAGTGGTGTGAAAAAGTGTTTGCCCCCTTCCTCATTTCCTGTTCCTTTGCATGTTTGTCACACTTAAGTGTTTCGGAACATCAAACCAATTTAAACAATAGTCAAGGACAACACAAGTAAACACAAAATGCAATTTGTAAATGAAGGTGTTTATTATTAAAGGTGAAAAAAAATCCAAACCATCATGGCCCTGTGTGAAAAAGTGATTGCCCCCTAAACCTAATAACTGGTTGGGCCACCCTTAGCAGCAACAACTGCAACCAAGCGTTTGCGATAACGTGCAATGAGGCTTTTACAGCGTCCTGGAGGAATTTTGGCCCACTCATCTTTGCAGAATTGTCCTAATTCAGTTACATTAGAGGGTTTTCGAGCATGAACGGCCTTTTTAAGGTCATACCACAACATCTCAATAGGATTCAGGTCAGGACTTTGGCTAGGCCACTCCAAAGTCTTCATTTTGTTTTTCTTCAGCCATTCGGTGGTGGACTTGCTGGTGTGTTTAGGATCATTGTCCTGCTGCAGAACCCAAGTTCGTTTCAGCTTGAGTACACGAACAGATGGTCGGACAGTCTCCTTCAGGATCTCTTGGTAGACAGCAGAATTCATAGTTCCTTTTATCACGGCAAGTCTTCCAGGTCCTGAAGCAGCAAAACAGCCCCAGACCATCACACTACCACCACCATATTTTACTGTTGGTATAATGTTCTTTTTCTGAAATGCAGTGTTCCTTCTACGCCAGATATACTTGGGCACACACCTTCCACTTTTGTCTCATCGGTCCACAGAATGTTGTCCCAAAAGTCTTGGGGATCATCAAGATGTGTTGTGGAGAAATTGAGACGAGCTTTGATGTTCTTTTTGCTCAGCAGTGGTTTTCTCCTTGGAACTCTGCCATGCAGGCCATTTTTGCCCAGTCTTTTCCTGATGGTGGAGGCATGAACGCTGACCTTAACTGAGGCAAGTGAGGCCTGCAGTTCCTTGGACGTTGTTGTGGGGTCTTTTGTGACCTCTTGGATGAGTCGTCGCTGCGCTCTTGGGGTAATTTTGGGCGGCCGGCCACTCCTGGGAAGGTTCACCACTGTTCCATGTCTTCGCCATTTGTGGATAATGGCTCTCACTGTGGTTCGCTGGATTCCCAAAGCTTTGGAAATGGCTTTATAACCCTTTGCAGACTGATAGATCTCAATTACTTTCTTTCTCAATTGTTCCTGAATTTCTTTGGGTCTCGGCATGATGTGTAGCTTTTAAGGATCTTCTGGTGGACCTTACTGTGTCAAGCAGCTCCTATTTAAGTGATGCCTTGATTGTGAACAGGTGTGGCAATAATCAGGCCTGGGTGTGGCTAGAGAAATTGAACTCAGGTGTGGACAACCACAGTTATAGTATGTTTTAACAAGGGGGGCAATCACTTTTTCACACATGGCCATGATGGTTTGGATTTTTTTTCACCTTTAATAATAAACACCTTCATTTACAAATTGCATTTTGTGTTTACTTGTGTTGTCATTGACTATTGTTTAAATTGGTTTGATGTTCCGAAACACTTAAGTGTGACAAACATGCAAAGGAACAGGAAATGAGGAAGGGGGCAAACACTTTTTCACACCACTGTATGGCTTTCTGCCACTTTTCCCATGAGAAGGTTTGAGAAAGATCTTTTTCCCATTTAATCATATTTGTAGTCTTGGTATGGGAAAGATGAAAGTATTTTATATATATGGGATATGCCCCCTTTTCCAATGCTCTCGTGGGAGAGGAAAAATTCCCATAGTGCGCTAGGGATTTCTATGCTTTTTTCCGGGTTAAAATTCTTGGTAAAGGATTTGGTGGAAAGTTTATTTGTTATTCTATGTTTGTGATTATTCGGCAAGTGTATAAAGAAGTTGAATCCCTGTTTGGACCAGGATGATGTATTTATGCGTGCTTTGCAATAATCAATTACTCTTAGGCCCCTTTCACACTGGGGCGGTTTTCAGGCGGTACAGCGCTAAAAATAGCGCCTGTATACCGCCTGAAAAAACCGGCCCCATTCACTCCAGTGTGAAAGCCGGCGGGCTTTCACACTGGAGCGGTGCGCTAGCAGGACCGCAACAAAAGTCCTGCTAGCAGCATCTTTGGAGCGGTGAAGGAGCGGTGTATTTACCGCTTTCCTGTCGCATCATGGCAGCATATACCTTGGGTTGTGACTCCGCCTCCACAACCTGATAGGACCACGTAACTATAAAATGGTGATACGGCCCCCGCCCCAGTATTCTCTTATTTTTCCTCACCTGTTGGGACGCACGGACATCACCCCCTTACCGCTTCGCCCCAGCCAGGTTCTAGCCTCTCCTGGTTTGGAAGTCCTTGCCGGTACAGCCTCTAAAGGAAGCTAAATGGAAGGAACCCCACTCTGGTGATCTCAGGGGTATCGTATCATTTTCTCTGTTATTGTTTTCTGCGGACTGCCTGTGTAGAACCTTAAATAGGTTTAAAGCACTATGATGACTGCATGCGTGTAAAACCTTAAATAGGTTTAAAGCACTGCGATGACTGCCGTGTGCAAAACCTTAAATAGGTTTAAAGCACCTTGTCGACTGCCCCTGTGTAGAACCTTAAAGAGGTTTTAAGCACCAACATTCTCCTGGCCTCTGTGTAAAGCCTTAAACAGGCTTAAAGCACCTTGCTACTATGCATATGTGTGTCAGGGCAAACACACTCCAAACATACACCTAAGCCTTAAATAGGCTTTCTATTGTGCAGTGGTCTCCCCCCCTCCTTGCTTTATCAAAAGGAAGAAAAGCACCGTTACCGGTAGCGCCGCTGGGCTCTGTAGTCCCTCTCCTCTCTGTTCCCTTCCCCTCAGGTGCACCGAGCGTCCTGGCACTTCGGCGCATGCGCAGTGCGGTCTGCTCGGGCAGCCTGAGGGCTTTGCCAATCTCCAAAATGGCGCCGGCGGCTGCGCGGTGCTACTGCGCATGCGCGAGCGTGACGCTCGCCCGGCGCCAAATTTAAAAAGGGAAAAAATTCCCTTTTTATTCCACAGGCTTTGCAGCATCCTGGAACTTCGTTTTTTCGCCGCCGCAGATCATCCCCAGCCTACTCCTCACCAGTTAAGTGCCCTCCATGGTTTTGCACTAACCCCCCCCCCTTTTACCCACCTTTCTTCTCCTGTCTTACAGGCTGTCTATCTCCCTTCCTCATGGAGACCACTGCCCCAGCAGATCACCGCCAGACCAATAGGTAAGGGGGGAGGACGGATCGGTAAGTAAAAAAAAAAAAAGGAGAAAAAAAAGAGAGCTGAGGCACTAACTCTACCTAAATGGTCAGCCCTGTCAGGTCCTCAAGATCCTCCAAGTCCGGACGTAGAGGGTCCTCGCGGGGAAGGAGCCGCTCAGGCCACAGACGGAGCCGTTCAGGACGGAGCAGGAGAAGTCGCTCGGGTCATAGGAGTCGCAGAGGAAGTCGCTCCAGATCCTATTCTCGACGCAGTCGCTCACGCCGCAGAAGATCACCTGCACACAGACACCACTCAGCGACCCGCTCCAGGCCCGCTCCCAACACCTGCTGGGTGTGCGGGGCTGCCGCCCTCCCGGACAAATTAGCCTGCCGCAGGTGCCTCGAGGAGGCAACCAGAGGGGACCAGGACCTCAGAGAACCAACAGGGGCCCCAACCCCACAGCCCGCTCTAGACGTGGATGCATCCACAAGACGCGCCTCTCCGGCCCCCCCCCCCCCCGAGTACATCAAGGGAGCAGGACTCCCAGTCAGACGAGGAAGAATTGGAGGCATCAGCGGGCTTCGACTTTTCCCTTATCGAACCCTTTGTGAGGTCTGTAAAAGAGGGTATTAATTGGGATGAGCCCCAGGAGATCCAGCAAAAGCGGAAGAAGTACTTCCCCAACCTCAGACGGGACCCGGAGGCCTTCCCCTTCATAGAGGAGCTTGATGACCTCATTAGGGAGGAATGGCAAAGGCCTGATAAAAAGTCAAGCCTCAACAATAGGCTTGCCAAATTATACCCTCTTAAGGAGCCCAAGGTGAAACCTCTGGTGACCCCGCCTGTAGTAGACGCATCCCTCATGCGTCTGGCCAGGCATGTGACGCTCCCTATCGAGGACGCCGTGACATTCAGGGACGTCCTAGATAGGAAGATCGACACAGATCTGAAGAGAACCTATCTAGCGGCAGGTGGCGCATGCAGGCCGGCAGTGGCCCTTGCGGCCGTGGGAAAAGCCATCTCCAGCTGGTCGGCCAGCGCCGAAAAACTTATTACAGACGGAGCAGACCAAGACAAATTAGTCAAGGCCCTGCAGGAGCTAAGCCTGGCAGGAGACTTCGTGACAGAGGCCTCTGTCGATGTGATAAAATCTACATCCAGGGCCATGCTGTCCTCCGTCATGGCCAGACGGGCACTCTGGCTGAAGCCGTGGGCGGCTGACCCGGCTTCCAAGTCCAACTGGTGCCGTATCCCTTACGACGGCGAAAACCTTTTCGGGGCAAAGCTAGACTCAGCCATTTCCAAAGTGACTGGCGGGAAATCAGGGCTCATCCCCTCAGACAGGAGGCCCAAACAGCAGAGGCCTCCTCCCTCTAGACGAAATCTCCCCGACAGGTACAGGGACGCCAAGGCCTACAGGCCTGGCAGAGAGTTTAGGAGGAACTGGAAGAACCCTCAGACTTCCTTCTCGAGGTTCCAGAAACCCAAGACCTCTGCGTCCACCGACCAGAAGCCTTTTTGAAGGTGCGCCCGCCCAGCCAGCAGTAGTGGGAGCCAGGCTCCTAAGATTCAGGCTGCTCTGGGCGGAGACTATCAGAGACCCCTGGACGGTGGCCACCGTCCGGTTCGGGCACAGGTGGTCATTCAGGGGACGCCCCCCGGGGGATCATTTCTGCCCGACCAGGCTCCCATCCTCTCGAGAAAGAAGGGTACTGTTGTTAGGATACGTCCAGGAGCTACTCCAGAAAAAAGCAGTAGTGGAGGTGCCCCGACCACAAAGAGGTCTGGGGTTTTACTCCCCTCTGTTCCTGGTCAGAAAAAAATCCGGGGACCTGCGCCCTGTCCTGGACCTAAAAATCCTCAACCACTCCATCCGGGTAGAATCCTTCAAGATGGAGAGCCTACAATCGATCCTCCAGGCCATAAACCTGGAGGACTGGATGTTGTCCATAGATCTACAAGATGCCTACCTGCATATCCCCATCCATATAGCCTTTCACAAGTTTCTCCGGTTCTCAATAGATCACCACCATTATCAGTTCCGGAGCCTCCCATTCGGAATCTCCACCGCCCCCAGGACATTTACGAAGGTCCTTCTCCCGGTCATTGCTTCCCTGAGGGAAAGAGGTCTAAGGGTCCATCACTATCTGGACGACATCCTCCTCCTCTCGAACAGCCAGGAGTCCCTCATACAGCACAGGGAGATCCTAGTCTCCACGCTACAGGGCCTGGGATGGCTCATCAACTGGAGGAAGAGCAACGCTCAGCCCACCCAGAGGATGGTCTTCCTGGGAGCCCTTCTAGACACCCGGCAAAACTCCATACAGCTACCCCCAGAGAAGGTTCCTCCTCTGGACAGGAAAGTGAGGAAGGCAATTTCAACAACTCCCTTATCAGCCAGAGTGTGCCTCAGCCTCCTAGGCTCCCTGTCAGCCACCATCCCGATGGTCCAGTGGGCGCAGTGGAATGCGAGACCCCTCCAGATCTCGTTCCTTCTCCAATGGGACGGCTCATCCATGTCCCAGTTAATCCATATCACTCGGGAAGTCCAGCGATCTCTAGAGTGGTGGACTCGTCCCCACAATCTGAACAAATACAGACACATTGTCTCTCCCCCTCTGGAAGTCGTTACATCAGACGCCAGTCTGGAAGGATGGGGGGCTCACTACCTTCAGCATGCAGTACAGGGCCGCTGGCCGTTCAGAGCACGGGACCTTGTCTCCAATGTTTTAGAGATGAGGGCAGCATTCCAGGCCCTTCTAGCCTTCAGTCCTCTTTTGAGAGGGAAACAGGTCCTTTTAAAGATGGACAACAAGGTAGCTGTTGCCTATATCAACAGACAGGGGGGCACCAGGAGCTCCTCCATGCTGCAGGAGGTGCGCCCTGTGATGGAATGGGCACAACAAAACCTTCTGGATCTGAGGGCAGCCTACATTCCGGGCGCCGAGAACATACTGGCAGACTCTCTCAGCAGGGACTTCATCTCAAACAACGAGTGGTCCCTGAGCCCTCAAGCTTTCACCCTCATTGTCCAGACCTGGGGTCTCCCCGACATAGACCTGGCCGCGACCCCAGCAAACGCGAAATGCCGGAGGTTTCTGTCGAGGACCCCCTTCCCTGCTGCGGAGGGCACAGACTGTCTCCAGCACCCATGGGAGTTTCACCTGGGCTACATTTTCCCCCCGACCCCCCTGATAGCGAGATTCCTCCTGAAACTCAAGAGGACGACAGCACTGGTAGTGGCAGTAATTCCATTCTGGCCCAGGAGGCCGTGGTTCACCACCCTCCTGCAGCTGAACACGGCAGACCCTCTCCCCCTCCCGATGTCAGCCGATCTGCTCTCCCAAGGTCAGCTGCTCCACCCCAACCCGGGGAAGCTGCACCTGATGGCCTGGAAACTGAGAGGGCTAGGTATCTAGACCAGGGCTGCTCCCAGAGGGTAATCAATACACTGCTCCAGGCTAGAAAACCCACCACGAACACTACCTACCGGAGGGTGTGGGAGAAGTTTGTTTCTTTCGCCCATCAGGATGGCTGGGATCCATCCCCCCTACTGACATCCCAGGTCCTAGAGTTCCTGCAACCGGGGCTGGACAAGGGCCTCGGCTCCAGCACTCTGAAGGTGCAGGTCTCAGCACTATCCGCCCTGACCGGGGTTAGGTGGGCACAGGATCCTCTCATCATCCAGTTCCAGAGAGCATGCCTCAAGTTAAGACCACCCAGGAAGCCTTCATTTCCAGCCTGGGATCTATCGGTCGTTCTGGAAGCCCTATCCAAGGAACCATTCTTCCCACTAGAGAACATCTCCCTTTGGGACCTCACACTAAAGGTTACTTTCCTAATAGCGATAACCTCAGCAAGAAGGGTCTCTGAGATACAGGCCCTGCTAGCCAAGGATCCCTACCTGGTCATATACCCGGACAGGGTAATCCTGAGACCCTCGGACCGCCTGATTCCCAAGGTATCCTCATCCTTCCATTTCAATCAGGAGATTAGCCTACCGGCCCTTACCACAGACCAGGGCGATCCCCACCCCCTGGACGTCAAGAGCAACATCCTGGCCTACCTTTCAGCTTCCAAACCCATCAGGAAGTCAGAAAACCTGCTGGTTATCCCTCATGGCTTCAGGAAAGGCCAGGCAGCATCGGCCCGTACTATTGCCTCTTGGCTAGTCAAGTCCATCAAGAAGGCCTACTCACTCAGCACAATACAAATTCCTGACGGCTTAAGGGCACACTCCACCAGGGCAGTGGCGACCTCGTGGGCAGCCTACTGTAGAGTCTCGGCGGAAACCATCTGCAGAGCCGCCACCTGGTCCTCCAGGAATACTTTCATCTCCCACTACAGAGTGGACTCTGCATGCCTAACAACTACAGATTTCGGAAAATCCGTTATCCGAGCCAATTCCTCTATTCCTTGTCAATAAACTTATCTTGCTTGCATATTCCCACCCTGTCTGCGAGTTACTCCCCAAGGTATATGCTGCCATGATGCGACAGGAAAACGGAAAATTGTATACTTACCTTTCCGTAATTTTCCTTTCCTGTCGCATCTTCATGGCAGCATACTTTGCCCACCCTTTTTTTCCGTTTTTTAGAAGGTGATTCATATATACAGAGAATACTGGGGCGGGGGCCGTATCACCATTTTATAGTTACGTGGTCCTATCAGGTTGTGGAGGCGGTCACAACCCAAGGTATATGCTGCCATGAAGATGCGACAGGAAAGGAAAATTACGGAAAGGTAAGGTAATAGAGGGGTTGTCCCAGTTGTAATTAGATTGTTGTCTTAGTTTAACAACTGTATCTGGTGGGATGTTCATAGGTAAGACATAACATTTGTTGGGATTGATCTTATAATAGGAAATTGATGCAAATGCTTCTAGAGTGTTAGTTACTTTGTTTAGTACTTTGTCTGTCGCAGATAAGGATAGGAGGACATCATCTGCAAATAAACCTAGTTTATGTTCTACCTGATCTATTTTAATCCCTGTGATGTTGGGGTTGGTTCTAAAAGATATTGCGAGGGGTTCAATTGCTAACAAAAATATAATGGGCGATAAGGGGCACCCCTGTCTGGTTCCGTTCGTTAGATTAAATCTTTTAGATATGTTTCCTGCTGTGTATACTCTGGCAGAAGGAGTTGTGTAGAGTGACATTATGGCTTCAAAAATAAATCCAGAAAAAACAAATTTCTTAAGAGTTTCTGCTATATAACCCCAATGCACCCTGTCGAATGCCTTCTCTGCATCCAAACCAAGAAGCAGAGAAGGCATTCTATCGCGTTCTATAAGATTGAGCAGATCAATCATGCGTCTAGTGCTGTAAATCTTTACTTTATTTCCATTTTCACATTTTAACAACATTAAACATTGCAATTTCATATATATTATACATACATTTTACAGTTGTATCTATTTACAGATTTTAGTTCTTTTTTTCCTGTACCCGTGTATGTTAGTTGTATATTATTAATATTGCATCCATTCCCTATTCTAGTCATATGGTTATTAAAACTTATCAGGCGAACCGCCATATTCTATTCATTCATACAAACTCCTTTCGAAAAAAAAAAAAAAAAAAAAAAAAAGGAAAAAGATCTCGCCCCCCCCTTCCATCCCCCCTCCTCTCTCATATTGTCTGCAGTAGTGAGGATGATGTCCTATACTTATCCCATTTTTGCCACGTTTCTCTTATGTGGTCTTTTGGGCCTTCTTCTTTTATGATCCTCTCTTCCAGCGAAAGCATCTCATCCATTTCTACTATCCATTCCTCGATTGAGGGTGTTATGTTATTTTTCCATTTTCTTGCTATTACTGTTCTAGCTGCGGTTAAGCAGTGTTTTAATATCCCTTTTCTTATCTTTTTAATCGTACCTGGTATCATTGATAATATAGCGATCTTTATATCTGGTCGTATATTTATGTCTATCATCTCGCTATATATTTTGAATATTTTTTCCCAGAATATGTAGACTTTTGGACATAAAAACCAAATGTGTGACATATTCCCAATTGCCTTTTGACATCTCCAACAGGTGCTATCGTTTTCTATATTGATCTTATGCAGGTCAGTTGGGCATTTATACCATCTCACTAGTAATTTGTAGTTTCTTTCCTGGTGCCTATTGGAAAGAGACATTTTGTGTGTTAATAGAATTGCTTTGTCCCATTTTTCTCTGGGTATAACCTCTTCTAATTCTTGTTCCCATTTTTTTACATATTTTAACTCTTGTATATTACTGTTTGAGATTAAATACTCATATATATTGGATAGGTTATGTGTAGTTTTTTGTTCTTGTAGTAATAGTGTTTCCAGTGTTGTAGGTGTTCTATCCAATGTTCCTGTTCTCTCAAGGGTATTTATATATTCCTGAAGCTGTCTGTGTTGTATCCATTTATGTGCATGCTCTCTACCCATGTCTTCTAATCGAATGAGTTTCTTATTCTCCATTGTTTGTATGATTCTGATGTTGTCTTTCTTCTCCCATTTAAAAAAAGTTTTGGTTTCGCTTGCTGGGGGGAAGTCAGGATTGCAGAAGAGGGGTGTCATTGGGCCTATATATGATGACCCTATTCCCCTCTTCATCAATCCGTCCCATACTTTCAGTGTTGCTTCGATCAAGAGTGGCATCTCTTGTCTTAGTGGTCTATTCTCTTTCTTTATCCATGGCAACACTTTTAAGTTTATGTTCATAATTCCTTCTTCTAGTTTCACCCATTGTTTAGTTCCTATATTATGAAACCAGTCTAGAATCCTAGTTACCAGGGAAGCTTTAAGATAGGTGGATAAATCCGGAAGAGCTAGACCGCCATCTTTTTTGCGTCTAATAAGGATTTCCCTACTAATTCTCGCCGGTTTACCCGCCCAAATAAAGCTGCCAATAAGTCTTCGTAGGGTGTTTAACCACTTCAGCCCCGGACCAATTGGCAGCCAAAGGACCAGGCCCCTTTTTGCAATTCGGCACTGCGTCGCTTTAACTAACAATTGCGCGGTCATGCGACGTGGCTCCAAAACAAAATTGGCGTCCTTTTTTTCCCACAAATAGAGCTTTCCTTTATTTGATCGCCCCTGCGGTTTTTATTTTTTGCGCTATAAACAAAAATAGAGCGACAATTTTGAAAAAAATGCAATATTTTTTACTTTTTTGCTATAATAAATATCCCCAAAAAATATATAAAAAAACATTTTTTTTTCCTCAGTTTAGGCCGATACGTATTCTTCTACATATTTTTGGTAAAAAAAATCGCAATTAGCGATTATTGATTAGTTTGCGCAAAAGTTATAGCGTTTACAAAATAGGGGATAGTTTTATAGCATTTTTATTAATATTTTTTTTTTTATTAGTAATGGCGGCGATCAGCGATTTTTATTGTGACTGCGACATTTTGGCGGACACATCGGACATTTTTGACACATTTTTGGGACATTTGTCATTTATACATCAATACATGTACAGTATGTTTTTTAGAGGGAATATTGGAATTGTTTGGAACACGTATAATATTTTTGCCCGTGCCATTCTGCTGACGTATGTCGGGAAGCGGTTAATATGTTTTTTAAGGGGAATATTGGAATTGTTTGGAACACGTATAGTATTTTTGGAAGTATGTCCATTTTTATAATATTTATGTGACCTGTCCAGGAAAAAATCCCTTTGTTGTAGTTTTGAAGTAGCTTTGTTATTTTTTGTGTTAATGGCACATACCGTAGTTACTTTCTTGGAGTTTTCTCATGTCATTGGGGATAAATATTCCCAGGTATTTAATAGTACTATTTTGCCATTTGAAAGAAAAATTTTTTTTAAGTACATCAATGATATTTATGGGAAGTGAAATATTTAAGGCTTCTGTCTTATTATAATTAACTTTGAAATTACTAACTTCAGCAAAGCGTTTAAATTCTTTTATTAGATTGGGTAATGTCACTATGGGATTTGTGATGTATAATAATAGATCGTCTGCGTATCCTGACAGTTTATATTCTTGGTCTTTTATTTTAATTCCCTTTATATCTTTATTTATTTGGATTGCTGTCATCAGGTGTTCCATAGTTAGGACATATATCAATGGAGATAAGGGACATCCCTGTCTGGTTCCGTTCAGTATTGTTATCGTATCCGATAGCTCCCCATTTGCTCGAATTTTAGCCGTTGGGTTCTGGTATAAAACTAAAATTTTTTCTAGCAATCTAGGGCCCAGTCCCCATTGCTTCAGTGTCTCTTCGAAGAATCGCCATCCCACCCTGTCAAACGCTTTTTCAGCGTCCACTGCCAATAGACAGGATGGGATGGCGTGTCTCTTGGCATATTCGACCAATGTCAGGGTTTTAAAGGTGTTATCCCTCGCCTCTCTTCCTTCCACGAATCCTACTTGGTCTAGATGTATCGCTCCTGGCAGTTTGGGGGTGAGCCTATTGGCTATAATCTTAGAGTAAATTCGGAGGTCGATGTTCGTCAGAGAGATCGGTCTGTAATTTCCACATAGTGTATGGTCTTTATCAGGTTTAGGTATGAGAGATATGTATGCTTGCATACTCTGTGATACAAAGGGCTGGGCTATAGACACAGAGTTAAATGTGCGTTTCAAAATTGGAGTAAGTAGATCTTTGTATATTTTATAAAACCGTGGAGTAAATCCATCGGGTCCTGGGCTTTTACCTACTATCAATGAGTCTATTACTGTTTGAATTTCAATTTCTTTTTTTTTTTTTTTTTTTAAATTTTAAATTTTTTTAAATACAAAATTTAAATTTTATAAATAAAACAACAAAAAAAAAAAAAGAAGGGGGGAACCCCCCCCCCATTATGTCCCCCCCCCCCCCCCCTATGTCGCCCCCTCCCTCCCCCCCCCCCCCCCCCACACCCCCCACACCCCCCCCACCCCCCCCCCTATATAGAAAATAGGGTGCCCATATGTCCCTGTACTCTTCCTCCTGTTCCTTCATTGCCATTGTCAGATTTTCCATTTGTTGGATTTCCCCCACTCTGGCCCACCATTGGGCCCTCGTGGGCGTTACATCTTTTTTCCACAGAGCCGGAATACAGGCTCTCGCCGCCGTGAGAAGGTGTTTTAATAGTGATTTTTTGTATTTTTCCACCAACATAGGGACAACATTTAACAGAAATGCAGCCGGTTCCTCTCCAAGAGGAACCCCTGTAATTTCCTTTACTGCTTCCTCAATCATTTTCCAGTATTCTCTAATTTTATCACATTCCCAAAAAATGTGCAGCATTGTACCTTCCGATTTCCCACATCGCCAACATGTATTTGGTATTTGCGGGAATATGCCATGTAGCATACTTGGAGTCCTGTACCACCGGGTAAGGATCTTATATCCCCCCTCCTGATATCTACTTGCTATTGATGTTTTATGGACGGATCTCAATATTTTTTCTTTTTGTTTTGGGGAGAACGTAACCTTCAGATCTTCTTCCCAGGCGCTTAAGTAACCCAGATTTTCAGGGGCTTCGGATCTTATAATCATTTCATAGAAGTGTGACAGAGGGTGTCTCAAATTCTCGCCATCCAGGCATAACTGCTCAAACTCCGACATCCCCCGAATTTCTGGGTACTTTCTGCCTTTGGAATGGATATATGCACCCAACTGCATAGCTCTAAGATAGTCTAGTTCTGGAGTAAATTCGCTTTCTATCTCCCTTCTTTTCATTAGTCTTCCCTCTTTTGAGAAATGTATGATCCTATTTTTCCCCCTATTTCTCAGGCCGAGAAATTTATGATCTAGTAAGCCAGGCTTAATGAATTTCAATTTCTGAAAATTCGTTTTCTAGTTGTTCAATGTCGTTGTCGAGCAGAGATGGTATCGGGGTTTCTGTTATATATTGTCTTATCTTTTGGTCAAAATCTTCTGGGGTTTGTTTTGTTGATTGATTGGGTATATTATACAGGCCAGAGTAGAATATATGGAATGTTTCCATAATCTTCTTTGGGTCGTATGTCAATTCCCCTGAATCTGTTTTGATTTTGGCAATTGATGTGGTTCTTGTTTGTTGTTTTAAAGCTCTGGCTAGTATTTTGCCTGGTTTATTATCTTGGTGATAGTATAGGGTGCGATTTTTATCTCTAATCCGAAGTGATTGTTCGTTTAATAATGATCTCATCTCTGTTCTTTTGTCCGAGAGAACCATTAGCGTTTCTCGTGTTGTATTCTGCTTATGTTGTTTCTCTAGTTCCGTGATTTCTTGTATCAACTCTGTTGACCTATTACTTTTCATTTTCTTCAATCTAGACCCGTGTTTAATAAAGAGGCCCCTTATTATACATTTAAGAGTTTCCCATTGGTTTGGGAGTGATGTATTATCATTTATATGATCTAGTGTAAAATTCGATATCGCGGAGCTAATCTCAGTTTTACAGGTTTCATCGAATAATAGATTGTCATTTAATTTCCATGTGCCTCTAGATGTAATTTTATTTGTTGTATCTATAGTTAAGTAAATGGGTGCATGGTCTGACCATATAAAATTCCCTATCTCGGGGGCAGATATTGCTGTAATTGCCGAAGAGTTTATCAAGAAGTAGTCCAGTCTATGGTATGTGTCGTGTACCTGAGAATAAAATGTATAGTCTTTTGTACTTGGGTTTGTTATTCTCCATATATATCTACTAATTGATGTTGCTCTAGCAGTTTTTTAAATGCCCTATTTTCAGTTTTCTTTTGGGGTCCTGTTTTTGCTGTAGTGTCTATATTTCGGTCTAGAACAAAATTAAAGTCGCCACCTATTATGATTGTCCCTTCTGCTTTAATCATCATCTTTGTTAATAATTGGGTGCCTGTTTTAATTTGGTCTATATTCGGTAAGTAAATATTAATAAAAGTATATTTCTGTCCATATATATTCAATTTTAACAATATTGCTCTGCCGTCTCGACTTGTCCATTTTACTATAACCTGATGAGGTATCGAGTTATGGATTACTATTGAGACACCTCTAGATTTTGAGTATGGATATGTGTCATGGTACCAGTTAGGGTAATGTCTGTTCTGTATGTTTGGTAAGTGATCCGTTCGGAAATGCGTTTCCTGGAAGAGAATAACACCTACATTTTGTTTCTGGAGAGAGTATAAAATTTGTGCTCTTTTAGTTGTTACGTTTAGTCCTCTTGTGTTAAATGAGCAAACCTTGATGGTTGTCATACATCCAAGAGTAAGGGACACAGGGGGAAGGAGAGGGCAAAAAGAGGGAGGGGGGAAGGAGAGGAAAAGAGAAAAAATAAATAAATAAAAAAATTTATTATAACACCCACTCACGCCGTGAGCTATATGCTCTACTAGTGTCCCCTATCACTTATTACTTTAAACTTTCATACCACTAGCATACTCTAAATGACTCGTTGAGTCTAACCTTACTATGTAAGTTCCCTAATTAGGGGGTGTATAGGGACCTTTTTAGGTTTAGGACGTGTCCCTGGTCCGGGGATAATTTAGTTTAAGTGATGCAAGATTAAGCGGGGCTTCCCCTCCGTTCCCACGGAGGGGGTAAAATAGGGTAGGGGGAGAGGGAAGCAGAGAGGGGAGGAGGAGAAGGGGGGGGGGAAATAAAAAATAAAAATAAAATTGTTTCTTCCCCTTTCCCTCCCTCCTATGAGAGGTTTTCCCCCTCCCCCCTCCCTCCCCTCACCCCAGTTCGGGGGGAGAAGGAAGAACCCCTAGTATGAATCGGTCTATATATCACATTTTGATATCAATACTTATATATTGTCTCCGTCCTTGGATATTTGGACCAGCATATATTTATTACCATCTTTGACCTGTTATTCGTTATATTCCCTACGTTTTAGTCTCTCTCCCTCTTCCCCCCCCCCCTCCCCCCCCCCCTCCCTCCTTGGGGTTGTATTCTTATTCTGAGTCTAGCATTTTATTACTATATCATACATCTTATCCATTCTTTATTCCACTGTTTCAAGTTTGATATTTGGTTTGTCCTCTCTGAATACAGTTCGTTTTATTGGTGTGTAATCTGTAGGGTTCATTTCCTCCCCTCTTCGTTGTGGGGAAGGGGTGGGCAAAGAAAAAAAAAAAAAAAAAAAAAACCCTTGCCTTCACCCTTTCCCTCCTCAAGGAGGAGAGTCCCTTTTTTGAAGAGCAGAGGAAGATTAAATTGACTATATCCAGTGGGGACAGTCCATTTCACAAAAAACACATAATTCATAGATGTCCATTTTTACGGGTACGTTACAGTTTCCAGCATTCTTATCATATATTTCAATATATTCCCTTCCCTCCCCCATGTTCTCCCCATTTCCCCTTTATACTGGTGTTTACCCACATTTCTCCTGTGTACATTGAAGGGATATTTAGTTTAACTACTTCTTTTGTATTATAGTCAGCTTCCATTTTGTGTGTCTCTAACATCCATTTTGTGAAATATGCTTAAGTCATGCTATTGTAGTTTCGTTTTTCCATAATACTGTAATCTTCTTGTTGAGTTTCATTTCTCGTAAAGCACGTGATATTTTAGAAATAATTAGTTTCACTGTGGGCGTCAGACTGTACTTGTGCGTCTCTGTATATGATTGGATAATCTGTTAAAGGGCGGTACTTTCTGAAAAGCCCTCTTATATCGACACCCAAGAATAAAGATTAGATTTGCTCGGAGAGAAACCTGCTGTGTATATGTTTCTTTATCTCAAAGGGCAAATCTCCCAGATCTGGTATCGGATGTAACGGTAAACCAAAGCAGACAAATACCCCTAATCTTGATTTATTACCCTTTCAGTTTGGGGGCTTGTCCCGGATCGATTACTATATGTCGCGGGTGAGTAGACTTGATATATATCTTCTCTCACCGTGACCTCTATTTAGAAATCGTTCCTTTAACGGGACCTGTGATTTATGTAGAAATAGTTTTTAGACTTTGAAGAAAGTCAAGCGCTGTTGAGACAACAGCGCCAGCCCTGGGGGGGCTGGATGGGCTTTAGGAAGCCCATTAGATAAGAGCTATTCTGAGTAATAGCATAATGCTTTAGAAGAAAGCATCTGTTCGGTGTGAACAGGGAGGATTCTGTGTAGTCCTCATTATAAGTCTGCGGCAGCCGTCTGTTCGTGGGTGGACAGTCGTTAATGTGGACCCCGGGTGGGTGCCAGGATTGACCATAGGTCAATGATAATACAGTACTGTAATTACAAAACAAAACAAAAAGTCTGCTATGGTTTGCTGGAAAAAAACGATCTCTTTGCTTTCTTATCTTTGCGTAGATGATAAGCTAACTTGTAAAATGTCTGTGTGGAATTTGTCAGCGTTTGTAAGGTAAGACAACGCCTTCCACTGCTCCGTGTTATGATAGGACTTAGATTTAAGAGCGACAGACGTGCCTTCCTATGAATTCCGGGTTCTTTTGTGATTGATGGAAGTTCCCGATCGAAACACAGTAATTCTACAGTATCCGGTGATGTATTGATGTTTATTCTTAATGATTTATGTATGAATGTTTTGACTAGAAAGTTAGCAGAAAAATAGCAGTGTTAGTAATATTTTCTTAAAGGTAATGATTCATTTTGCTGCTATGCAGGGAAAGTGAAGATTGGGATGTTTGGCTTTTTGCCAACATGGTTCAAGTACTTATATCTCACTAAGCTAATAGATATTGTGAAGAATTGTTTGCGGCATTGGCAGTACAGAACTTGCAAGTACTGTTTGAACCTGTTGGCACTCTGCCAAAAATGAAAAAAAAAATAAAAATAATTTGAAAGAAATAAATAAAAAAATGTATTGTTTGGTTGTAAATAATAACAAAGTAATAATGTATGAAGCTTGTCTATAAATAAGATGCTGTGGGAGATCTCTGGCTGGCCCGGGGCTCCCTATGGCATCCTAGCCCAAAAGCTGCACAAGATAGGTTAGCAGAGCCATGGGATGGTGAATTTAGAGGTTAAATTAACTTTCTCCATGCCTTTATCAGGCGCCCGCTTCCCCCCCCCCCCTCACATTCCATAAACCAGATAGGAGCAGCACAGACACAAGGACACAGAGAAAAGCAGTTTGAGTTTGAGTTTGAAAAAAAAAAAAAAAAAAAAGAAGATTTCTTTTTATAAAAGGGATTTTAAAGGGAAATTACCTTGTTCTATATTAACAAAAGAGAAGGTAAGAAAAGTAAAGAAGGCAATTGTGACTATAGGTTTGTACAAGAGCCATCAATAGCCTAGTGGTACCGATTGCCCCAAAAGTGCCTGATGTGCCATCAATATTTACCGCCATAAATTACGATGCAGAGTATTTTATTGTGATTGATTTATTGAACGCATTTTTATTTCCGTCCCTGTGGATGAGGAGGCACAACCAATCTTTGCTTTATGTTTTTTTTTTTTTTTTAAACCTCCAACTAACATGGTGCAGAATGCCCCAGGGCTATATATAGACTCCCTTGTAGCCTATTCCAAACTACTCTCAGAGCTTGGATACCAGGACATTGTTCATCCCTGCTGCAGTATGTGGATGAATTCCTCGTCTGCAGTTCTACTCGGGTGGCCGCCCTGGAGGATGGGAGAGATCTTTTGAAATGTATTTTTGAAAGTGGTCACAAAGTGTCAAAGAAAAATTGCAATGGTGTCAGAAAAGGTTGAATATTTTGGTTTGTACTCTCAAAAGGAGAAAGGAAAGTCAATCACAGAAGAGCTATGGCTCTTGTGGGTCTGCCCCGCCCACTTGCTAAGAAAGACATGTTCACCTTTCTTGGTAATTATGATTGGTTACTGCCGCCAATGAGTACCTGACTGTTCCTACCACAATCTCCTGAGACAAGCCACAGGTTTACACATGCCAGATTGTATAAAATGGTCAAATGAAATGTGCAATGCTTTTGTGTGGAAAATGTGCAATGCTCCCTAACTAGGAAAAATGTTTAATTAGTTTGCAGAAAAAAAATGTTTCATTTGTTTGCAAGGGAAAATTGTAAGGACGTGTCAGGTGTCCTCGCTCAGGAGCATGGAGGCAAGTTGCGCCCTATTATTTTTTTTCAAAGATGGTTCCGGTGCAGGTTCAAGGCATGCCTGTGTGTCTCAGAGGCATCCTATTCGATGATGGTTTTGAGATGGCCACTTCTTTCACTCTGGGGCACGACACTACACTTAACACCACCCACAATGTATGAAAAATGTACATACGCAGCACATGTCTGCTCAAAAGGTTGAGCGGCTATGAGTTGATCTTGATGTCCAATCAAAAATTGCACATCAAATATGCTTCTCCCACTTCAGGACCAGCACCAATACAAATGCCCTTTTAGGATTAAAAGGAGAGCAGAATGAGGTTGTGCCACAACATGATTGCATAGACCTCATTCACCAAGACACATCACCCAGGTCTGATGTATCTTCCA
This sequence comes from Lithobates sylvaticus, assembly GCA_028564925.1. NCBI lineage: Eukaryota > Metazoa > Chordata > Amphibia > Anura > Ranidae > Lithobates > Lithobates sylvaticus. The sequence continues at coordinate 623,423,432 of CM053028.1, read as the reverse complement.
CAACACTGCAGAGCATACACAGGCCAACAAACAGATAGCCAAGGGAAATGCTCTGGCTGATTAGCTGCTAAACAAGCTGCTACTTCACAAAATGCACAGATCCAAATGCCCATGCTAGTACCAGAATTGTTGTTTTCTTTTTTCTTTTTGTTTTTTTTGTTTTTTGATCAGGTTCTTTCAGATTTGCAGGTATGGCAAAAGAAGCTGATCTCAGAGGTTGGGACAAAATAGGTGTGCAGAAAGATCCAAAGACTGGACTTCTCTGCAAAGAGGGGAAGCCATGTATACCAGTAGCTAGTGCATCACTTTTGTAGCTAGTGCATCACTTTTTATGCATCATTTTTATTTCCCAGTTCCATGGAATAGGTCACAGAGGCTGGAAAGCCACTTGTGAACTATTGGAGAAAGACTTTTACATTACAGAACTTTCCTTGCCAATTTTATGTAGCAAGATGCATCACATGTATCAGGAACAACCCACACAAGGCCGAACATGAACACCTGATATATCCAACAATTCCTTTTACACATTTGCAGATTGACTTCACACACATGCCCAAACTAGGCAAAAGACAGGAATATTTTTTGGAAATTGTGGACAAGTTCTCAAGTTGAGTTGAACTTTTTGTCACCACAAAAGAAGATGCACAAACAGTAGTGAGGATCCTCGTTCAGGAAATCATTCCTCGATGGGGATGCCCACTTCTTATAAACTCAGACAGACAATGGACCTACATTTGTATCAATGGTCTGCCAGGACTGGGTAAAAACTCTCAAGATAGAACGGAAGTTTCACATTCCCTAACACCCTCAAAGCTCAGGGATAGTAGAAAGAATAAACAGAACAAAAAAAAAAAACAAAATAAGAAAGGCCACAGGAGGAACCTTTGCCAACTGGAAGAAGGTCCTCCCAGCAGTCCTGGCAGAAATAAGAATGACCCTTCCAAGACAACAGTGTATTCACCTTTTGATGTCTTGATGGGTCGACCTTTCCCCACCCCATGGGCCAGAGCACATTTAATGATAGAAAAGGGAGATTTAGACTTATTACAGGAAGAATATGTAAGGTAATTGGTTGAAATATTGTAAACAGTTGAGAGAAATGTTGCTCGCACCTTTTTCTTTTTCTTCACAGGAAACGACTCACCCCTTCAAATTGGGAGACACCGTGGTGGTCCATCAGCTGAACAGAAATAAGAAGCAAGAGTATCCTTTGGACCTCCTACCACAGTGGTTGCAGTGACCAGAACAGTCATCCTAGTGAAAAATTGCCAGTCCTGGATCCATGCCAACAGAGTGAAAAAGGTTGCCCAAAGCCCCAAGAGCAAGAAGGAGATCTTGGATACAGGAGGCCCTCAAGCAGAAGTCCAAGCAGATGAAGGAGTTCCTGGGAAAGCAGGTCCGGCCAGAGAAGATGACCTCGCTTACTTCACCACAGACTTCTGACAAGGCATTCTGCCCACTAATCCTGATCTCTCTGACAGTGTTCCTACCCACCTGGATCACCACTAACTGTATCTACCACCCTGAAGATTTGGGTGCAATTAAAAGTATCTGTGGGAACACAAACACACACACACACACACACACAAGAACATTATATTGACACAAGCTAGAACCAAGAGAGAGATTGGAGATAGTTTTACTGATAAGATGCTTTTGCTAAAATTTAAGTATGCTTATGCTAAAAAATCAGGGTATGAAGAATGTTAAATATGTAGCATATTAAGCGCTGCGCAAACGGTTATATAAATCCTGTATAATAATAATAATATAATAATAATAATATTACATCCTAGCACTGCCCGAATTGCCCTTTTGGCTGTACCTTTAAATGTTTTCTCAATGAGACTCCTCCTGTATTCTTGACTAACATATCCACTCTGTACATAAACAACATTGTTACCTTTCCAATAGCAGGTAGAAGTCATTCCCCTGTTTGGTGTTTTAATTTAGGGAATGAGACACAGACTAACCCCTCTTTCTGCAGCAGGTCAATATTTAATATCTCCATGTGCGAATCCGGAGTCTCTGCCCCTGCCTGCTCACTGTTTCAAGTAATTGACCCAGGGTTAAACTGTACTTTGCATAACTTTTTCTTTTTCTCTAAAAATGTAGGTGAAATATTACACTAATTTATAAATCGCAACACAGGACAAGTACACTCATGAGTTTGTCGCTAAGAGACCTTTTGCACTGGGACAAAGTATCCATGTATGTTGTAGGAGTGTGTTATCCCTGGGTGCCCCTCCATGTTAAGGGATGGTGTTACCTTGTATCCTTGTTATCTGTCATGGGAATGGTAGGGGATTATAAAAGGGGACATCCACTAGAGGCCAGCTCCAGCAGGAAGCTAGGGACATTGCTAAAACATGGAGCCCATTTGCCAATGTAGGATTTGAGCTTGGAGGTATATTTTTATGGTTAAAAGACATTGTCCTTGTTATGGTATTTATCCTTGCTCTGATTCTTTACCTCTGTTTTAAATGTTGCACTTACATAATTGCGCACCTTCGATCTCCTGATGATAAGGTTCTATCTCACATGACATACATGAAGAGTCATCAGGCAATCTATGCCACAGCCCCAAAGAAGTATTAAAGCACAACATAGAATGTAGAGATCATCTTATATGATCTAAGAGGGGATTGAAGGGATATTTAGTTTAACTACTTCTTTTGTATTATAGTCAGCTTCCATTTTGTGTGTCTCTAACATCCATTTTGTGAAATATGCTTAAGTCATGCTATTGTAGTTTCGTTTTTCCATAATACTGTAATCTTCTTGTTGAGTTTCATTTCTCGTAAAGCACGTAATATTTTAGAAATAATTAGTTTCACTGTGGGCGTCAGACTGTACTTGTGCGTCTCTGTATATGATTGGATAATCTGTTAAAGGGCGGTACTTTCTGAAAAGCCCTCTTATATCGACACCCAAGAATAAAGATTAGATTTGCTCGGAGAGAAACCTGCTGTGTATATGTTTCTTTATCTCAAAGGGCAAATCTCCCAGATCTGGTATCGGATGTAACGGTAAACCAAAGCAGACAAATACCCCTAATCTTGATTTATTTGTTTCAAGTTTTCGGTGCCTATTGATTCTGGCAATCCTCTTATTTTTATATTATTGCGTCTGTTTCTATTTTCGAGTTCGTCTGTTGTATCCATTATTTGTTTTATTTGTCGATCATGTTCTATTGTTTTTTCTTCTAAAGTAAGTATTTTCTGATCAATGGTCAGAATTTTGACATCTATGGCATTCATGTGTTTTTGAGTGTCTATTAGGGATGTTTTCAGTGAGTTTATTTGTTCTTTATATGTGGTCTCAAGTCTGTAAACATAATTGTCCATATCCTCCTTAGTCGGTAATGTTTTTAGATGTGCCTGTATATCCCAGTTAGGACTGTTTGTTGATCTCACTGTATCCATTATAGGGTGTTGTATACTCCCTGTGGGGCTGTTACTGAGTGGGGGTTCCGGGCTCATATTGGGTGAGGCAAAATTCAGTTCAGTAGATGTCTCTGCGTCCTGTTGAGGCGATATTAGTGGCTGTTTAAAAAACCCCTTTATGTCTGGCTTCTGTGCAGACTGTGGCTTAACCGGGTTTTTTGTTGTTCCACCTGTAGATCCCCTTTTTGTTTTCTGGGTGTGTGTGCTTTTTGGCGGCATCCTTATGGGGATTTTATAGGGTTTAGGGGGATAGGCGAAAAACGAAAAGAGAAAAAACTTCCTCCAAAAAAAAAAGGGAGGGGGAAGGTGTATTCCACTTATCGTATATTTTACGTATGTTAAAATATTATCCTTTGGATAGTTATTGGGGTTTTTCTACGCCTCCCTTTAATCTGTCCAGTGGGAGGGTATCCCACCAGTTTTACCTTCCTCGTCTCCGGTATTCTTATTGGGGTACCATTTGAATCCTCCTTCAACAGTCTTATTTTCTTAGGGTGTATTTCTTCCTAAATTCCTTATTGTATATCAAGGAGATTTGTCAAGTGTGTCAGACATGTCATTAGAGGATTTTCTATGTGGTTGTATATTTATTTATTTATTCCTTTTGTAATAAATTCCTTCTCTTTGTAGGGAGCTTGTATTTAAGTACCTTTTGTATAAGTTCCTCAAATCATCCATCAACATATTCTGCCGTTTGTTCCCCCGATGTCCCCTGTTGTACAATTCACAGTCTTCCCATGTCCATTATATAGCACATACAAAAAATAGAAGAAAACGGGGTTTTTTTATCGGTCCCCTCCGCTTTACCTTTTATCTGTAGGATACCTTTGGGGAACCTATCCTGCGGTTCCGTTAGTTATACACGGTTACTCCCAAGGTTTTGGCTGATAGCTGTGGTGATCTCTGCTTCGTATACTCACCGCAGCCGCAGCTTCAGTAATGTCAGTCTGTTGTGTTTTTTTTTTCTTTTCTCCTGACGCCGGAGGGCATCCACGCTACTCGAGTCTCTGTAGGAAGGCAATGCAATGCCTTAGTATGCCGGAACGCCGAGTCCCGTATAGCTCGTGTCCTGCTCGGGGGTCGCCGCGCCGGAGAGGGATCTCTAACAGCGCTCTGGAGACACCTTTATTGCCATCGCTGTTAAATCTTTGTATCTCTTCCCGCGAGCCGCTTGTGTGTCTCAAAGCCTTTCACCGCCACTTATGTTTCAACAGACCGAGCTTTGGAGTGTGTCTTTCGCTAGCCGTGATCAGAGCGGCATATCATCTGCTGTAGGGGAGGTTAGTAGAGGGTCATCTATGGTTCATTGTAATCAGCTGCAGATAGTCTCCCGGACCTAGGAGGAGCTCCCTCACTGCACGTCCATCCTGTTCAGTCCCCCCCCCCACCCTTGGGATCATCTTTTAGATTGTATAAGCTTTCATAATAATCAGCAAATGCGTCAGCTATATTTTGCGGGTTATATAAGACTTTCCCTGATTTATGCTGAATTATTTTATCTATTTTCTGTTTGTTTTGTTTATGACGTAATTGGGAGGCCAGTAGTTTACCCGCTTTGTTTCCCTGTGAGTAATAGCTTAGTTTTAGTTTTTTTAAATATTTTTCATGGTTGGAGGTCAGTATTGCTCTAAGCTCATTTCTGGTCTCGTTTAATCGTTGAAGAAGAATGGGGTGACTGGGGGATGTTTTGTGTTCTTTTTCAAGCTCAGTTATTTTAATTAGTAGTTTGGATATTGACTGTGTACGTCTTTTTTTTTCCCTCGAGGCTAGTTGGATCAATATTCCTCTGATAAACGCCTTATGGGCACACCATATACTAGAGATAGATACCATGTCATTATCGTTTACCTTGAAGAATTCTTCCAATCTTTCTTTCATCACTGCCAGAGTTTCCCTTTGAGACAAAATATAGGTGTTGTTTCTCCAGAGTGTATGATATGAATTTTGTTGTCCTAGATTTATGCTTAATGATATTGGGGCATGGTCGGACCATGTTATGTTAAAAATACGGGCATCTGATATTTTTTGGAGGAGAACTCTGTCAGTGATGAAGAAATCGATCCTAGAGTAGGACCTATGCACATTTGAGAAAAAAGTGAAGTCCTTTTCTGTTGCGTGGAGACATCTCCATGGATCGTGGAGGTCTTCGTGTGAGAAGACGTCCTTTAAACCTTTCCTTTTGGATAGAGTTCCTTTGGTGGAGTCCAGAAGTGGGTCCATCGTTGCATTAAAGTCTCCACAGTAGACGACATTACCCTTCTGAATCTTCTTCACTATTTTGATTACTTTTTGGAGGAATTGATGGGGATTTTTGTTCGGTGCGTAGATATTGGCAATCGTTAGTACTGAGCAGTGTTGGTCATCTTACTTTAAAAAAGTAATTAGTTAAGTTACAAATTACTTCTCCCAAAAAGTTATTGCGTTAGTAACTCAGTTACTAGATTGGAAAAGTAATTAGTTACGCAGCAAAGTAATTGTGACTTTTTTTTTAAATATTCTATACATGTAACTTAGGGGCGGGTCTAGTATTACTGTAAGCAAGGGGCGCATTTATTATTATTGTTATATATCATGTAACCAAGGGGCAGATCTATTATTACTCTAACCAAGGGGCAGATCTGTTATAGCGTGTAAGCAAGGGGCGGGTCTATTATTATTACATCGTGTAAGGGGCGGATTTCTACAGAAGATTGCGAATGTTAAATTAATGGCAGAGCTCGATATATAACAACAATAATAATAAATGCGCCCCTTGGTTACAGTAATACTAGACCCGCCCCTTAGTTACACGATAGACGCCCCTTGCAGAGTAGCACGAGCATCAGGAGCGTGCGGCATCGCCTCGTACAATTACATGTTAACTGCGCCTGCGCGGTGTAGAGTTCACTCAGAGCTGTTTAGGTTCGGCAATTTTCGTAAGCTCCGTAGTCCTTCGTACGGCGCAAACGCTGCACCTGCGCAGTACAGGGGGGTTCTTATCCGGCGGGGGAACTTTTTCGGCAGGACACCGGAAATTACATTACTGCCATCTAGTGGCGGTAGATGTAATTGGAGTAACTAAGCCAAAGTAATGGGAACTGAGTTACCATGAGGGGAAAAGTAATCAGATAGATTACTAGTTACCCTCTAAAGTAACTGCGTTAGGTAACTCAGTTTATTTTAACTCAGTTACTTACATCACTGGTACTGAGTTTTCAATCTTTGCAACTAGAATAACGTATCTTCCTTGACGATCAATTTTGGAGTCCAGAAGTTGAAAAGAGATTGAGTCTTTGATGATCGTTAGCACTCCTTTTTTCTTCTTGCTGTTGTAGGATGCGAAGATATGTGGGAATTTCGGGTGAGCAAAATGAGGGGGGTTGTCTTTTGCAAAGTGTGATTCTTGAATGCACAAGATGTCGCTTCCAAATTTCAAAGCATCAGTCCATAGGGCTTTCCTTTTGAAGGGGCTGTTGAGACCTTTCACATTTAGTGATAGCAGGTTCAAGTTAGTCATGGTGGGAATAGGTGTTTTGCGACTATGTTGCTTCCATACATAGTGGGGGTTGTTAGAGTTGAGATGAGGAGGAGGGAAGAGGGGGGAGGGGAGGATTTAGACTCACAAACATAAAGGAACATATAAGAACTAGTGAGTGGGTGCGCAACTCTTGTGTGCATTTCAACTTGCACTCTTGACGTGGGGACTTAGTAGTCAAAGGTCAAAGGAGAGAGTAGGACATAGTCTCCCTCTGTGCCATAAACCTGAGGCATTTAGGCATTGGTAATTTGCAGGAAAGGAGAGAGAAGAGAAGATCTCTCCATTGATGTTTAGCCAGCGGACACGTCAACCATGGCTGACAGTCCATGGAGGTGTCAATTTCTCTACTGTGGCCTTAGTGGTCGAGGTGGTTCCTTCATTTGTAAGTAGGCCCCATTTTCCTAGTGTTTTGAGTCCTTCTTCTAGTGTGTGGATTGAATGTGACACGTTGTTTCTCTCTACAATCAATTTGGTTGGAAAACCCCATTTGTAAATTATCTTGTGGTTGCGTAACATTTTTGTGATCGAATTTAGATTTTTACGCGCCTGGATAGTAGCTTGGGATAGGTCGGAGTACAGGATAATTCCTGCATATGGGTCTGGCAATGGGGCATGATGTCTTGCGAATTGCATCAAGATATCTTTTGTCTGGAAAAAGTGGATTTTGGCGATCACATCTCTTGGAAGTTTTTCCGGGATATGCGGTGGTTTGGGTAGTCTGTGGGCTCTGCCGATCACTAAATCTTGGTTTTGCAGTGAGGGGATAAGATCTGTGAACATTTTTTGTAGAAATTTTCTCAGGTCATTATTTTTGACATTTTGCGGTATACCGCGGAATTTGATATTATTTCTTCTGGACCTATCTTCGAGGTCTGTGACTTTAAGTTTTAGCTGTCTGACTTCATCTTCAAGTACAAAGTGGTCATCTACTAGCTCATTATGGGCGTCAGTGAAATCAGTCAATTTGTTCTCAATGTAATCCACACGGTCTCCTAAGTCATCTATTTCTCGTTTGGATTTTTGCATAAATGATTTCATGTCATGTTGAATTGCCCCTCTTAGTGATTTCAACATTTCTTTCATGTCAGAGTCAATTAAAGCTTTCCCAGTAGTTGGGAAGGCATCCAGCTTATCGTCAAAAGGGTTAATATCTGCTTCTGATATTTCATCTATATCAATGTCACTTACTTTGTCATCTGCAGCATCTATTTTCCTTTTCTGCTTAGGAGGGCTGGTGACATCAGACTGGAATGCCTCCTGTTCCATTGATAACAGCTGTGGCTGCGGTTCTTGTGTCTCCCTCCTCACAGCGCGCGCTGCCTGCTTGTCTGTGTGTGTGAGGGAGGAAGGGTCGGCGCCATTTTCCTTCCTAAGAGCCCCGGTCTTATTGACAAAGGAATCTAATTTGCAGGGTTTTTTCCGCAGGTTGCGCTTCTCCATGGCTGGGGTAACGGTCTCTATGGGTTCCGCTGTGCCGCTGAGTCCTCGGGCTCGCTTTTAGCCGCCGCTAGCCGCTTAGGGAGATAGGAAGAGCAGGAGCTCTAGCAATAGGTGGCCATTCAGCTCCGCCGCCGGCCACGCCCCCACCAGAAAGACCACATTTTTAAGGGACAGGTCAGCACATGACATAGGCTTTGCCTATAAATGGAACCAACAAACCCAACAAAGATATCCTACCAAATCAAATAATCAAACACAATCGAATCACATTACTCATATCTCTTTTTTTATACTTTATTTCTTTATTAAAGTTTTTTACATGGAATAACAGTACAGACATTACCTCCAGGGCCCCACCTCCCTCCCCAGTATTCCCCCATTCTAGAGATATGCAGTGTAGATGGTATGAGGGGCACTTTATGGGTAACTCCTCGATAGGGGGGGCTACCTATGGAGGGGCCTGTCTAAGGTTCTGATTATAATCCAAATCTCCTCCCATTTGCTTCATCGTCACAGCACCATCCAATCCTCTCATTCACTCATCTAGCAATCTCTCACGAACTATTTTTCTTTTGGGTCATAGGCCATCATTTGCGTGTTTACTGCGCTGATAAAAATTTATAAAGAAAACCCTTTCGCTTCCGACCAGGGTTTCCAGATCGAGTCATATTTCTTTAATGCTCCTTGCTTTATATATACCAATTTCTCCTTGAGAATAGGGATGAGCCGAACACCCCCGGGTTCGGTTCGCACCAGAACCCGCGAACGGACCTAAAGTTTGTGTAGGTTTAAAAACCCTATTAGTTACAATGGACGCGAACTTTCGAAATCAAAAGTGCTCATTTTAACCACTTCAGCCCCAGACCAATTGTCAGCTTAAGGACCAGAGGTCTTTTTTCAATTTCGCACTGCACTGCTTTAACTGGTAATTGCGCGGTCATGCAATGTTGTAACCAAACAAAATTTGCGTCCTTTTCTTCCCACAAATAGAGCTTTCTTTTGATGGTATTTGATTGCCTCTGTGATTTTAATTTTTTGCGATATAAAACGGAAAAAGACTGAAAATTTTGAAAAAAAATATATTTTCTACTTTTTGTTATAAGAAAAATCTAATAAACTCAATTTTAGTCAAACATTTGGGCCAAAATGTATTCAGCCACATGTCTTTAGTAAAAAAAATGCCAATAAGCGTATATTTATTGGTTTGCGCAAAAGTTATAGCATCTATAAACTAGAGTACATTTTCTGGAATTTACACTGCTTTAAATTTATGACTGCCTATCTCATTTCTTGAGGTGCTAAAATGGCAGGGAAGTAAAACCCCCCCCCCCCAAATGACCCCATTTTGGAAAGTAGAAAAAATGATATATTGCTCACACATGCCATGGTTATGTGGTTTCGTCAAACAGCGTGACGTCATCAGGGGTACGCCCACACCATTGCGCTGCATGGTTATATAGTGCCCTAATCATTAAATGAAGCGGCGCCATAGGTTAAGAACATAGCCTATCAGAGACCATGAAAACATGACTCGGAAATTCTCCCCGAAACAATCGTCGGGTAGCCACGCCCACACACTTGCGCATGCGCGATCGCGATTTAAAACTCGTTTGGAGAGTTTTTTTCTTTGCTACTCGCTGTCAGTTTTAATGACTGCTGGCGTCATTTTAACGTTTTTTTAGTTTGTTTTTCTGCCCTGATGAGTTGAAATAAAGGCCTCTGTTACAACGTATCACACGATCTGGAGCCTCTTTTTATTTCTTCTTGGGAGTCAATCCGGGACATCTGCCGTGGAATCAGTGCTCTGTCCTTGAGCATAGGAGAATTTGGCTACAGAGAGTCCGGCACCTGATGACCCTGGATCCACCTGTAATTTGAACAGATTTGCTTTAAAGACCAGTGTTCTGGTAAGCCTTGATTTTTATATTCAATACAAAGATGTTGGTACCTGCGTGGTCAATGTGAATACTGCAATCCATGATATCGCATCACTTTTGAAACGCACTTTGAATGTTTTTTTGGAAGGTTCTCTTTCTCATGTTTTAGTCACGTTTTCATTTTTTTTTATATGTGGACATTTATCTGGACAGTATAAGAACATATTAAATGCACTAATATATGTGTTTTCACCATTGTTCATTTGTTACACTTTTTCATACTGAGTTTAGACTCAGATCGTTACTGCTCTTCAGTTTGTGCTTGTCGTGCGTATCTGTTTATCGGTGCGTGTAGTCAGTTCGCATTTGTTGGTCATTGCGGCCTATATCTTGATATAGGACGCTTTGATTTTCACTGCTTATTGTCTGCTCGTTTCTGGTATTTATTTCGTTCTTTCAGGCCTTGCTGTTTATCGGTGCTTTCTGTTTGTCCGTTCTGACCAGCCGACCGTTTGTGAGCTATGTTTCGTGTACGTACTCGTCGTAGAGTTCGTGCTGTGCAGGGGCTTGGTGTCGGGCGTTTAGCTTTGACCCAAGACCAGTCCATGAACAGGGCGAGGAGGAGTTCGTGGACCAAGAATTGGTTGCTTCAGCGTGATCAATGCTCAATGATCAATGATCAATAATCCTGATGATTTCAGGAACTTTCTCCGGGTGACGAACCCCGTTTTTCACCATCTGTTGGCTTTGCTGACCCCTTTTATCAGCAGGCAGGATACCTGCATGAGTCAAGCCATCACTCCGGAGCAGAGGCTTGTTGCCACGTTGAGGTATTTGGCAACAGGGAGAAGCCTTCAGGATCTGAAGTTCTCCACAGGTATCTCTCCCCAGGCTCTGGGAATCATTATTCCAGAGACCTGTTCTGCTATAATCCAGGTCCTGCAGAAGGACTATATTAAGGTAACATTTCTCCTTTACTATTCCCTTCTATGTATGCTCTGTTTGCTAATGTCTTGTATTTTTGTCCTACACCATCTCCTCAGCCCAGCATACAGGACATGAATGCAACATCTTTTTCCCCCATGTGAGTGGATATTGTTGTTTTAATAAATTTGATTTATGATATATATTCCGAGGCGCCCCTCTTCCTTGTTTTTTTTTTTAGCTTACTGGAACCCCGCTTTTGGTTCTCTTGGTGGCTGCCCTGACTGACCCAACAACACAAACTCATGAGTGTATATATGTGTACAGTGGTGTGAAAAAGTGTTTGCCCCCTTCCTCATTTCCTGTTCCTTTGCATGTTTGTCACACTTAAGTGTTTCGGAACATCAAACCAATTTAAACAATAGTCAAGGACAACACAAGTAAACACAAAATGCAATTTGTAAATGAAGGTGTTTATTATTAAAGGTGAAAAAAAAAATCCAAACCATCATGGCCCTGTGTGAAAAAGTGATTGCCCCCTAAACCTAATAACTGGTTGGGCCACCCTTAGCAGCAACAACTGCAACCAAGCGTTTGCGATAACGTGCAATGAGGCTTTTACAGCGTCCTGGAGGAATTTTGGCCCACTCATCTTTGCAGAATTGTCCTAATTCAGTTACATTAGAGGGTTTTCGAGCATGAACGGCCTTTTTAAGGTCATACCACAACATCTCAATAGGATTCAGGTCAGGACTTTGGCTAGGCCACTCCAAAGTCTTCATTTTGTTTTTCTTCAGCCATTCGGTGGTGGACTTGCTGGTGTGTTTAGGATCATTGTCCTGCTGCAGAACCCAAGTTCGTTTCAGCTTGAGTACACGAACAGATGGTCGGACATTCTCCTTCAGGATCTCTTGGTAGACAGCAGAATTCATAGTTCCTTTTATCACGGCAAGTCTTCCAGGTCCTGAAGCAGCAAAACAGCCCCAGACCATCACACTACCACCACCATATTTTACTGTTGGTATAATGTTCTTTTTCTGAAATGCAGTGTTCCTTCTACGCCAGATATACTTGGACACACACCTTCCAAAGAGTTCCACTTTTTCTCATCGGTCCAGAGTGTTGTCCCAAAAGTCTTGGGGATCATCAAGATGTGTTGTGGAGAAATTGAGACGAGCTTTGATGTTCTTTTTGCTCAGCAGTGGTTTTCTCCTTGGAACTCTGCCATGCAGGCCATTTTTGCCCAGTCTTTTCCTGATGGTGGAGGCATGAACGCTGACCTTAACTGAGGCAAGTGAGGCCTGCAGTTCCTTGGACGTTGTTGTGGGGTCTTTTGTGACCTCTTGGATGAGTCGTCGCTGCGCTCTTGGGGTAATTTTGGGCGGCCGGCCACTCCTGGGAAGGTTCACCACTGTTCCATGTCTTCGCCATTTGTGGATAATGGCTCTCACTGTGGTTCGCTGGATTCCCAAAGCTTTGGAAATGGCTTTATAACCCTTTGCAGACTGATAGAGCTCAATTACTTTCTTTCTCAATTGTTCCTGAATTTCTTTGGGTCTCGGCATGATGTGTAGCTTTTAAGGATCTTCTGGTGGACCTTACTGTGTCAAGCAGCTCCTATTTAAGTGATGCCTTGATTGTGAACAGGTGTGGCAATAATCAGGCCTGGGTGTGGCTAGAGAAATTGAACTCAGGTGTGGACAACCACAGTTATAGTATGTTTTAACAAGGGGGGCAATCCCTTTTTCACACAGGGCCATGATGGTTTGGATTTTTTTTCACCTTTAATAATAAACACCTTCATTTACAAATTGCATTTTGTGTTTACTTGTGTTGTCCTTGACTATTGTTTAAATTGGTTTGATGTTCCGAAACACTTAAGTGTGACAAACATGCAAAGGAACAGGAAATGAGGAAGGGGGCAAACACTTTTTCACACCACTGTACATATATATATTTTATTATCTTGGCCCTTGGACTATTGGGTACTGTCCAGTGGCGAAACTACCGCCATAGCGACCCACGCGGTCGCTATGGGACCCGCAGCCGATCTAGGGTCTGGTGAGTGGCATTGCTAGGCGGGTGCGTGCCGCACCGGGTTACACCCGCTAGCGGGGGTGACACCCTTGGGTAGCGGCAGCCGCATCACTAACGCCACTCGCTGTGCCTTCTTTTGTGCGGGACTGGAGCGCAGGCTGAGGGACACAGCGGCGCAGAATGAAGCCGCCTCTCCTCCTCTCTGTTTACATCCACAGAGGAGGAGGAGCCTGCGCTCGAGCCTTGAGGGACACGCGCCGCTGTGTGTATGTGAAGACTGTCAGTCAGCGCTGTTCTGAGGGATGTAAGGGGGGGCGGCGTCTTTTCTGCTGGGGGGTCTGCACTGAGGGGGGATCTGCACTACTCAGGGGGAGCGGTCTGCACTACCGAGGGGGGGTCTGTAATGCGGGGGGGGGTCTGCACTGAGGGGGGGGTCTGCACTGAGGGGGGTCTGTAATGGGTGGGGGTGTCTGTACTAAGGGGGTGTCTGCATTGCTGGGGGGTGTCTACTAAAGGGGGTCTGCACTGAGGTGGGGGGTGTCTGTACTGATGGGGGTCTGCACTTGGGTGGGGGTCTGTACTGATGGGGGGTCTGTAATGGGGGTGTCTGTACTAAGGGGGTCTGCACTGAGGTGGGGGGTGTCTGTACTGAGGGGGGGTGTCTGTACTGGGGGGTCTGCACTGAGGTTGGGGGTGTCTGTACTGATGGGGGGGTCTGTAATGGAGGGGGTCTGTACTAAGGGGGGGTCTGCACTGAGGTGGGTGGTGTCTGAACTGATGGGGGGGTCTGTACTAAGGGGGTCTGCACTGAGGTGGGGGTGTCTGTACTGATGGGGGGGTCATCACATGGGTGGGGGTCTGTACTGATGGGGGTCTGTAATGGGGGGTGGCTGTACTAAGGGGGTCTGCACTGAGGTGGGGGGGGGTGTCTGTACTGATGGGGTGTGCACTGAGGTGGGGGGTCTGCACTGAGGTGGGGTCTGCACTGAGATGGGGGTGTCTGTACTGATGGGGGGTCTGGAATGGGGGGTGTCTGTACTAACGGGGTCTGCACTGAGGTGGGGTGGTGTTTGTACTGATGGGGGGTCTGCACTTGGGTGGGGGGTCTGTACTGAGGGGGGTCTGCACTGAGGGGGGTCTGTACTAAGGGGGTGTCTGCATTGCTGGGGGGTGTCTACTGATGGGGGTCTGCACTGAGGTGGGGGTGTCTGTACTGATGGGGGGTCTGCACTTAGGTGGGGGGTCTGTACTGATGGGGGGTCTATAATGGGGGGGGTGTCTGTACTAAGGGGGTCTGCACTGAGGTGGGGTGTCTGTAATGGGGGTGTCTGTACTGAGGGTGTCTGCACTGAGGTGGGGGGTCTGTAATGGGGGGTGTCTGTACTAGGGGGTCTGCACTGAGGTGGAGGTGTCTGTACTGATGGGGGTCTGTACTGATGGGGTCTGCACTGAGGTGGGGGGGGGGGGTCTGTACTGATGGGGGGTCTGCACTTGGGTGGGGGGTCTGTACTGAGGGGGGGTGTCTGCACTGAGGGGGTCTGTAATGGGTGGGGGTGTCTGTACTAAGGGGGTGTCTGCATTGCTTGGGGGTGTCTACTGATGGGGGTCTGCACTGAGGTGGGGGGTGTCTGTACTGATGGGGGGTCTGCACTTAGGTGGGGGGTCTATAATGGGGGGTGTCTGTACTAAGGGGGTCTGCACTGAGGTGGGGGGTCTGTAATGGGGGGTGTCTGTACTGAGGGGGGTCTGCACTGAGGTGGGGGGTCTGTAATGGGGGGGTGTCTGTACTAAGGGGGTCTGCACTGAGGTGGGGGTGTCTGTACTGATGGGGGTCTGTACTGATGGGGTCTGCACTGAGGTGGGGGTCTGTAATGGGGGTGTCTGTATTAACGGGGTCTGCACTGAGGTGGGGGTGTCTGTACTGATGGGGGGGTCTGCACTTGGGTGGGGGGTCTGTACTGAGGGGGGTCCGCACTGAGGTGGGGGGTCTGTAATGGGGGTGTCTGTATTAACGGGGTCTGCACTGAGGTGGGGGTGTCTGTACTGATGGGGGGGTCTGTACTGAGGGGGGTCTGCACTGAGGGGGGTCTGTAATGGGTGGGGTGTCTGTACTAAGGGGGTGTCTGCATTGCTGGGGGGTGTCTACTGATGGGGGTCTGCACTGAGGTGGGGGTTGTCTGTACTGATGGGGGGTCTGCACTTAGGTGGGGGGTCTGTACTGATGGGGGGTCTATAATGGGGGGTGTCTGTACTAAGGGGGTCTGCACTGAGGTGGGGGGTCTGTAATGGGGGGTGTCTGTACTGAGGGGGTCTGCACTGAGGTGGGGGGTCTGTAATGGGGGTGTCTGCACTGAGGTGGGGGGTGTCTGTACTGATGGGGGTCTGCACTGAGGTGGGGGGTCTGTACTGATGGGGGTCTGCACTTGGGTGGGGGGGTCTGTACTGGGGGGTTGTCTGTACTAAGGGGGTCTGCACTGAGGTGGGGGGGGTCTGTACTGATGGGGGTCTGCACTTGGGTGGGGGGTCTGTACTGATTGGGGGTCTGTAATGGAGGGTGTCTGTACTAAGGGGGTCTGCACTGAGGCGGGGGGGGTCTGTACTGATGGGGGGTCTGTACTGAGGGGGGGGGTGTCTGTACTGCTGGGGGGGTCTGCACTGAAGAGGGTCTGTAATGCTGGGGGGTCTGCACTAGGGGGGTGTCTGCACTGCTGGGGGGGTCTGTACTACTGAGGGGGGTCTGCACTGCTGGGGAGTCCTGCACTGAGGGGGGGTCTGTAATGCTGGGGGGTCTGCACTGGGAGGGTGTCTGTACTGAGGGGGTGGTCTGCACTGGGGGGGTGTCTGTACTGCTAGGGGGGGTCCTGCACTGAGGGGGTGTCTGCACTGAGAGGGGGGTCTGTAATGCTGTGGGGTGTCTGTACTGCTGGGGGGTCTGTACTGATGGGGGTATGCATGTGTGTCCTTCAGGGGCTGCATACAGTATGCTGCATACTTTGTTGTTCGAAATTAATATAGGCTGTTGCCTGGGTACTGTGCCACATGGGTGTGGTAATCTGTTGTTCAATGGCATTAGTTCTTTTTTTTTTTGGGGGGGGGGGGGCCCATACAACATTTTGCTATTTGTCCCTGTGATTTCTAGTTACGCCCCTGGTACTGTCCTATGAGGTATTTGTGTATTGCGCCTTTTTACTTGTTTTAGGGCCTCTGTATGTGGCCAGGCTGTGTAAAAGTCTCAGACTTGTGGTATCGCCATACTCAGGAGGAGTAGCAGAATGTATTTTGGGGTGTCAGTTTTGCTATGTACATGCTGTGTGTTGGAAATATCTTATAAATGGACAACTTTGTGTAAAAAAAAATGCGTTTTCATTTTTTTTCCACATTTTCCAAAAACTTCTGGAAAAAAATAAACCTTTCAAAAGACTCATTATGCCTCATAGATTATGCGTTGGAGTGTGACCTTTCCAAAATGGGGTCATTTTGTGGGCGTTTCCATTGTCCTGGTGCTCCGAAGGCCTTCAAAACTGTAATAGGTGGTTGAGAAATGAGATGTGTAATTTATGCTTGTAGAACGCCTGACAGTGCTACTTGGATGTTGGGACTCTGTATGTGGCCAGGCTGTGTAAAAGTCTCTCACATGTGGTATTGCCATACTCAGGAGGAGTAGCAGAATGTATTTTTGGGTGTCATTGCAAGTATGCATGTGCTGTGTGAGAGAAATAACTTGTTATGACAATTTTGTGTAAAAAAAAACTGTGGGAAAAAATTACAACTTCAAAAAACTCACCATGCCTCTTACTAAATACATTGGAATGTCTGCTTTCCAAAACGGGGTCATTTGGGGGTATTTGTACTTCCCTGGCTTGTTAGGGTCTCAAGAAATTAGATAGGCCACCAGTACATCAGGTGTGATCAGATGTGATCAATTTTCAATGATTTGCACCATAGCTTGTAGACTCTATAACTTTCACAAAGACCAAATAATATACACTCATTTGGGTTATTTTTACTAAAGATATGTAGCAGTATACATTTTGTCCCAAATTTATAAAAGAAAATTACTTATTTGCAAAATTTTACAATAGAAACTAAAAAAAGTTTTTAAATTCTCTTTTTTTGCTTATATTGCAAAAAATAAACCCAGCGGTGAATACCACCAAAAAGCTCTGTTTGTGAGAAAAAATTATAAAAATGTTGTTTGGGTAGAGTGTAGCATGACTGAGTAATTGTCATTCAAAGTGTGAGAGTGCTAAAAATTGGTCTGGGAAGGAAGGGTGTATATAAAAGACCTGTATTGAAGTGGTTAATGGACAGTGGATGATAGCGCTCTGAAAATAAAGAAACCTTTTACTCCTATACAGCTAATCTTGTATGGGAATAGCAATATTAACATTGCTGCAATGATATAAAGTGAGCATTACTGATGGTGGATTGTTGGATGGAAAAATATTTATAAATATTAATAGAAAGAAAGTGAAAGTATAAAAAGTAAGTGTTTTCCATTCTGTATGCTTTTATCTTGATTGGATAAAGTGGAGGACCTATCTGGATCAGTGGGGCTGCTGAATCCAACTGAATGTCGATAAATGATTACATTGCCAGGAAAGTGCACTAAGAACATTATTTCCCCCAACTAAGGTGGGTTCATCAATCAATAAAAAAGAAGAAAACTCAGTATATGCGATAAGTTTATTTTTTATAGGACATCTGGTGTGCAATTAGCTAAAATGATAATCTACATCAGATGATTTCCAATTCAAGTTTCCACAGTTTCAACCTCTTCCGGGTATTGTACAAAATATTGATGGCAAGATATCACAGGCCAGACCCACAAGGAGTGGTAAACATGGGGCTTCACCATCATCTGGATCATCTCTTCCTTCTTCGGCAGCTCTCCTGGGAGAAGACATAGTTATCGTAAATGTAAAAACAACATTGATTATTTCACAAAAACTGTATTTCACTGGGACCACAAATGTGTATTTTTAGGCCACGTTGACTACTATTCTATGACCACAGTAACATGGTAAATGAACATGGCACAGCAGGATGCCACCAACTTGAATCTCTTATTGAATAACCAGCGGGAACATTCTGCTGTGTTTCATACTACGGCACAGAGGTTTCCCATCAGTAAGCGGATACAGCTTAAGCTGCCCATACACCAGGAGTAGAGTTGAGCGGACACCTAGATGTTCGGGTTCGGCGGGTTCGGCCGAACTTCGGAAAAAAGTCCGGGTTCGGGACCGAACTTGACCCCGAACTCCGAACCCCATTGAAGTCAATGGGGACCCGGACTTTTGAACACTAAAATGGCTGTAAAAAGGTCATGGAAAGGGCTAGAGGGCTGCACATGGCAACAAAATGTTGTTAAGAGCATGGCAAGTGATCTGCAAACAAATGTGGATAGGGAAATAACTTAAAATAACATAAAAAAAAATGCTGGAGGCCCCCTTCTCAGCAGAAGAGGTACAGGAAGTCATTAAGAACCTCAGAAACTCAACGGCACGATGCCGCACATATGGTGGGAATACCCCAGAATACGCACTTTCTGGAAAAAATTATTCAATTTAATGGATAAGATAGTGGGAAAATAAAATACTTGGAAATTAAAAAAAATTTTAAAAATTATAATCTTGACCTAGGAGGACGAAATTCAAATGGAGTAGGAGTTTGAGGTGGCGGTGGATGTGGCGGTGTAGGTGGAAGCGGCGGTGGAGGAGGACGAGGTAGCCAACACTGGTTCAAAAATACAACAATGGCTGGGTAAGGCTAGTGGTGAATGATGTGTCGAATTCTGTCCCCCGTCGCATAGTGTCCGCCCTGTACTGCGCTTGCTCAGTACGTAGGACAAGGGGATTTCGAAACTCTCCGAAGACGATGCACGGTGACTCCAGGTTCAAGCCACATCATCCGAGGTTGAAGCCAAGCGAGCCCGTGAGAGGCACTGTTACTATGTGCTACCGTATGTCCACTTGGATGGTCGGGCTTGAACCTGCACTCACTGCGCAGGCGACGTGCATCTTTGGAGATTTTGTGAATCTCCTTGTCCTCCGTACTGCGCAAGCACTGCACCTGCGCAGTAAGTGGCCGGACACTATCCGATAGCAAGACACTTTTGGTCAGAACACCGGTATATGTGTCTATTCTGCACAAGGTACGGCCAAGTCCTGTGGGATCCATGCCTGGTTCATTTTTTTTTTTATATATCTTTATTTATCAAAATTTTCTGTTACAAATCAGTTTACATTACACTTACACACAAATAACTAAAGAATTGCATCTACTTCATATCGTAACATATATGGTTATCATATTACATCTTAATTATGACTTTATATGCTCCTTCATGTTACTGGCGTCTCAATAATGGTTCTACAACATTCTCTCCTTGCCAATCAGTCAGTTCATAAACAAAAAAAAAAAGGAAGAAGAAAAAGAGAGGAGAAAGAGAAAAAAAAAAAAAAAGGGGGGGAAGGGGTCCGATGTCTCCACTCTCCCTTTCTATATCTATAACCGCTCTCTCCATCTGGGTTGTTGGATATTAAATTCGATCCATATCTGCCACAAATTACTTTGTTCTTTTTTATGCTCTCTCTTCCAATTCCCATCTTGTTTCTATTGCACACATTTCGTTCATTTCCATCTCCCAATCTTTTATATCCGGGCTTACACTATTTTTCCATCTTCTAGCTATTATGGTACGTGCCGCGGTGATAAAACATCTAAGAATACTTTTCTTAACTTTTTTTATCGATCCCATATTCATAGATAATATTGACATTAAAATATCTGGTTCGGTTTCTATTCCTGTCATTACTGTATATATTTTATATACTTGTTCCCAGAATCTATAAACTCCGGGGCAGTAGTACCAGATGTGTGACATTGTTCCGATATCTTTTTGGCATCTCCAACATGTTTCTTCATTTTCTGAATTTATTTTGTGCATGTCTGTTGGACATCTGTACCACCTGACCAAGAGCTTATAGTTTCTTTCCTGATGTCTGCTAGATTTTGATAATTTATGTATTGTTCCGAATGCTTCCTTCCATTTATGTTTAGGGATCTCTATTCCTATTTCTTCTTCCCATTTTTTTGTGTATGTTATCTCTTGTGTATTACTATTCCTCATTAAGTATTTGTATACGTTCGACAGGTTATGTGTTGGTTTTTCTTTCTGTATCAGAGTTTGTTCAAGACTTGTCAGGGGTCTATTAAGTATCTCTTCTTTAGCTATGGAGGATATATATTTATGTAATTGCCAATATTGTATCCAGTTATTTTTATATTCTATGCCAATGGCTTCTAAGGGTATTAATTTATTGTGTTCAGTTATCTCCCCAACTCTAGTGTCTTGCTTTTTATTCCATTTCAAGAAGGTTCCTATTTTCATGGCTGGTGGGAATCCTGGGTTGTCAAATAAAGGGGTCATAGGGCCTATATATGAAAATCCCTGGCCTTTTCTTGCCAGCCCATCCCACACCTTCATAGTCCGAGCTACAAAAAATGGGGTTTCACCATCCGAGGGGCGCTCTTCTTTCCTAACCCATGGTAATGATTTCAATCTAATGGCCGTGATATCTTCCTCCAAGCTAACCCATTGTTTGGAGTCCTTGTTTTGGAACCAGTCTACAATCCTTGTTATTAGAGCCGCTTTTAGGTATATCGTAAAATCTGGTAGTGCTAGTCCTCCCTCTTCTTTAATACGGGCTAGTGTTGATCTGCTTATTCTTGCGGGTTTCCCTGCCCAGACAAAACTTCCAATCACTTTCTTTAACTGATTTAACATATTCTTTGCCGGGAACAATGGGGTAGCTTGGAATATATATAATATTTTAGGTAATATATCCATTTTTACTATATTTATTCTTCCCATCCAGGTGTGAATCCCCTTTGTGTATTGCTGAAGCGTTTTCGTTATTTTAGTTATAATTGGGAGATAATTAAGCTCGTATAATTTATCTAGTTCCTTAGGAATATGTATTCCTAGATATTTAACTGCTACTGATTGCCATCTGAAGGGGAAGTTAGTCTTAATCAACTCTATTTTCTCTGTAGGGAGTGAGATATCCATCATCTCAGATTTATTATAGTTTACTTTAAAGTAACTTACTCCTGCAAACCTCTCGAACTCATGTATCAAATTGGGGAGTGTTATCATAGGGTTGGTAATATAAACCATAAGATCGTCCGCATAGATAGAGATTTTGTATTCAGTTTGCTGTATTCTCAGTCCTTGTATGTCGAGGTTATTTCTAATGGCTATTGCCAAATGTTCCATAACCAGGACATACAGTAGGGGAGACAGGGGACACCCCTGTCTAGTTCCGTTGGTTATTTTAATCGGCTCAGATACTTCTCCCGCCGTTCTTATTCTGGCAATGGGTTTTCGGTATAGCACCATGATTTTTTCTAGTAGAACTGGGCCTATTCCCCATTGTTTAAGTGTTTCTTCGAGGAAACACCATCCCACCCTGTCGAATGCCTTCTCGGCATCCACTGCCAGGAGACAGGATGGGATGGCTGGTTCATTTTAATGAACGTGAGCTTGTCCACATTGGCTCTGGACAGGCGGCTGCGCTTGTCTGTGATAACGCCCCCTGCCGTGCTAAATACACGTTCAGATAATACACTGGCGGCAGGGCAGGCCAGCACCTCCAAGGCGTAAAGGGCAAGCTCAGGCCATGTGCCCAATTTGGAGACCCAGAAGTTGAAGGGGGCAGACCCGTCATTCAGTACATGTAGGCGTGTGCACACATACTGCTCCACCATGTTGGTGAAATGCTGCCTCCTGCTAAGACGTTCCATCTCAGCTGATGGTGCTGGTTGTTGTGGCGTGCCGACAAAGCTTTTCCACATTCCGGCTATGCTAACCCTGCCTTTCGAGGTGCTGGCGGTGCCCCGGCTGCGTTGGCGACCTCTTCCTCCTCCTCTGCATTCGCCTTGTGCTTCCACCGTACCCCCGCTTCCAAGTGGGAATGCCACCAGCAGCGCGTCTACCAGCGTGCGCTTGTACTCGCGCATCTTACGATCACGCTCCAGTGAGGTAATTAAGGACGGCACGTTGTCCTTGTAACGGGGATCCAGCAGGTTGGCCACCCAATAATCAGTACCAGTTAAAATGTGGGCAACTCGGTGGTCGTTGCGGAGACACTGCAGCATGTAAATCGCTCATGTGTGCCAGGCTGCCCAGAGGCAAGGAAAAGCTGTCCTCTGTGAGAGGTGTATCGTCTGTGTCCTCTGTATCCCCCCAGCCACGCACCAGTGATGGACATGAGCTGGTCTGGGTGCCACCCTGCTGTGAACATGGTTCCTCCTCCTCCTCCATCTCCTCCTCATCCTCCACCGCGTCATCCTCCAGAACTGTGCCCTTGCTGCCAGACAATTGTGTACCTGGCGCTTGTTGGTGCAGGAACCCACCCTCGTAGCCACTTGTAAATGACTGCCCTGAAAGCCTTGGAAATGAACCCTCTTCCTCCTCCTCCTCCTCCTCATCCTGTGCCACATCCTCTTCCATCATCGCCTTAAGAGTTTTTTCAAGGAGGCATAGAACTGGGATAGTAACGCTGAGAACGGCGTCATCGGCACTGGCCATGTTGGTGGAGTACTCGAAACAGCGCAACAAGGCACACAGGTCTCGCATGGAGGCCCAGTTATTGGCAGTGAAGTGGTGCTGTTCCGCAGAGCGACTCACGCGTGCGTGCTGCAGCTGAAACTCCACTATCGCCTGCTGCTGCTCGCACAGTCTGGCAAGCATGTGCAAGGTGGAGTTCCACCTTGTGGGCACGTCACATATGAGACGGTGAGCGGGAAGGCCGAAGTTACGCTGCAGTGCTGACAGGCGAGCAGCAGCAGGGTGAGAACGCCGAAAGTGCGCACAGACGGCCCGCACTTTCTGCAGCAGTTCTGGCATATCGGGGTAATTCTTCAGGAACCTCTGGACCACCAAGTTCAGCACATGCGCCAGGCAAGGGATGTGCGTCAAACCGGCAAGGCCCAGAGCTGCTACGAGATTTCGCCCATTATCGCACACCACCAGGCCGGGCTTGAGGCTCACTGCCACCAACCACTCATCGGTCTGTTGTTCCATGTCCCTCCACAACTCCTGCGCGGTGTGGGGTTTTTCCCCCAAACAGGAAAGTTTTAAAACTGCCTGCTGTCGTTTAGCCCTGGCTGTGCTGAAGTTGGTGGTGAAGGTGTTATGCTGACTGGATGAGGAGGTGGTAGAGGATGAGGAGGCGGAGTAGGAGGAGTTAGCAACAGGAGGGAAACTGAAGTGCCCTGCAATCCTCGGTGGTGGAAGGACATGCGCCAAACTGCTATCCGCCTCAGGCCCAGCCGCCACTACATTTACCCAGTGTGTTGTTAGGGAGATATAACGTCCCTGACCGTGCTTACTGGTCCACGCATCCGTAGTTAGGTGGACCTTGCCACAGATGGCGTTGCGCAGTGCACACCTGATTTTGTCCCCCACTTGGTTGTGCAGGGAAGGGATAGCTCGTCTGGAAAAGTAGTGGCGGCTGGGCACGACGTACTGTGGGACAGCCAATGACATCAGCCTTTGAAAACTCTGCGTCTCCACCAGACGGAATGACAGCATTTCAAAGGCGAGCAATTTTGAAATGCTGGCATTCAGGGCCAGGGATCGCGGGTGGCTAGGGGGGTACTTCCTCTTCCACTCCAGTGTTTGGGAAATAGAGAGCTGAAAGCTTCCATGGGACATTGTGGAGATGGTTGGTGACCCAGGTGGTAGTGTTGCTGGCAGATCCTCTGTTTGCGGGTTGGCAGGTGTCACTGTCACTACAGAGGTGGATGAAGAGGCCGAGACTGCAGCAGAAGAGGAAGCAGGAGGAGCCAGAGACCTTTCTTGTTTTTTGAGGTGTCTACTCCACTGCATCTCGTGCTTTGCACTTAGATGCCTGGTCATGCAGGTTGTGCTCAGGTTGAGAACGTTTATGCCTCGCTTCAAGCTCTGATTGCACAGCGTGCAAACCACTCGTGTCTTGTCATCAGGACATTGTCTGAAGAACTGCCACGCTAGGGAACTCCTTGCACCTGGCTTTGGTGTGCTCGGTCCCTTGCTGCGTTGGGCAGTAGCAGACGTACTGTCTAGGGGACGGACGCTCCGCTTTTGCACCCTGCTCCCTCTTCTGCTGTGCTGGTGGCTCTGTGCGACCACCGCCTCTTCCTCTGAACTACACTGGTCACCTGCATGACGTTGATTCCATGTGGGGTCAAGGACCTCATCGTCCTCCACATCATCTTCCACCCAGTCTTCACCCCTGCTCTCCTTGTCGGTCTGCACAATGGCGAAAGCAGCAGCAGTTGGCACCTGTGTTTCGTCATCATCCGAGATGTGCTGCAATGGTCCTCCCATGTACTCATCATGAAACATAAGTGGTTGGGCATCGGTGCACACAATCTCTTCCACTTCTGAGGCAGGGCTAGGTGGATGGCCCTGGGAAACCCTGCTAACAGAGTCATCAAAAAGCAGAAGAGACTGCTGCATGATTTGGGGCTCAGACTGATTGGCTGATTTGCAAGGGGGTGAGGTGAAAGACTGATGGACATCGGCTGCAGGTGCCAACTCTGAACTTTCATCAGGAGACTGGGTGGGAGACAATGTGAAGGAACCGGAGGCACTGTCAGCAGAAACCCAATCTACTATCGCCTGTACTTGTCCTGGCCTCGACATTCGTACAGCCTCATTAGGTGCGCCAAAATACTGCTGCAGGCTCTGTCGCCTACTCGCACCTGCGGAAGGTGTTTCGCTAGTGCGTGTAGCTGGCACAGATCGACCACGTCCTCTCCCTGCAACAGGAGCGCCACCAGCAGCACCACGACCCGGGCCACGTCCCCTTTTTGATGATCTCCTCATATTTTCAAAATGTATGATCTCGCCCTAAATGGGTGTTTTTGTATGTAGCAGAATACATGTACACGTAAAGCGTTTATGAAAACGCAGAAAATGCTATTGGGAAGAAAAAAAAAAACACTGCAAAATTTTATTTTTTTGCAATGTTTTTGCAATATCAGACTTTACGGACAGTATCTACAGCGTTTATGAAAACACAGAAAATGCTATTGGGAAGAAAAAAAAAACACTGCAAAATTTTATTTTTTTGCAATGTTTTTGCAATATCAGACTACACGGATAGTATGTAAAGCGTTTATGAAAACGCAGAAAATGCTATTGGGAAGAAAAAAAAACACTGCAAAATTATATTTTTTTGCAATGTTTTTGCAATATCAGACTACACGGATAGTATGTAAAGCGTTTATGAAAACGCAGAAAATGCTATTGGGTAGAAAAAAAAACACTGCAAAATTATATTTTTTTGCAATGTTTTTGCAATATCAGACTACACGGACAGTATCTACAGCGAGTATGTAGGAACACGCAGAAAATGCTATTGGGAAAAAAAAATAAACAAAATTCTATTTTTATGCAATGTTTTTCCAATAGCAGAATACACACAGACTGTGGTGTATGTCTTAGTATATGCAGTGCAGTAATGTTGCACTGAGCTTGAAGGTAAAACGTTTAGATTTTGTCTGGCACTGGCCTCATGGCACTGTTACTGTGACTGTGCACTGCACCCCAGCCAGGGTACAATTGATTTAGGAATCTCTTCAATAATTATGTCTGCCTCTTTCTTTTGCAAAATAAAGAAACTCCCTCCCTACTCTAGCTATCTAGATCGCTCACTGATCTAACTAATTAGAATAAAATTCCAGGAATGTGGACTGACTTTAGCACACTAACTCCTAAAATCTTCTATCTATCTGCAGCACAGGAACCTGCCTAACAGTGTGTGTCTAACAGAATGACGCTGTGTGCTGTGTGTGGGCTATATATAGAGGCTGGGTCACATGCTGCACTGGCCAATCACAGCCATGCCATTAGTAGGCATGGCTGTGATGGCTTCTAGGGCACACTAGTAAAACGATCATCCATTGGCTGGCCTAAAGCTGTGAAAAAGGCGCCAATACAGCGCCGAACACCGGACCCGAACCCAAAGTTACAGGCAATAGTTCGGGTTCGGGTCCCGGACACCCAAAAGTCCAGTACGGACCCGAACTTTACAGTTTGGGTTCGCTCAACCCTAACCAGGAGGAATTCATTTATACGGAAATATTGAAAAATCATTCACCAGCTTATTGGGTCCTCTAATATTTTTCTAATGCCCTTAAAAATCAATCCAGACCTGCTACTTGAATGGAATCCCAAATGTATTAGAACATGACCAATACAACATCTGTGTTTTTTTCCCAAATGAAAATCACATTCACAGTTAGAATTTCACTCATTCAAACTAAATTTTCCATTCTGTTCCTTCAATTGTTACGGTAAAAAAAAACAATCATCGATATAACCCCACTAATCATTAGGAAATCAAACCAACCAAAAACTTTCTTCCAGCGTATGGCCAAAAATGTAATATTAGTTGTGGTGGCTGCATTCGTTTTTATTTCTTTTTAAGCTTTATTCCCCCTGTTTTCCCCTTGTGATCTCCCCAGTAACACACCTTCAGTATTAGGGAGCCTACACTCTGGATGATGGAGCAACAGAGAAACCTTTGGACAGCAGTATTGTCAGTCTGGGGGGAGGGTACTAGCAGATTTAGATACACTAAAAATAAATTGAAGTAAAAGCAGTTACAGCAACAGTTTCTTTCATTTTGGGATAAAGGTTTTACCTAAATAAAAGCGGATCATTGTAAGCACCCTGTCAGTGTTAAATGTTTTTTCTCAGCCCTCTACCTGATTCATCTGAAGGACTGCTTGTTCTGTTGAAAAACAGACTTACTGGCCAGATCACCAGGTGAAAATAAAGCAAAGAAAGCCTAGAAAATAAAAGGAATGCAGCCACCACATCCAAAAACGTGTAACCTGCAATATAATACATTTTTGGTTTTGGGTTTAATACCACTTTAAACCTTAAGCCTCCAGGCCTTTCCAAGATCCAATTTCAATTACTTGTTTGTTTGTTTGTTTTACGGCAGCTAAGTGACTGATAAAGCCTGGAAATTGTCTACTCTTTCTTGGTTGAAACTAAATTCAGAGTCAACTTAGTCCTGCTGCAGAAAAAAAAAAAAAAAAATAGAAGCCAGACTGACTGATACAATGGACACATATTTGTCATATCCCTGGGCCATATGTTATGTTCCAGTAGGATCTAACCACTTCAGCCCCGGAAGAATTTACCCCCTTAATGACCAGGCCATTCTTTTTAAACCAAGCGCCAAAATAGACTCATACATGTTGCTGACTCCTTGGCGTTCACTGACCTTCCATACTAGGCATCACAATACTCAGGTAACAAGACTCTAATGCTAGTGTCTTTAAACTATAGCTACTTTGCTTCGCTCTCTTACTTATACTCTATTATACCTTATTCTATTACAGCATTACATACTGCTTGGCCAGTCTGTCACAAGATATGGGCTATAGCCCTATTCCTGTATAGGACCTTGCAACTGCCTGAAATTGCCGCAGCCAGCCTTCCATTTTTATGGCAATCCTTACTTTGTTTTTACTCTTCCTACCAAAATCCCTTCTAATGCATATTTTCTACACCAATTGATTTGGGTCTACACTTGTGGCATTTTTTGAAACCAGCACTACATGTGAGTACCATATTTACAATTCATGTACTAGACCGGCCTATTTGGCAATGTTAAAAAAGACTGCATTTATTGTCATTCATTATATGTACTAATCTATGATTCTCACACAATTCAGATGTGAATCAAAGGATATCTAATTGCCTTGAAAAAGGACTAAAGTCCGAAACATGTTGGCATCATCCTGATCATATATGTATCAAGCAAGTTTTTTTCTGTCACAACATTTTATGTATGTTCATGCTGTTGACTTGGTCAAAAAAACTGTCAGGGTCCTGGCCGCCCCGTGCGATAGACCCAGATTGCCTCAGGGGTACTGGCCTGTGTTCATGCACACTTTGGCCTACAAAATTCTATTATATTCAATTTTGGGATGCGATAGACCACCTGTATTTTTACCAAACCCCGCCCAAACATTCTCTTCTTACTTCCTCTATGGTGATTCCCTCCAGGCATCAGCGCGGGCGTTGGCGCGCGCCGCGGGCGCGTGCACGCGCGCGACCGGCACGCGGGCGCGCTCCCGTGCGCTAATAGCGGGGGCGCGCGCCCGTGCGCATGCACGTGCGCGTCTACCGCTGTTTGGCGCCAGTGCCCCTATTTAAGGATCAGAGCTGCAGCCCTGCGGTGCTGTTCGTCTGCAGCTCTGACCTGAGTTTCCAGTGTAAACCTGCCTGTACCTATCTGTGATCCTTGGAACCCGACCCGGCCTGTCTGACCCTGTTGACCTCTCTGCTCCTTGA
Source organism: Lithobates sylvaticus (assembly GCA_028564925.1). NCBI lineage: Eukaryota > Metazoa > Chordata > Amphibia > Anura > Ranidae > Lithobates > Lithobates sylvaticus. Next base: position 623,394,821 of record CM053028.1, on the reverse strand, counting down.
CCCCGGCTTGCCTGACTCTGCTTAAGGACTTACCACCTGTTGCCGAACCTCTGCCTGCCACTTGACCATCCTCCTGCCTGCCGTTTAATGCCTATCTGCCTTCCCTGTGACCCGGCCTGTCTGACTACCTCTGCCGTCCGAGTGTGCCTCTCTCCCGCACAGGATCTGCCTCCGCTGCTGCTGCTCCAGAGACTACCTCTCTCTTCGGTCATCCGACCCCAAGCCTGCTGTGCCATCACCTGCAGTTCCTGCCATCTAAAGAGCAGCACCAGCATCCTGCTTCATCCTGCACCAGCTGACTCACCGGGCGGACACTCCTACTCCGCTGTGCTCACGGGTCCCCTGTCTCCATTCCAGTGGACCCTGAACCAGAGCCGTAAGAGAGGTTCCCTTCCGTCAAGCCAGGCTCGCCACCAGGTATCTAACAGTACGAACAGCCCAGATGACCGAGCCTGCGGAAGGAACCTCGTCCATGCAGGACTTCTGCTCCCACCTTGCAGCCCTCACCCAAGCAGTGAAGTCTCTACAGGAAGGCTATACCAGGTTAGAGGGACAGGTACAGCATCTCTCCGGTCCTATGGCCGCTGCACCTCCTGCGCCACCGGTGCAACCCACGGTTCAGCCTGCAGTAGTGATGCTTCCTCCAGAGCCAAGAGTGCCCGTTCCGGAAAGATTCTCAGGGGATCGGTCCAAGTTCCCTGCCTTCCGAGATGCCTGCCAGCTTTATTTTGCACTTCAGCCCAGGACTTTTTCGTTGGAAGCCACCAAGGTGGGATTCGTAGTATCTCTCCTGCAAGGAGAACCTCAATCATGGGCCCACCGTCTTCTGAGAGTCGATAGCCCACAGATCCAGGACCTTGCTACCTTCTTCCAGGCAATGGAACAACTCTATGATGACCCCCAAAGAACCACTACAGCCGAGACCGCCTTGTCCACGCTCCAACAAGGCCGTAGAATGGCCGAGGACTACATCTCTGATTTCAGGCGCTGGAGCGCGGACACTCGGTGGAACGATGCAGCCCTTAGGCACCAATTCCGCACAGGTCTATCTGAGAGTCTGAAGGATGAACTGGCTCGAGTGGGGGTCCCCGAGTCTCTGGAAGACCTGATTACCCTGACCATCCAACTGGATCGCCGGCTCCGGGAACGCCGAGCCGAACGTTCCTCCCAACCGACCCGCCCGGCCTGGATGGTGGCAAGGGCTCCAACTCCAGCTTCCCGCTATTTTCCTACACCTGCTTCAGTTCCAGCCAGTCCTGCCTTCGACGGCCCTGAACCAATGCAGATCGGACTTATGCGCTCCACCCTGTCTCCTGAGGAGCGTGCCAGGCGCCGGCAGCTGAACCTATGCCTCTATTGTGGTGGCTCTGGACATTACGTGAAAAACTGCCCAGTCAAGATCCGTAAGTGTCTTTCTTCTGTCTCTTCTAAACCTGCACGTTGCCCCAGCAACACCACTCACCTGGCTCTTCCCCTCTCGTTGCAGCTTCAAGGAAAGACAATCCACACCAACGCTATCCTTGACTCCGGAGCATGCAGTTGTTTTATCAATGCCACCTTTGCCAACTTACAAGGCCTACCTCTCCGAGAGAAGACCCAGGGACTTTCTGTCTTCTTGGCCGATGGATCACGTATCAAATCAGGTCAAGTGACCCAAGAGACCTTGCCCCTGCCTGCCACCATCTTGTCCCAGCACCAAGAACTGTTGATACTGGATGTAATTTCTTCTCCTCTCTTCCCAGTGATTTTGGGCATACCATGGCTCCAAGCCCACAACCCTTGCATTAACTGGTCAACGGGACAAGTAAAATTCCAGTCCCCTTATTGCCTTCAGCACTGCCTACCTGAGCCCGCTGGGGCACCCTCTGCTCTGTGTTGCCTGAACTCCGATCAGGACTTGTGCCGGGCCGTGCCCAAGACTTACCACGACTTCCTCGACGTGTTCAGTAAACGAGGGGCAGACTCCCTGCCGCCCCATCGTCCATATGACTGTCCTATCGAGATTCTTCCAGGTGCCGAAATCCCATTCGGTCGCATCTTTCCCTTATCCGAAAAGGAGCAGGAGGCCCTGAAGGCATACATCGCGGAGAACCTTGAAAAAGGGTTTATCCGTCACTCCACTTCCCCAGCAGGCGCGGGGATATTCTTTGTTACCAAAAAGGACCAAACACTCAGGCCTTGTGTGGACTACCGTGAGTTGAATAAGGTGACAGTCAAGAACCGATACCCCTTGCCGTTGATACCGGAGCTCTTCCAGAAATTACGAACGGCAACTATCTTCTCCAAGTTGGATCTAAGGGGTGCCTACAACCTGGTCCGTATCAGGTCCGGGGATGAATGGAAAACGGCCTTCCGGACCCGCTTTGGTCACTATGAATATCTAGTCATGCCGTTCGGCCTCTGCAATGCCCCTGCCACCTTTCAGCACCTGATCAATGATGTCTTTAGAGACTTTTTGGACATTTTTGTAATAGTATACCTCGATGACATTTTAATTTTTTCCAATTCTCTTGAACAGCACCAGGGGCATGTGGGCAGAGTGCTACTTCGTCTCCGGCAGCATGGCCTATATGCTAAAGCAGAAAAGTGCCTGTTTGAACAGCAAGAGATCCAGTTTCTGGGACTTGAGATTTCCCCAGCAGGGATCAGGATGGATCCCCAGAAGGTAACTGCTGTATTGGACTGGCCGGCACCATCGGACAAGAAGGGCATTCAGCGCTTTATAGGATTCGCGAATTTCTATAGAAAATTTATTAAGGGATTCTCTACCATCGTCAACCCTATTATCCAACTGACAAAGCAGGGTACACGCTTTCAGTGGGGCCCCGAGGCCCAGGAAGCTTTTGAAAAACTTAAAAGACTATTCACCTCTGCCCCCATCCTCAGTCACCCCAACCCTGCCCTCCCATACATTCTGGAGGTCGACGCTTCCGAATTAGCGCTGGGTGCGGTGGTATCTCAGCGTCAAGGCAGCAAGGATTTGATGCACCCGGTAGGGTTCTTCTCCCGAAAACTAACTCCCGCAGAGAGGAATTACGACGTTGGAGATCGGGAACTCCTGGCCATCAAGGCAGCCCTGGAGGAATGGAGGTACCTGTTGGAGGGCGCAAGTCATCCGGTATTGGTGTATACCGACCACAAAAACCTCGAGTATCTACGGACAGCCAAGCGACTGAAGCCTCGACAAGCCCGTTGGGCCTTGTTTTTTTCTAGATTTTGTTTTCATATCACCTACCGCCCAGGATCCAAAAACGTGAAACCAGACGCGCTCTCGCGCATGTTCGACAATCCAAGAGACACAGCAGCTCCAGACACCATCCTGTCATCCGGCAACTTTCTACTTGTACAACCGGATTTGCTCTCACAGATCAAGGAGGCATCTGCAAATGACCCAGCAACCCCAGGGGCTCCCCTGACTCCCAGAGACGGTCTCTTTTGGAAAGGAAGCCAAGTTTTTGTCCCGGAATCTGTTCGGACCAAGGTCCTGAATCTTTGCCATGACCACCCTCTGGCAGGACATTTTGGAGTCCGCAAGACTATCGATCTGGTGCAACGCACCATTTGGTGGCCAAGTCTGAGGAAAGACTGCAAGGAGTACGTCAACGCCTGCCCTGTCTGTACCCGGAGCAAGACCTCAAGAAGCCGAGCTTGGGGCCTCCTTAAGCCTCTTCCCGTACCCGATCGTCCATGGAGGATGATCACCATGGACTTTATAGTTGAACTTCCATGCTCAGAAGGATGCACAGCTATTTTTGTAGTCGTAGACCGGCTGTCTAAAATGGCCCACTTTCTGCCCCTTAAGGGAACCCCGTCCGCTTCTGAAACAGCCCGTGTCTTTATCAGGGAGATAATTAGGTTGCATGGGGTCCCTGCCAGCATAGTCTCCGATAGGGGGGTTCAGTTTACGTCCCGTTTCTGGAGGGCTTTGTGTAAATCCCTAAAGATTGAGTTGGCGCTGTCCTCGGCCTATCATCCTCAAACAAATGGACAGACAGAACGCACAAATCAGACCTTGGAGCAGTACATTAGGTGCTTCACGTCCTTTGTGCAGGACGATTGGGTGTCCCTACTACCCTTAGCCGAGTTTTCATACAACAACGCCAACCACTCAGCCACAGGTCAGTCCCCTTTTTTTCTCCAACTATGGCTTCCACTTATCCTTTCTCCCTGACTTTCTTCCAGAATCTCCGGTTCCAGCGGTGCAGGATACAGTGACCTTCCTCAACCACAACAACCAGATCCTCCAAGAGACGATAACCAAGGCCCAGGCGGACTGCAAGAGGTTCTTTGACCGGAAAAGAAGGGGAGAACTGGACCTCCAGATTGGAGATCAGGTATGGCTATCTACTATTAACTTGAAGTTACCTTGCCCTTCCAAGAAACTCGCTCCCAAGTTTCTGGGACCCTTCTCTGTGAAAAGGAGGATCAACCAGGTATCCTATGAACTGTCGTTGCCCACCTCAATGAAGATACACCCGGTGTTTCATGTGGCCCTGTTGAAACCCGCTGTACCCGACCCCTTTCCTGATAGGGGAGCTGGACCCCCTGGTCCTGTTCTTGTCGAGGGCGGTGAAGAATACGAGGTGGAGGCCATTATTGATTGTAGGAGGCGGCAAGGGCAGACACAGTTCTTGGTTAAATGGAAGGGGTACGGGGCTGAGGACAATTCCTGGGAACCCGATAGTAACCTTCATGCCAGAAGACTGATCCGTGCCTTCTTTTCCGCCCACCCAGAGAAGAGGAGTCTTTTGGGCACCCGGAGGTTGCCCCTTGTGGGGGGGCAATGTCAGGGTCCTGGCCGCTCCGTGCGACCCAGATTGCCTCTACGCAGGCAAACGGTCACTCCCGTGCCCTCCAGGCATCAGCACGGGCGTTGGCGCGCGCCGCGGGTGCGTGCACGCGTGCGACCGGCCCGCGGGCGCGCTCCCGTGCGCTAATAGCGGGGGCGCGCGCCCGTGCGCGTGCACGTGCGCGTCTAGCGCTGTTTGGCGCCAGTGCCCCTATTTAAGGATCAGAGCTGCAGCCCTGCGGTGCTGTTCGTCTGCAGCTCTGACCTGAGTTTCCAGTGTAAACCTGCCTGTACCTATCTGTGATCCTTGGAACCCGACCCGGCCTGTCTGACCCTGTTGACCTCTCTGCTCCGTGACCTCGGCTTGCCTGACTCTGCTTAAGGACTTACCACCTGTTGCCGAACCTCTGCCTGCCACTTGACCATCCTCCTGCCTGCCGTTTAATGCCTATCTGCCTTCCCTGTGACCCGGCCTGTCTGACTACCTCTGCCGTCCGAGTGTGCCTCTCTCCCGCACAGGATCTGCCTCCGCTGCTGCTGCTCCAGAGACTACCTCTCTCTTCGGTCATCTGACCCCAAGCCTGCTGTGCCATCACCTGCAGTTCCTGCCATCTAAAGACCAGCACCAGCATCCTGCTTCATCCTGCACCAGCTGACTCACCGGACGGACACACCTACTCCGCTGTGCTCAGGGGTCCCCTGTCTCCATTCCAGTGGACCCTGAACCAGAGCCGTAAGAGAGGTTCCCTTCCGTCAAGCCAGGCTCGCCACCAGGTACCTAACCTTAGAAAACGTGCAGAGGATGGTAGATGAAAATGGACATTATTGATCTTGGTGTAAAACTGTCAGGCATAATAAGGAAATAAAGAAAATTGAATATAATATAAAATGGATACAATTTACACTTTCCACCCAAATTAACAAACACATTAACAATATACCGGTATGTAAGGGTTTTAACAAAGGAGGATGAGATAGTATACTTTTTAACCACAAGATGGTGCTAAACGGTTTGATATAGAGGTTTCAATACAGGTTTGCTTAGGTAATATTTTATGACACATTTTACTTTACATTTTATTTTTAATACCAATACCAGTGAAATACCATTCAAGCCCAAAATGACTGAATATTCAATCATTTATGTTTATATTTGTGATTGGATTTGAAAAGTGATAGTGATGAGTAAATATATGGAGCGGAAATTGCGCCGGACGAACTACTTTCTGAAGACGTCCGATTAGTTATGAAACGCGTAGAGACGGGACTAGTGACATCATTTTCGTACGGCGGAATCCACGCTGGCTCCAGGCTGCAGTGGTTTCCTGGATACATTAGTGTGTATCCATTTTTAAATAAAAGGCATTATGCAATGTTAGGTTGGGTCTGTGTCTTCTAGGTATCATGTGAATATATGATGTAAATACTGGCTGGTGGCCAACTACATGTCCCTCTGAGAGTGTCCTGGACCTAGAGGAATGTGATTTTGGGTGCTGGCTGGACTTACTTATTATATACAAGAGGTCAAATAAATCCTGTGAGTGGGAACACTTAAAGGGGCACTTTGGAGCACAAATTGGTGTTGAAGGCGATGAAGATTTATTCACAGAAAGCTGGTGTGATGAACTGGTTATAAGTCTTGTGCATTCACATTGTGGAGGATTATTTTGAGTTTACGAGCTTCAAGGAGATTAAAGCACGGGACTTTGCTGTTATGTAATTTATTTGGTTTAAGAGACTATGTCACAGTTGGACTAAAAAGTTTCCAACATATATATTGTGGGGTTATCACATTAATTTGTATTTTTACATCACAATTTGTGGTTGTTTGTAATTTATGTCACAATTTATCACATTCACGCATAACTTTAATTCAAGTTTGTTTGGACAAATTGGGTAAAAATTGCGACTTTGGATTTATTTAAGTTTTATGCTAAGTGTGGCTCTTTCTCTTTTAATATTTTGTTGTATACATGTACAGGGGTACATGGGATGAGCTGTTGTTGCACATTTTTGATACTTTCACATTTGATTATTGGATATTTTAGGGGTATAGTATTGTATTCTATCAGCTATATTAGTATTGAAGTTGGCCCATAAACATGGTGTTGTGGATAAATTATATCGGGGAGCTGTGTATCCTAAAGCAGAAAATGCATTAAGATAATACATATAGGGCTGCTGATAGGGGGGACCACCGGTCCTCCTGTAGGGGGCCCAGGCACACATGGGGCCCCAGACAGCAGGTGGAATCGGTGCAGCAGGATAGAGTTGCAATTACAGAAGGATGCCCTGAAAGCTGGTTTCCCTCCCTCCCGTTGGCTTTCAGCTGCTGCAAGGAGAAACACAGACACAGAGCATCTTTCTGTAATCACTTCCCACTCACTGATCCCTTTCCTTGTTATGCTCACTTTACTATGCTTCAGTTTATGAATGGTTAGGAGCCTCTGTCTCCTGTTCATTCATCTTCAGTGCAGCTGAGGCTACAGAAAAGGGAACTGAAGAATCAGTGTCCTCAATTCCTTTCTCTGTCTCAAAAGTGAGATGTCAGGGGTCTGTTTAGACCCCTGACCTCTCACCAAAAGCCCCTAACAGCTTTGTAGAAAATAAATAAGTATATATTTTTTTTTAAATGTACGAATTGTAAAAAAATAATGTTTAAAATTGTAAAAAAAAAAAATTAAATACATGTCAAAAATTTTTTTTTTTAAAGTAAAAAATGATTTTAAAAGATTGTAAAAAATAATTAAAAAATGAAGGGCTCATTCACATGGGTTGTATGGCCCATGCAGTGTTAATGAGCGTTTTGTTTGTGCATCGGGAGCCATCTGTTACTCTATTGCACTGACTGTATGAACACAACCGCAGGTGCTACTTTGATAAGTGTGCAGATGTGGGTGAGTGGCCCTGAAGGCACGCTGTCAATGGTTGGGGGCCATGCACCTGCATTCACATGCCTGTCAAATGAGTGATTTTCACCGTACAGGCCACAGCACCTATGTAAATTAGCCCCAATATCTAATTTACACAGAACTTTTTAACCTAATACGGTTTTATCTGTTACATTTAGCAGGAATTATGTTTTTTTTTGTGTCCGCTAATAATGATTTTCATGTATTTTTTGTGAAAATATAATTTTAATATGTTCGGGGGTGGGGGGCTTTCAGGCTGTACGGGACCCCGTAATTTCTACCAGCAGCACTGAATACATAATTAGACTTTAGAATCACTTTACACTTTCAAAGTCTATACTTTTATTTAAAGAAAAGTGTTATGCATACTTACTCTTCCTCACAGAGAGATAAGTTGATGGTCCCAAGGAAGAAAAGGAGTAACAGGGATTTCTTCCACGTGAACATCTTTGGGCTCTGTGGATAATTTGGATACATAGAAAGAAAAAGAAGACAAAATTGAAAACATGACTCTAAAATAACACGAAGCCCCCTAATGTTACGTCCAAATAAAATAATTGTTCCAATACTATAAAAGGTCCAATTTTTCATTTGCTCTAATCCATCATAATGGATCACATACACCTGGAATTCATTATTGGCTGGTTGAGTGTTTTTTACATGGATTTGCTTGATGCATTCCTTGTTCTTTATGGATCTGGCTACCCATGGATAAAACAATGATTAAGGGGTCTATCTTATTCCTCAGTCCCACAAAATGACTATCATAGCAGGTTCTTAGACGCCATTTTAGCTGGTTCACAAAAAACGACATTACAATCTCCATTATCTATGGTTTCCAGGGCTTTCTATCCTAAATGGGGATACCTTTTTGCCTCACCTTTTCTACCCACTCTGGCCCTCACCCAAGCAGTGCCAAAGGATTTTAGAGTGAAATTAATTTTACTGCACATGAATCTGCTTTACTAACTAGACTTAGGCTTCATTTACACACTCCCTACTTTGACTGCTGGCTGGGGAAAACGTGAAACGCAGTAAAATTGCGCCACAATTTTGCTGCAATTTTGCTACAGTTTGGGTTTTCCCTTGGTGGGCGGTCAAAAAGTTCCTATCCTGAACATGATTCTTCTGTGTTCAGGAGGTTGAGGGAGGTTGTAGCTCACCTAACTGCAGCAACTCCTAAACTCATGGAGTATGGAGTTGAGTTTAGGCGCCTTGGCAAAAAACACCAAAAGCTCCTAAACTCAAGTTTAGGAGCTGCTAGTGTACATGAAGCCTAATGGTTTCTTTAGGGTTTTTCTTGTAGGAATGGGAAGAGTCCCCAGATAATTGTCCCTTTAAGGTGAAAAACCTTCTGTGGTGCTGCAGCCCCCCGAGCCCCTGTTTTACTTACGCGACCCTGATTTTTCTCTGGCGAACAAGCACACCAGCACTAGCTGGTGTCTCGTGTCCTGATTGGATAGACTGATAGCAGTGAGGCCATTGGCTCCCGCTGCTGTCAATCAAATTCAAATATGCGGCCCCCGGTTGGCAGGGCCAAGTCCTGCATTCTGTGTAAATGGGCACAGATGCGGGACGCGTGTGAGCACCTGTACAGGTGTCCACCAAGGAGAGCGCTTCTCCAACGTGGACACTCGATGCGGATCAGCGCCGCTGAGGGACCCCAGAACAGGAGGATCGGGGCCACTCTGTGCAAAACGAACTGCACAGTAGAGTTATGACATGTTTGTTTTTTGTTTTTTTAAATGAGGGTTCACAACCCCTTTAATTTATTCCAGGTTTGGATAGGAGAATGAGAATATTAAGATTATGTGAAAACAATTGCATTAATAATTGTACATTATAAGGAATATAACTTATGAATGCTATCTTTCTACTGTGCTTTTTCCTAATAAGGGCACATATGATGAAATAACAATATCTTGTGTATACAGGGCCGGTGCAAGAATTTTTGACACCCTAGGCGAAACCTAATTTTGCTGCCCCCCCCCCACTTGGCTCCACCCCTGAAGCTCCCATCAAATGCAGCCCACTAGTGCCCATCAATGCAGCCTACCATCGCCCATTAATGCAGCCTACCAGTGCCCATCAATAAGTGTTTGCTTGCTTCCATTCATTCGGGAGTCGGACACAGACACAGTCCTCCGCCGCTGCCTGCTGATGCTGAGACTTAGTTGTTTGCTGCAGAGATAAGACAGTAGGAACACCAGTGGCTGGGCGCCCTAGGCAGCAGTGCGCCCTAGGAGGCTGCCTAGTTTGCCTAGTGGTAGCACCGGCCCTGTGTGTATAACTATATTAGAATATATAAAAATATTTGAATCAAATGATTGATATTGGAATTCAGTGAAAGTATGTTAGGCTGGCCATAGATGGAGCAAATTTATTTTCTGCAACCACAGATGTTGACACAGTGTTGACAGAGAAATCCCCCCCCCCCCCCCCCCCCACTGAGCCATTGTGTTCTCCTGGCGGAGGAGTGTGGGAAGCCATCCCTGCCAGGACAACACAGTGATTATTGATAGTGGCTATAACTGCTGCTAGCAATAATCACATGTAAAATCCGGCAGGCTGGTTGTACACAAGTTAATCGATTGATCAACTTGGGTACATTCAGCCTGTCCATACATGGTTGGAATCTCAGTCGGTTCCTAGTAAACTGGACAATATTCAAACTTCTATGGCCAGTTTTAGGTCTTGCTATGTACTGAAGAGCAATATCCCACCCCCCTCTTCTACTGGTTGGCTGGTAAGAAAGCTTTGAACTACACCATGTGCTAAATATATCTGCTCTGTACTAAAATAGTTTTTAACATCTGGACACACATTTCCACATATCTGCACACACAAAACTGACTTAAGCAAAGATTTTTTGTTTCTACTATACTTTTATGTTTCTTCGGTTTTATATTTAGTTTTTTTTTCCTACTCAGTAAAATTTACTGTTAAACACATTTTTTGATTTTGATACAAGTAAATGAGTACCTTTTATCTGTAAACACTTCTCATCCTTAAAAGGTAGTTTAAGAAGTACCAAAATAAAATTTAACCAAAGAACCACTAATCAGCCTACCAACAGGTATTTATTACGGGACCCCACTACGAGCTGTGAAGGAACTTTAGAGCAGTGGTAGCCCGTCCATTAGGAGTGCACTGGCGCCACCCCCTCCCCCTATCCATGCAAAGATTCCAATGGGGGGGGGGGGGGGGTTTAAGCACTTGATTAGAGCCAGAGGCTCCAATAGACTTCAAAAAAGTGTGGGCTCAGGGCGCAGAGCACTGCGCTCTGAGCCCACCCAGTTGTGTAACAATAGCAAATTAATATTTTGATCGTTTGCCGCCCCCCCGCCCAAAAAAAGAATTATTTAAAGCGTTTGTATATATTAATTGACATGGAAAGGAAATTAATGATATTAATTGACATGGAAAGGAAAGTACTGAGAAATCACTGTTGCACACCCGGATCCTAGAATTCTAGAAAAATCGTTTTTTTTTTTTTAATGCTGGCAGCTTTAGGAACTATTTGCCATTCCATGTTAATTTAGATTTTGCCCAGCATTCAGAAGTTTACCATTTTATGCCAGCTGTACATATTTAGGTGACCACACATTAGTGGACTTTAATGCCTTACAGCTATATAGCTTATAGCTCTATAAGCAATAACAGTGTAAAATACAAAAAAAAATCCCTGATCAATCCCCCCCAGAGTAGAACAGTGTCACTATTGACACTGAGCTGCCCTGATGACAAAACATTAAAAAAAATTAGATTTTTTTTTTTAAATGGAATAAAAAATTATTTAATCTGTCACCAGTCGGTATACCCGATCACCGCCACACCAGTCATATGATGACACTGTACTACACTGGTGACACTACCGTATGTTAAAAAAAAAAATTTGAAAAAAATAATTATTTAAAGCGTCTGTTAACTCAAAAAAACAAAAAACATATCCTGGTCCCTTAAAGCAAATTAAACAGCACAGTGCTTGTGCTGTGTAATCTGTCCCCCTCGAAACAGTAAAAAAAAAAAAACGTAATCTGCCACTTTCTGTATGCCCTCTCTAAACAGACCACGATAACCAGGGCTGCTCCGCCCTGATCACTGTGGTCAAAGTGCACCCCCCTCCTTACTGCCTGTCATCTTCCTCTCTCTGTCTGTCTCCGCTCAGCCCTGCCCCCACCACTATTATTGAAAAAAAACATATAATTGTCACTGCCAGACCCTCTATTAGAGGCTGGCATAGCACACTGTGTAAAGCTTTTTTAAAAACGAGCACTGTAAATACCGATTTTCAGCTGTCTTCAGGCTGATAACGTGAATGGCTTCTTCGCCATGTCTCCTACTAAATACCTTGGACTGTCTACTTTCCAAAAAGGGGTCATTTGGGGGATATTTGTACTGTTCTTTTGTTTTAGGGCCTCAAGAAATGATACTAGGCCGTCAGTCAGGATTGATCAATTTTCAAATATATACAGTACACCAGTTTGTAGACTCTACAACCTTGCACATACCAATTAATATACACTTAGTGCTAGTTCACACCAGACGCAGTTCCGTGCGTTTTTTTTCTGCACTAAAAATGTATGCACAGTGGTTTCCATGTATTCCAATGGCTCTAGTTCACACCATGCAGTCAGTTTCTGGTCAGTTTCCAATGCAGAAACTGACCGGAAACTGACTGCATGGTGTAGAAAAAAAGCTGCAGAAAAAAAGCACATGGAACTGAACGGAACTGCATCTGGTGTGAACTGGCCCTAACCAAAGACATGTAGAAGAATATATTTTGTCCTAAATTTATGAAGAAACTTGAAAGTAGAAAATATTGTTTGTTTTTTTTTTACATTTTCTGTCTTTTTTTTGTTTACTATACATAATCACAAAATAAAAAAACCCAGTGGTGATCAAATGCCACCAAAATAAATTTGTGTGAAAAAAAATTACATAAATTTAATTTGGGTACAGCGTTGCAGGACCGTACAATTACCAATTAACCACTTCCCGCCAGGAAGACTCCAGTTTCAGTGGTTATACCAGAATGATGCCTGCACCTACAGGTGAACTGCATACAGGGAGTACAGGTGAACAGGTGAACTGTATACAGGGAGTCCCTCCTTACATCGCCGGAGTCCCCGTCGGTGTCCCTCCTTACATCGCCGGAGTCCCTCCTTACATCGCCGGAGGCCGCCGAATTTCCCCATTCCCCAAGGGAGAACAAAATAGAGGAGGAGCCGGCAGCTTGGCTACAATAGAAATTAAGCTGCGGCGCCGCCCACCCCCACCCCTTTCCATAACAGGTCAGAGACGGACCGGCAGTGGGGCGAGGTGGGGGGTGAGCAGCTTAATTTCTATTGTAGCCACCCTTGTTCTTCTGGTCTTCCTAAAAATGGCGGCCGGCAGAGACATTGTCTCCGCCGGCCATGGACCTCTAGTGGCGGCGAAAAATCAGGAAAAAAATTATTCCTGGGACACAATAAAATCGGGAAAAGGGTCTAAATCCCGTGAAAATCGGGACAGTTGGCAAGTATGGATCTGTATACAGGGAGTACAGGTGATCTGTATACAGGGAGTACAGGTGATCTGTATATAGGGAGTAGGGATGAGCTCGATGTTCAGGTCGAACATAAGTTCGACTCGAACATCGGGTGTCCCCCCGTTCGCCGAAGAGCGAAAATTATGGAGCGTTCGCGGAGAATTTGAGCACCACGGAACACCCTATAATGCACTGCGAGATTACAGTGCATTGCTGTATGATTGGCCAAAGCATGCACCTGACCTGCATGCTTTGGTCAATCACAGCGCGCTCTGCTAAGAGAGCCATAATTGCCCAAAGGCAGGGTGTCTTTAGCCAATCATGGCTCAGGGGGACTAAGTCCACGCCCCACACTATATAAGGCTGCCTACACGGCGGCCCGGTGTAGTGTTGTTGTCGTGGACAGAGAGACAGCTTGATTTAGATTAACCAGCTGAGATCCGCGCCATAGCCAAATGACGGCTACAGCACGGATCCGATGTGCCGGGACGACGTCTATTGACGTCGTCCCGGCAACGAGCTGCCTGCGCGCCCCCTGAAGGGCGCGCGCGGCGCGCTCTGTGATCCGCGAGTCTGTGAGACTCGCTGGATCACAGATCCGAGTAAGGAGTCGATCCCGACCCCTTACCACGTGATCAGCTGTCAGCCAATGACAGCTGATCATGAGATGATAACCGAGCCGGTAATCGGCTTTTTTTTCCTGCTCGCGCTGACATCGCGAGGAGAAAAAAAAAAGCCAATCACCGGCGGCAGTGAGAGGGACATCAGTCCCTCTCACTGCAATATGCCCAGGGTCCATGGTGCCCACCTTTTCTAATAAAAGCGCCCCCAGTGCCATCTGTCAGTGCCCCCACTGCCATCTGTCAGTGCCCCCAGTGCCATCTATCAGTGCCCCCAGTGCCATCTGTCAGTGCCCCCAGTGCCATATGTCAGTGCCCACAGTGCCAGTGCTGCACATCAGTGTCACCTACCAGTGCTCATTAGTGTCCCCTACCAGTGCTCATCAGTGTCCCCTACCAGTGCCCAGTGCCACCTATCAGTGCCACCTATCAGTGCCCATCAGTGCCATCTATCAGTGCCACCTATCAGTGCCATCTATCAGTGCCCATCAGTGCCATCTATCAGTGCCATCCATCAGTGCCCATCCGTGCCACCCATCTGTGCCACCCATCCGTGCCCATCAGTGCCATCTTTGCTGTGCCCATCAGTACCGACTTATCTGTCCCCACCAGTGCAGCCTATCAGTGCCCACCAGTGCAGCCTATCAGTGCCCACCAGTGCCGCCTATCAGTGCCCACCAGTGCCGCCTCATCAGCGCATATCAATGAAGCAGAAAAATTACCTGTTTGCTAAATTTTATAACAAACTATTAAACATGATTTTTTTAATTTTTTTTTAATTTTCCATCTTTTTTTATTTGTTTAGCAAAAAATAAAAACCCCAGCTGTGATTAAATACCACCAAAAGAAAGCTCTATTTGTGGGGAAAATGTTTTAAAAATTTCATTTGGGTACAGTGTTGTATGACCGCGCAATTGTCATTCCAAGTGCTTCAGCGCCAAAAGCTGAAAATTGGTCTGGTCACGAGGGGGGTTTAAGTGCAAAGTAATCAGGTGGTTAACCAATTTGCAGTTAAAGGAACAGGCCCCTTTTTGTGATTCGGCACTGCATCGCTTTAACTGACAATTGCGCGGTCGTGCGACGTGGCTCCCAAACAAAATTGGCGTCCTGTTTTTCCCACAAATAGAGCTTTCTTTTGGTGGTATTTGATCACCTCTGCGGTTTTTATTTTTTGCGCTATAAACAAATATAGAGCGACAATTTTGAAAAAAATGCAATATTTTTTTTACTTTTTGCTATAATAAATATCCCCAAAAAATATATAACAAAATTAAATTTTTCCTCAGTTCAGGCCGATACGTATTCTTCTACATATTTTTGGTAAACAAAATCACAATAAGCGTTTATTGATTGGTTTGTGCAAAAGTTATAGCGTCTACAAAATAGGGGATAGTTTTATGGCATTTTTATTAATATTTTTTTTTTACTAATGGCGGCGATCAGCGATTTTTATTGTGACTGTGTCATTATGGCAGACACATCGGACAATTTTGACACATTTTAGGGACCATTGACATTAATACAGCAATCAGTGCGATTAAAAATGCATTGATTACTGTAAAAATATCACTGGCAGTGAAGGGGTTAACCACTAGGGGGCAGTGTAGGGGTTAAGTGTGACCTATGTGTTTTTTATACTGTAGGGGGCGTGGCCTGGCATGTGACATCACTGATCGTCTTTCCCTATTACAGGGAACAGACGATCTGTGACAGCCTCACTAGGAAGCACGGGGAGAGGTTTGTTTACACTTACCTCTCCCCATTCTTCAGCTCTGTGACTCGATTGCGGGACACCGGTGGCGATCACGTCCACGGGTCCCGCGGCCACGGTCACGGAGCTCAGGACCGGGTCGCGAGCGTGACTCATGGCTGCGCACTTAAAGGGCAACGTACCTGTACGTGCTTGTGCCCAGCCGTGCCATTCTGCCGACGTATATCGGCATGAGGCGGTCCTTAAGTGGTTAAAGGGGTTGTAAAGGTAATTTTTTTTATTTTTTTTTTAAATAACAAACATGTTATACTTACCTCCACTGTGCAGCTCGTTTTGCACAGAGTGGCCCGGGGCGCTGCCTCATTGGATGTGATTGACAGCAGCGCGAGCCAATGGCTGCGCTGCTTTCAATCCATCCACTCTAGCCAATCAACGGCCAGGCTGAGCGGCTAAGAGGATATCGGGGGCGAGCGCAGCAGGTAAAAGGGCTCAGGTAAATAAAACGGGGGGCTGGGTGGCCTGGTATTGTCGGATGCATTAAGGTGAAAAAACATGAACCTTTATAACCCCTTTAAGCAGTCAGGTTATAAAGTTAGTGGCAGTGTTTTTATATATATATATATATATATATATATATATATATATATATATATATATATATATATATATATATATATATATTAGTAAAGTTTGGGGGTAGGGATGAGCCAAACACCCCCCGGTTCGGTTGGCAGCAGAACGTGCGAACAGGCAAAAAATGTGTTCGAACATGCGAACACCGTTAAAGTCTATGGGACACGAACATGAAAAATCTATATATACCCAGCAAGACAAAGGCATAATGAGCTAGTATACATAGCATACTAGCTCATTATGAATTACTTACCTGAGATAGACGTTCCTCGTTCCCCTCCTCCGTCGCTCAGCTATGAGTAAGCACTGAAATACAGTGCGAAACGCGTCAGCTCTGTACCCCCCCTTCTTGTCGAGTTTTGGATTGAAGTGATTCTGGCTTTTAAATAAACCTTTTTGAATTTAAATTTTCCCAGTGTGTGGCTGTCCGGAGTTCTTCCTGATTTTCAATCTTCTGTGCTATTAGCCAGCACCTGGGGCTCTCACACAGGAGCAGGAGCATTCGCTTAGAAGGAAAGTCCTAGAGCGGTGGTTATCTGTTTCTATCCCCTCCTCCGTCGCCGCCATCTATCCAGGAGTGACTTCCGGGTATCGCGGCTCCGCATGCGCCCTGGTGCCGCCACTAACGTCATGATCGCCGTTAGAAATGGCACGCTCAGTGCGCCTGCTATTTCTGCAAATATCTCCTTTTAGGTTTGGGAGATATTTCTTGCACCTACAGGTAAGCCTTAATCTAGGCTTACCTGTAGGTTAAAGTGGTTGTAATGGGTTTACAACCACCTTAAAGGCTTATATGCAAGTTATTGTCATAAAAAGTGTTTGGGGACCTGGGTCCTGCCCCAGGGGACATGTATCAATGTAAAAAAAAGTTTTAAAAATTGAAGTTTTTTCGGGAGCAGTCATTTTAATAATGCTTAAAGTGAAACAATAAAAGTGAAATATTCCTTTAAATTTCGTACCTGGGGGGTGTCTATAGTATGTCTGTGAAGGGGCGCATGTTTCCCATGTTTATAACAGTCCCTGCACAAAATGACATTTCTAAAGAAAAAGTAATTTAAAAGTACTCGCAGCTATAATGAATTGACGGTCCCGGCAATACACATAAAACTCATTGAAAAAAACGGCATGCAATTCCCCCACAGTCCATTACCAGGCCCTTCGGGTCTGGTATGAATATTAAGGGGAACCCTGAACCAAAATTAAAAAAAAAAATGGCGTGGGGGTACCCCCAAAAAATCCATACCAGACCCTTATCGGAGCACGCAACCTGGCAGGCCGCAGGAAAAGAGGGGGGATGAGAGCGTCCCCCCTCCTGAACCATACCAGACCACATGCTCTCAACATGGGGGGGGGTGCTTTGGGGTAGCCAAAGCACCGTGTCCCCATGTTTATGGGGACAAGGGTCTCCTCCCCACAACCCTTGCCTGGTGGTTGTGGGGGTCTGCGGGTGGGAGGCTTATCGGAATCTGGAAGCCCCCTTTAAACAAGGGGACCCCCAGATCCTGGCCTCCCCTCCAGTGTAAAATAGTAACGGTGTAAAAATTACAAGACACGGCTTTTATTAAAAAATGTAAAAGTAAAACTGTCAAAGTCTTCTTCTTCTTCTCTTGCTCCACCGACGGACCGAAAAAGAAGAAAAAAAACCTGCACGCCGCCACCGATCCACCTCCATGGGAAGCACCTGCCGTAATCACCGTCCTCTCAGGTGACAGCTCTTTTATAACTGAGGGTGGGGCCACAGGGTTACTAACCAGGTGGCCCCACCCCCTCTGATGCTACGGGGAAGCCATAGGGATGTCCCTGTGCGTCAGAGGGGGCAGGATCACCTGGCGACGTCACCCTGTGGCCCCGCTCTCAGTTATAAAAGAGCTGTCATCTGAGAGGGCGGTCATTACGGCGGGTGGAGGTGGATCGGTGGCGGCGTGCAGGTTTTTTTTTTTTTTTTCGGTCTGTTGGCGGAACAAGAGAAGACTACGTCGGACAGTTTTATTTTATTTTTTTTAATAAAGGACTTGTCTCCGAGCCGTGTCATGTAATTTTTAACATTTTGACACTTTTTTTGTGAAATGGTAGGGATACATTTGTACCCGTTACCATTTCACACAGGGGAGGAGGCCGGGATCTGGGCCTTGGGGAACATGGGGACAAGGTGCTTTGGGGGGCTACCCAAAAGGGCATGTGGCCTGGTACGGTTCAGGAGGGGGGGCGCTCTCTCATCCCCCCTCTTTTCCTGCGGCCTGCCAGGTTGTGTTCTCGGATAAGGATCTGGTATGGATTTTGAGGGGGACCCCCACACCATTTTTTAAAAAAAATTGGCGTGTGGTTCCCCTTAATATCCATACCAGACCTGAAGGGCCTGGTATGGAATTTGGGGGGACCCCCACGCAATTTTTTTTTATTTTGGTTTGGAGTTCCCCTTAATATTCATACCAGACCCAAAGGGCCTGGTAATGGACTGTGGGGGAATCCCATGTTGTTTTTTCCTTTTATGTGTATTGCCGGAACCGACAATTCATTATAGCCGCGAGTACTTTTAAATGACTTTTTTTCCTTTATAAATGTCATTTTGTGCAGAGACTGTTGTAAACACGGGAAACATGCGCCACTTAAAGTTAAAGGAATATTTCACTTTAAGCATAATTAAAATCGCTGCTCCCGAAAAAACTGCCATTTTTAAAACTTTTTTGCATTGATACATGTCCCCTGGGGCAGGACCCAGGTCCCCAAACACTTTTTATGACAATACCATGCATATAAGCCTTTAGCATTAGCACTTTTGCTTTCTACCATAGACTTTTAAAGGGTATTCCGCGGCTTTCGAATTTGCCGCAAACACCCCAAATTGTTTGCTATTTGTCGAACAGGTGAACACCCGATGTTCGAGTCGAACTTACGTTCGACTCGAACATCAGGCTCATCCCTAGTGTAGACTATAGATAGATGGTTGTGTATTAGATAGACTTTCAACTACTCACCAATAAATGTTGTTATTGTGTTAAAGCTTTCACTCGTGGTCAAAGAACTCTCATTTAAGCCAAATCATATCTGAGAGATATTAAATCTCAAATATAGTATACAGGAAAAAGACTGCATGGGAGGTCGTCATATGTCTGGTCAAGAATGTGGTGCCCAAGCGGCTGCTGTTGTGGCCATGCTTGATCTGCTTCAGACATAGGTTGCAAACAGCAATGGTGCGATCTGCTGTACACGTGTCCAAAAAGGCCCACACCAAGAAACTTTTCAAAATCAGCAGGGAGTCAACAGTGCCCTGCACCTGCGGAGCTCAGCGGTGTGATGCAGTAGGGTGGCTGCCCTTAAGCTGCCCCCTAGAGGACATCCTGCCTCATTGGAGTTGTGCCTCCTCCTCTATTCTATCAGGCACCCAAGTAGAGTCAGATACCTCATCATCCCCTCCCTCCTCGTCACTGGAGCAAACTTGGCACTATGATGCAACTGGGGGAACATGACTGCCAGTTTCTTATCCTTCTTGGGCACCCCCTCTCTCTAGGCTCACGTTACTCCCTTCCTCAACCTGGGAACCAACATCGGAGCCTTCAAATCGCTGCGCATCCTCCAGCAGCATGTACCCGACACTGTGGTCAAATAGTTTGGGGGACTCCTCCATGCATGATGGTGGGGCTACGGAAGGAGTGACTGTGGACAAAGAGGCGGTGGAATAGGCCGCTTTGGCAGCTGCATAGGAAGGAAAACTACTCTGCGCCTGGGTGACAGAGTATGAGGACGGCTTTGTTATCCACTCCACCAACTCTTCTGCATATTCTGGCTCAATAACATGGCCAGCAGCAGAAAAAAGGGACAAGTGTGCCCCACGGCCACCGGCAGAGGATGCACCATGTCCATGACCAGGACTGTTGACTGTAGACACAGAGCCTGCTTGCCCTCTTTTAGTGGCCTGCTGTGAGTGTCTGCCTCTCCTTGGTGGTCTTCTGGACATGATGTATATTTTGTTTTGCAACACCGCACTACACTGTATTGTGTACACCACCAGAACAGTAGTAGCAACTGCACTACGGCTGCACTGTATTGTGTACTGTGTACACCACCAGAAAATAGTAACAACTGCACTGTACTGTAATTACAATTTTTGATCTAATATTTCACAGCAGGGCCCATTCCTGCACCCACCAAGAGTATCTGTCAGGGGTTACAGTGTTGCACCACCACCACTGCCTATGGCCCAATTTTTCTGCCCATGTTTAACAGGGGCATGTAATTACAGTTCTTGATATAATATTTCACAGCAGGGCCCATTCCAGCGCCCACCAAGGGTAACTGTGAGGGCTTACAGTGTTCTGGTACCACCAACACCTAAGGCCTAATTTTACGCAGAGTGCATAGGGCAGGCTGTATAGTATGTACAGGTGGTCCTCTATTTTCAAACACCCGACTTACAAATGACTCCTACTTTAAAACGGAGGGTGACAACAGGAAGTGAGAGGAAATCTACCCCTAGGAAGGGAAATTCTCTCCTGTAAGAGTTAATTCGGGGAAAAGGTGTCTCCACTGATGCTTTATTACCAAACCTTCTTTCCCTAATAACCCCAACTTTTCTAAATCCAATTGGCATTGGGACAGAAAGTGAGGTGAAATCTTCTGGACAAGGGCACAGACAGCAAAAAAAACCTTACAGGGTTGATAACCCTGCCCTATATTGTCCAGAAAGATTAAACCCCAGTTTTGGGGCTGGAGCTACACTTAAAAAATGTACATGTTCCAAATTACAAACAGATTCAACTTAACAACAAACCTACAGTCCTTATCTTGTTTGTAACCCGGGACCACCTGTAAACTGCTGTTCAGAGTATATAGAGCCTGGGGGCCCCAAGCCTTTTTTTTATTTGGGTGCGGGGGTTCCCCTTAATATCCATACCAGACCCAAAGGGCCCATTAATGTGCGGGGGCAACATTACATTACAGCCGCAAGCAGTTTTAAATTACTTTTTTTCCTTTAGAAATGTCATTTTGTGTAGGGACTGTTCTAAACACAGGAAACACACGCCACTTTACAGGCATACTATAGACACCCCCTGGTACATAATTTAAAGGAATATTTCACTTTTATTGTTTTACTTTAAGCATTATTAAAATCACTGCTCCCGAAAAAAATGCCATTTTTAAAACTTTTTGCATGGATACATGTCCCCTGGGGCAGGACCCAGGTCCCCAAACACTTTTTATGACAATACCATGCATATAAGCCTTTAAAATTAGCAATTTTGATTTCTACCATAGACTTTTAAAGGGTGTTCCGCGGCTTTTGAATTTGCCGCAAACACCCCAATTTGTTTGCTATTCGTCGAACAATAACTTGCATATTAGCCTTTAAAATTTGCACTTTTAATTTTTCACGTTCGAGTCCCATAGACTTTAACGAGGTTTGCGTGTTCGCACAAATTTTTGGTCTGTTCGCATGTTCTGCCGCAAACCAAACCGGGGGGTGTTCGACTCATCCCTACTTGTGATTGGTCACAGCAATCACATGGTACAAGGGCCGGTCAGCTACAATGATCTGTCTTCTGCTGTATCCAGTGGACAGAACGGGTGACAGATCATGTTACTGGGGCACGCACGATGCATGCACCTGGAGGTTGTCATATGATGTCCACCCAGGATGAGAGTGTTTCCGCCTGGCCATTATTTTTCAGTAGGCTAGGCAGAAACTAGTTAAACACTTCTCATCCTCAAAAGGTATTTCTTCAAAGTTTAAGAAGTACTAAAAATAAAGTCAAACAACTGATCAGCCTACCAGCAGGTACTTATTATGGGACCCCACTACGAGCTGTGAAGGAACTTTTAAGACTGAAACTCAAGCTAACCAGGGAAAGAAGACCCACTGGGGGAGATTTTCTAAAACTGGTGCTCTCAGAATCAGGTACAGCTGTGCATGGTAGCCAATCTGCTTCTAACTTCAGCTTGTCCAATAAAGCTTTGGCACTAAAACCTGGAAACTGATTGGTTTCTATGTAGAGCTGCACCAGATTTTGCACTTTCAAGTTTTACCACATAACCCCAGGGCTTTTTTTTCAAACCATAGGTGCTCGAACTCAACCACGATCCCTCAAAAACCCCTAAACCCAGACACAACCTCCAAATCACATCAAATAGTGGGTGTGGTCAGTCAAATTTCAGGAATAGTAGGAGGGTCTTAAAGGGGCATTAAATACCAGGATTGCATTACATACAGATTGCAGAGTTCAGGGGGGTTACACACAGAGTGCACAGCTGTCACAGACTTCTGTGTTTACAAGTGATTGTGGTGGGCAGGCCCCCCCAAGGGTCTGAGCCAGAGGTGGTGGAACTGAGTTCCACCAAGTTCCCCCTGAAAAAAGCCCTGCATAGCCCTCATTGTTCTTTGTGTTTCCAGAAGACTTTCTTACTGAATTCTTCACAGGGCAGAGAATATACTGAATGCACTTTACATGGGGATCAAACTAATATAATTTAGCAAGAACAGTATATGAAATTTTCCATTGAAAAGCTAGTTGACTCAGAGCTGTCTGAACTTTACCAGTTAAGCTAAATTCAGCCCAGAGAGCCTACAAGAGTCCACATGTGAAGATCTACATAATAAATAAATCACTAAGAAGATTGGTATAAAAAAGTCATGTCGATATGAGCAGGCAGGTCATCATTCTTTCCATAAAGATGTTTTATACTTTTATTTGACCCTTCTCCCTTAGCTACCAATATAGCAAAACAATGGATTCCCCCTTTATTTATCAAATGTAGTTAAAGGTTGAGGAAACTTGGAAAAGTTACCTAAATTGCTAAACTGTAAAAATGATTTTGATAAATAAAAATATTTAATTAAATCTAACGTATGTGAGCAAGATATATAGGAATGCGAGTTTAATAAAAGTTGAATCAAAATTGTAAAAAGCAAACAATTCACATTCAGGACACAAAAATAAAACAATGTCTGATCCGCTTAATAATGATTGTAAAATACGTACAATAGCTGGTTTAATTCTAGGTTAGACAATTTTGTGTTTTCTTTTTTGAATATTGTCAATCAATTTAAATGTTCACGTTCATTTTCTAAAATAAGCCATTATGGGGAAAAAACGATATGAGGAATCTTGAAATCATATAAAATCAAAACAGAGGAGTCATTTAAATATTATCTGAAAGTTGAATACCAAGGATTCTTCCCTAATAAATAAATATAATAGGAATAATACAATAATGATATTCCAGCATATACTTACCGGGAAGTTCAGTTGGTGCTAAGAATGTAGACGGCTGGAAGACTTCAGTGGAATTCTACCCTACAAAGAATGGGGTTGGCTTGTATAATAGAAGACAAACAAGTTGAGTAAACAAAAGTTTTAATTACAGTTTAGTGCAAACGTCACTTACTGAATTCTTCACAGGGCAGAGAATATTACTGAATGCACAAGAACTTTACATGGGGATCAAACTAATATAATTTAGCAAGTACAGTATATGAAATTTTCCATTGAAAAGCTAGTTGACTCAGAGCTGTCTGAACTTTACCAGTTAAGCTAAATTCAGCCCAGGGAGCCTACAAGAGTCCACATGTGAAGATCTACATAATAAATAAATCACTAAGAAGATTAGTATAAAAAGTCATGTAGATATGAGCAGGCAGGTCATCATTCTTTCCATAAAGATGTTTTATACCTTTATTTGACCCTTCTCCCTTAGCTACCAATATAGCAAAACAATGGATTCCTCCTTTATTTATCAAATGTAGTTAAAGGTTGAGGAAACTTGTAAAAATGATTTTGATAAATAAAAATATTTAATTAAATCTAACGTATGTGAGCAAGATATATAGGAATGCGAGTTTGATAAAAGTAATACAATACAATAGCTGGTTTAATTCTAGGTTAGACAATTTTGTGTTTTCTTTTTTGAATATTGTCAATCAATTTAAATGTTCACATTCATTTTCTAAAATAAGCCATTATGGAAAAAACTATATGAGGAATCTTGCCATCATATGAAATCAAAACAGAGGAGTCATTTAAACATTATCTGAAAGTTGAATACCAAGGATTCTTCCCTAATAAATAAATATAATAGGAATAATAAAATAATGATGTTCCAGCATATACTTACCGGGAAGTTCAGTTGGTGCTGAGAATGTAGACGGCTGGAAGACTTCAGTGGAATTCTACCCTACAAAGAATGGGGTTGGCTTATATAATAGAAGACAAACAAGTTGAGTAAACAGAAATTTTTATTACAGTTAATGCAAACGTCACGTGTGTGTTTCTTTCTTACACGCACGTGATACCATGTGTATTTAGCATGGGGTAATTTTGGACAGTTATTTATTCCTGTTTAAGTTTAACTTAACCACTTGGCGACCGCATAACATCCATATACGGCAGCAAGGTGTCTCTCCTCCGCCAGATAACTTACTAGGTATGTGATCCGGCACAACCCGGCCAGGGACCCGGCTGTGCTTTGACTAAACACAGCAGATGTCTATCAGCGGGTGCCGGCCAATGGATTACCACTGGCACCTTCTGATCATCGGGAATTCACACAGAGCCCTGTCCTGTCAGCAGGGAAGTAATGGTTTCTTTCCCCCCAAAGCAGGGAATTAAATCTATTACTTGCCTTCGTAAAAGCACCTTACATAGTACACCAAAACACTGGCTAGGCACACATTTAACCCTTTGATCACCCTAGATGTTTAACCCCTTCCTAGCCAGTGTCATTAGTACAGCGACAGTGCATATTTTTAGCACTGATCACTGTAATAGTGTCTCTGCTTCCCAAAAAGTGTCAAAAGTGTCAGATTGTCTGCAATACCATCGCAGTCCTGCTATAAGTCTCTGATCGCTGCCATTGCTAAAAAAAATAAAAAATGAATAAAAATTCCAGTACATATCCCATAGTTTGTAGACGCTATAACTTTTGTGCAAACCAATCAATGTACGCTTTTTGAGATTTCGTTTTTACCAAAAATATGTAGCAGAATACTTATTGGCCTAAATTTATGAAGAAATTCGATTTTATTACTTATTTGTTTTGGATATTTATTATAACAAAAATGTTTTTATTATTTTTTCAAAATTGTCGCTCTTTCTTTTATAGTGCAAAAAGTGAAAACTGCAGAGGTGATCAAATACCACCAAAAGAAATCTCTATTTGTGGGGGAAAAAAAGGACCTCAATTTTGTTTGGGTACAGCGTTGCACGACCGCACAATTGTCAGTTAAAGCGATGCAGTGCTGCA
This sequence comes from Lithobates sylvaticus, assembly GCA_028564925.1. Taxonomy (NCBI): domain Eukaryota; kingdom Metazoa; phylum Chordata; class Amphibia; order Anura; family Ranidae; genus Lithobates; species Lithobates sylvaticus. The sequence goes on along the minus strand of CM053028.1, from coordinate 623,369,392 downwards.
TCGCAAGAGTCCTTAAGTGGTTAAAGTAGTTTTAAAGGGAGAAGGTTTTTTACCCTAATGAATTCTCTGCATTATCGTTTAAAAACCTTCTGCATGTAGTCCCAACCTTATACTTATCTGCGCTCAATCTCGATCCTGCAATGTGCATGACAGCAGAGGCTTTTTCGGCTTTCAAACACCACATTGGCTTAGAGACAGCAGCGAGAACCATTGGCTCCTGTTGCTATCATTCACAGCCAATGAGGAGGAAAAGGAGGCTGAGCTGTGATATGTGTGTCTTATGCCACGTACACACGATCGGACTATTCGGCCAGACAATCCGGCGGACTTAATCCGAACGAGCGAACTTGCCCACACAAGACCGGACTTTTCCGGCGGACTAGGTACGGCGGACAATCCGTCTGACTTTTGGCAGAGTTCCACCGGACTTTTAAAATGAATGGACTTGCCCACACACAGAGTAAAGTCCATTCATTTTGAACGTGACTCTAGGTAGGCGGGACTAGCGAAGGAAGTCAATGTAGCCCCCAAATTCATATCAGACGCTTATCCGAGCACGCAGCCCGGCCAGTCAGGAAATGGGGTGGGGACGAGCGAGCGCCCCCCCTGAGCAGTACCAGGCCACGTGCCCTCAACATGGGGGGTGCTTTGGGGCCCCCCCACCCCAAAGCACCTTGTCCCCATGTTGATAAGGACAAGGGCCTCTTCCCGACAACCCTGGCCGTTGGTTGTCGGCTCATGTCACATGGTGACCCGCCCCTTATGATGTCACAGTCCCAGCATCCCCCGGGCGGTGACATCATAAGGGGTGGGGTCACCATGTGACATGGGTCGGTGACCCCGCCCCTTGTCCCTATATAAGTCGCCGCACAACGTGTCCCTGCCATTGCGGCCAGAGAAAGCGTGTTATCAACATCGGATGAAGGAAGAAGGAGAAGAAGCAGAAGCAGAAGAAGCAGAAGAAGCAGAAGGCGGAGGCGACAGCGACAGCAACAGAAAACCGGGCCAACGCTAGTAAAAGAGCTGGAAGAAGAAAGCGGAGGCCCGGCAAGAAGAACCGAAGAGCGGGACAAGACCCCCGAAGTCGGAAGAAGACCCCCGGACGGCGGCGGCGACGAAGGAGAAAGCTGGGCTCCTCTGCTAGTAAAAGAGCTTCCCCAAAGCACCCCCCATGTTGAGGGCACGCGGCCTGGTACGGCTCAGGAGGGGGGGGGGGGGCTCGCTCGTCCCCACCCCCTTTCCTGACCGGCCGGGCTGCGTGCTCGGATAAGGGTCTGTTTTTTCGGCATAGGGATTCCCCTTTAAATCCATACAGGTGACGGGGCTAGCAAGGTGTCAATCTCGCCGATCGAGGCGGCGACATTGACTTCCTTCGCTAGTCCCGTCTACCTGGAGTCACGTTCTAAATGAATGGACTTTACTCCGTGTGTGGGCAAGTCTGTTCATTTCAAAAGTCCCGCAGACTAGCACACAGATGGCCATATCGTCCGCCGGACTGCCGAGTCCGGCGGATAATTTTTAGGAAGAAAAAGTCTGCCGGAGCCCACACACGGGCGGATTGTCCGGCGGACTCTAGTCCGATCGTGTGTACGCGGCATTATAGACACACAAATTTGGCTCTGGAGTGAGCTTGCATGAGTGCCCCCATAGCAATTGTCTTGTTATTGGGGCACTTGGCATGGGGGAGGGGCCAGGATCACCATCGGGGGACCCCAGAAGAAGAGGATCTAAGCTGCTCTGTGCAAAACCACTGTATAGAGCAAGTAAGTATGACATGTTTGTTGTTTTTAGACATGTGCAATTCGTTTTGGTCTGAATACAAATTTTTGGAATGAAATAGTAATGAATAGTAACGAATTTCATTGAAATCTGTTTAAAAAAATTTGTTTACTAATTAACAAATTTAAACTTTTCAGAATGATTAGTATTCGGATTGGTCAAAAAACGATTGACCGATTCAAATTCGGTGTGAAGAAATAGCTGGTTGTTAAGCAGCAGGCCAGGAAGCCGACTGCCCGTGTCCTTAACAACCATGAGCCATCATCTGTCAGTGGGGTTCCCCAATGACAGGTGAATGTAAAGATAAAGAATGCTGGCAAATGCACATTAATAGAAAAAAAAATTTAAATAACGGGCAAAAAAAGGGTCTGGTATGGATTTTAAGGGGAACCCCACGCTTAAATGAAAAAAAAAAAAAAAAGGCGTGGGGCCCCCCCCACCGAAATCCATACCAGACCCTTATCCGAGCATGCAGCCCGGCCCAGGCCCCCAGATCCCCACCCCCCCATGTGAATGGGTTTGGGCACATTGAGGTTGTCATATGATGTCCACCCAGGATAAGAGTGTTCCCGCCTGGCCATCATTTTACAGTAGGCTGGGCAGAAACTAGTTAAACACTTCTCATCCTCAAAAAGTATTTCTTCAAAGTTTAAGAAGTACCAACAATAAAGTTAAACAAAAGACCACTGTTCTGTCTCTAGGGCAGATAGCTAAACCTTCTTGTCCCATAAACTTCAGATACCATATTTCTTTGATCTCAGTTTTATTAGAACAAGCCAGGTGAAACTAAAAAACAACAGAAATAGACCTCAATAAGTACAATATTGCATACAATACAGCATACATTGCAGAAACAATGATATACAATATAGGATCAGATAGTAACAACTTACTTTCTAAGTTCTCTAAGGGGTGATGGCAATGGATTGAGAAAAACATGTCTTGCTTCCTAGAGAAAAAGAGAGAAGGAGATATTTATGCTCATCCAAAATTAGTCCAGATTGGATAGATACCAGAGATATAGTTACGTTTCTATATATAGCACAAATTGTGAGTATCTATAACACAATCTGTAAATACTGTCACCTGGAGGTTGTTAGACATGGGAACTGTCAAAAATTTGTTTCGTTTCGTCCCAGTTCGTATATAAAAAAATTTGTAATTCGTGTACGAAATTCCGTTCGAATTCGTACGAAATACGAATTTCGTACGAATCGTAATTTTTTTTCTCGAATCGTTACGAATCGTTACGAATCGTTAATGTAGCTAATGAATTGTTGGTTCTCGTAACACAGAGAACAATTCGAATCCAACTACAAATATCGAATTTCAAGTTACGAATCGTTACGAATAGTTACGAATCGTTAGTAAATCCAACTACAAATATCGAATTTCAACTAATATGAAAGAAATTATAATAGAGGATATAACGAATGCTTCGAATGCTTCTAATGAATTTGAGATTCAGTATATCTAATATAGAGAACTGTTCCTGCACAAAGTGTCATTTTTGCAGGAAAAAAGCTATTTAAAATCACTTGCGGCTAATGAATTGTCGGCTCCGTAACACAGAGAACAGTCATTCATTGATAAAAAATAATAAAATGGCGTGGGGTCCCCCCCCAAATATCCATACCAGACCCTTCAGGTCTGGGATGGATTTTAAGGGGAACCCCCGGCCAAAAAAATGGCGTGGGGTCCCCCTCAAAATCTATACCAGACCCTTTATCCGAGCACGCAACCTAGCAGGCCGCAGAAAAAGAGGGGGGGACGAGAACGCACGGGGACGTCATGGGGACTTACCTATGGCTTTCCCCATGACGTCAGAGGGGGGGGCGGGGTCACCAGGTGCCCTCCGTTATAAAAGACCTGTCAGCCGGAGCGAAGCCTCACACACCGGGAGCCTCCCATTGCGAGGAGCAGCCCGAGAACAGACGCCGATGCCGGACGAGAAGGACGAGAAGACCGGAGGAAGAAGAAGCGAATCGGAGGAAGAAGAATATGGAAGAAGATGCCGGAAGGAGAAGATGAAGAAACCGAAGGATGAAGAAAGGAAGAAGGAAGACCAGAAGAAAGAAGATTTTAATAAAGGAATTGTCAAAGACCGTCTCCTGTCATTTTTACATTTTTGTCACTTTTTTGGTGAAATGGTAGGGGTACTTTTGTACCCCCTTACCATTTCAAACAGGGGGGGGGCGGGATCTGGGGGTCCCCTTGTTAAAGGGGGCTTCCAGATTCCGATAAGCCCCCCGCCCGCAGACCCCCACAACCACCGGCCAGGGTTGTGGGGATGAGGCCCTTGTCCTCATCAACATGGGGACAAGGTGCTTTGGGGGGGACACCAAAGCACCCTCCCAATGTTGAGGGCATGTGGCCTGGTACGGTTCAGGCGGGAGGGGGGGCCGCTCTCGTCCCCCCCTCTTTTCCTGTGGCCTGCCAGGTTGCGTGCTCGGATAAAGGGTCTGGTATGGATTTTGAGGGGGACCCCACGCCATTTTTTTTATTTTTTTGGCCGGGGTTCCCCTTAAAATCCATCCCAGACCTGAAGGGCCTGGTATGGATATTTAGGTGGGACCCCATGCCATTTTTTTTTTTTTTGGCTGGGGTTCCCCTTAATATGCATACCAGACCTGGTTATTGAATTTGGGGGGACCCCTACGCTTTTTTTTTTTTAATCAATGAATGACTGTTCTCTGTGTTACGGAGCCGACAATTCATTTGCCGGCAATAGCCGCGAGTGATTTTAAATAGCTTTTTTTTCTGCAAAAATGACACTTTGTCATTCGAATTCATTCTAATTCATTCGTTATATCTGCAACAATAATTTCTTTCGAATTAGTTGAAATTCGATATTGGTAGTTGGATTCGAATAATTTGGAGCTGAAATTCGTAAACGGAATTTCGTATTCCGTCCGGAATTCGTATTCGAAAAAATTAGTACTACGGATTCGTAAATTCGTACGAATTACGAATTCGTACGAAACTAATCGCACATGTCTAGAGGTTGTTTCTATAAGAAATCTCCAAGCTATTTGTCCTTTGAATATATAGGCATATAGACAAAAAAGGCAGGAAGAAAGTCCCTAAGATATTCTTTAAAGAGGACAGACAGGTTTGAGGACTAATTTTCTTTATTAGATTTCCACCATTTATTCAATTTTAGAGAAATATTTTTATAAACACCCTCCTCCAACACAAATAATTAAAACTAAGACAAAGGGAGTCTTAATGAGACACCGGTGTCCACCATACACAGCCATACACAACTCTCATCCATGCATATAAATCTGCTCTTTATGGTTAAGACTCCTTTTAACCCAAGAGATTTATATGCTCTGATTCCACCAGATGAAAAGAGGTTGTTCAGCATGTATAACTTTGAGAGTTCATAATCTCCTTTGAAAAGAATAAGGCATATGCTTTAACTGATTTTCATTTAGGCATTAGAGTAGCCAAGCAGCTGGAAGGGTAGGGGATGGAAGGACAGGGCCGGAGACAGTAAGAAGTTCATTAATTGAAGGCTTTTCAATAGTACCATGCATTTATGCTTGTCATATACATAGAGATCTTAAATCTCAGACTGATGAATATAAAGATGACAACAGTCAAGGAAACAACAACGGTTTATCTCTGAATAAAACATCCCCTTTCATTTGGGGGCAGATACAGCTCACTGTTTTGACGTCTTGTTCTGTGTCCTTTTATTTATTTCAAAGACCACCTGTATATGTAGCCCATATATATGTATCATGTCCCCCTTCCCCCCGAAAGGTGCCAATTGTGACACCGAAAGGGGGGAGGAATCCGATGAGCGGAAGTTCCACTTTAGGGTGGAGCTCCGCTTTAAGTATCCCTGAGCTTAATTAGATAATTTGTAACAGACACGAGCACCTCAATTACACTGCAACTGATTCAACATTTAGTCTCATATGGTACATACAGAAAAATTTCACCCAGGGTGATCACTCATTGCCACATTTATTTATATAAATAATGAATTAGCTACAGGAACATTATATTTAATACAGCGGGACCATGGAGTTTATATCATATAGCGGAACAACTGCCACTACATGTCTGTGAAATTACAGGCAGAAAACTATCATAGAGCAGTAGCAGTGACAAAATAGTACCAAGGTAAACACATTAAAGAATGTTAGTTAATAAAAATAAACATATTTACAGAAACAACACAATAAAGAATCCAATATTGAAAATAAAGGGAGGGAAAGGAGAGAATATCCATTCTCCCAGACACAGGAATCTAAATAATAATAATAGGCAGTTAGCCAACATCATGTCTTAAAGGAGTAGTACAAGTGGCCACAAAACTGGATGATATAAATCCAAGTCCTATTGAGCCTGCTACTGTTCTAGGAATACTGATAGGTTACATTCATTGTTCAACCCTGTGGGTTGCATATTTTTTAAATAAAAATCCACATTTTTTCTTTTTGATATAATATCCTATCAAAATCCCCTCTTCTTGGGGGTAGGTTGAGCCTGTAAATTCCCTTACATTTAAGGCCAGCAGGTTCACCTCCATGGACCTTCAGAAAATGTAGTGAGAGAGGACGTTCATCCTTCTTGATTACACTCTGGACATGTTCACCGACTCGTATATCTTAAGCTGTCTTTTCGTTTTTGCCACGTAGATTAACCCACATGGGCAAGATAACATGTATATAACACGATCTGTAGAGCAGTTGATAAAATTGTTGATTTTATAGTGTTTACTGCCATCTGAGTCGGTGAACATGTCCGTTTTATCCACATACTTGCATATATTACATCTGCCACAGGGAAACATACCCTTTAACGGTGGGAGGTCAGTGAGCCAGTTGTGTTTTTTCGGTCTTTGATATTCTGAGTGGACCAACTTGTCCTTTAAATTAGTTGCCCTTCTGGCCGTCAGCAAGGGTCTATCTCCCACGATACCACCCAGTATGGGGGCCTCAGCTAAAATGTGCCAGTGGTGGCTCAGGATGTCTTTTTATCTGATTCCACTGAGCCCCATACTTGGTGATTATCCTTATTGGAGTGGATTTAACAGTTTTGTGGGTTTTCAACTTGCTGTCGGCCAGAAGTGTAGTGATATAATATATAGTTCGTAGATGGTATGTAGTTATTAATAAGTATTTTCCCGCAGCAAACCCAATTCTCCAGAGAGGCGCACTTTATTAGCTTCCAAAACAGAACAGTAATGCAACCGATGATAAAAATTTGTGATATTAATATGAAAAACAGAGCTGACCAAAATAATAATAAGAAAATGTCTAAGACCTGGATACCGTTTTCTCAGTTAAAACAGAAATATGACCACCTAAAGATTGAGTATGACAAGATGAAAATAGAACATTACACATTGTTGGAACAGCTGAACAGAAACCCGGGTGTCATAAATGCAGATGTACATTCTCCAGATCTGTTTTTGAATGCAAATGACACTTCTCTAGCAGTGGGGGTGGATTAGTTTCAAACTGTATATGTGTAAATAGTCCTTTGTTTTAACTTCAAACAATGTTTAACCTCTAGCCGACCACCCACTGTCTATTGACGATGGAGCGGTGCGGCTCTTGTGGCTGGACGCCGTCATATGGCGGCGTCTACATTTTGGCCACTTGAGGGCGCGCGTGTGCCCGCCGCGTAGCTGGGGGTCCCGATGCACGTGCCCGGCGGCCGTGATGTCCGCCGGGCACACACGATTGCCCAGTAACTGAGCAGGACGTGGATCTGTGTATGTAAACACACAGATCCACGTCCTGTCACTGGAGAGGAGACCGATGGTGTGTCCCTTGTACATAGGGACACAGATCGGTCCCCTCCCCCAGTCAGTCCCCTCCCCCCACAGTTAGAATCACTAACATAGGGAACACATTAACCCCTGCAGCGCCCCCTAGTGTTAACCCCTTCCCTGCCAGTCACATTTATACAGTAATCAATGCATTTTTATAGCATGGATCGCTGTATAAAATGTGAATGGTCCCAAAAATGTGTCAAAAGTGTCCGATATCGCGAAAATCGCAGATCGCCGCAATTACTAGTAAAAAAAAATAATAATAAAAATGCTATAAATCTATCCCCTATTTTGTAGACGCTATAACTTTTGCGCAAACCAATCAATATACGCTTATTGCGATTTTTTTTACCAAAAATATGTAGAAGAATACGTATCGGCCTAAACTGAGGAAAAAATGTGTTTAAAAAAAAAAAATTGGATATTTGTTATAATAAAAAGTAAAAAATATTATGTTTTTTCAAACTTGTCGCTCTTCTTTTGTTTATAGCGCAAAAAATAAAAACCGCAGAGGTGATCAAATACCACCAAAATAAAGCTCTATCTGTGGGGAAAAAATGATAAAAAATGTATTTGGGTACAGCGTTGCATGACCGTGCAATTGTCATTCAAAATGCGACAGCGCTGAAAGCTGAAAAATGGCTTGGTCTGGAAGGAGGTGTTCGTGCCTGGTAGGCAAGTAGTTAAGGACCTTGCTAATTAGTTTTATTGGAGAGTTTTTTTGTCTTTCAGATATATTGGAGATACTGCATGTAAATAGCAGAAGGACAGTCTGAAAATTGCTGGCTAGTGGGGGAGGCGCTGAATAGACAATATAATGGACTCTCTCAATATTCATCAAGCAATGGACCCTTTTTTTTTTGAACATTCATTTTTTTTTCTTGCCAATGGACTTTTCCCTATTATTTTTTTTTTTTTTTTCACCCTTTCCAATTTTTATTTTTTTATTTTATTATGTTTTATTTCTTGAACTCTATCTTAAAACCAGAGCTAAACATTTAAACCTAAAATAATTTTCATAACACCTACATATTACATATTGCATATTGATCAATATATTTGATATCTAAGGTGAGATGCTGCACAATGGCTTGGCATAGCATAAATTATAGTATGTTGGGTGGTTTTCCTAAATTTATAAGAGGGGTGAGTGAAATTCATCACTCCAGTCATGATTTGAAACTTTATTGAATCAGTCATTGATAATATGCTAAAGGCTATGACATATATGGATGGAAAAGACCTAACTTTACTGGCAAGATTTTCCACTGCTGCTTTGTCTGGATAGAAGATCTGATAAACACTGATGTCAAGCTGATTCTATCTGAAAGTGGGGGTATATGGATTATAGATTGGTATATAGATTTGTATACCGTTCAGGTGGAATTATGGACTGAATAAACCAAGTAACTGCTCTATTGAGGAGGCAATGAGGAGTCGGCCTACAGCAAATTACAAAAAAAGCTAATTATGTCTGGCAATCAACAAATTCAGGTACTTGACAGGTACACAACAGGTCATCATTGCTCAAATACAAAGATGTGAATTGTAAAATGCCTGCAAGATGGACTCATGAATGTCAAGTGCAAGGAAATAGTTTGCAGCACAGTTTTTTCTGCTGTATCCAAACATTTTGAGCTTGAAAGTGAGTGCTGGTACATTGATGGTTCTTCTTACTATAAAGATGGAAGTATAATTTCAGGATTTGCTGGTGTTTGTGCAAAAATGAAAAGCTTGAGCCTGGAGATGAGAATCCTGGATTTATGTGGATCGGAGCTCCCAGAGCATACCAAGTTTACTTTCAGTGAGAGAAGTCAGATCGAAGAATGGACTGTGACATCAGCTCGTTTTTGTGCAATATTCAAGATCTTGATGTGATATAATAAGGCCTAACAGCTATATGGGCCACGGATGTTTACCGAATCCTTTTCCAGTCATGGTCTAAAGCTATATTATCTAATAACTGTTTCATGGGGATATTTTAGAGGCTGGTGAAGAGAGATGTAACCAGTTTCAACTTTATATTTTATATGAGCCATTGTAAAGCATCCAGTATATGTAGTATGTTATATGTATATATATATATATATATATATATATATTAGATATGTGTAGTGTTTTTTATGTATTTTATATAGGCATTATATGTAGGCATTCTAAGCAGGCCACATTGTTATCTGTTAACCTAATTACACATATCAAAGAGGAAGTGGCCAAACAAGAATTACTCCACATATCAAAGGGGAACAGATAATGATTCTGGGCTATGTTGATGTTAGTATGCAAGAATGCAGATTAGGGCAGTTTATGACTACAGCTGTTCACAGCTTGGGGTGATCTGCTGTCACTCTGAAAGACAGGAGCAGATCAAAGCATTTAATGGAAACATCCAATCAAATTGCTCAGCCATTCAGTGTGTGTGAGGGATATAACATGGTTTTCAGTCTAAAACTATGGCAGAGAAGGGTCTGTGATTATGAAGGCACAAGTCTAGGGAAAATATTCCTTGTCATATGAACTCTGTTGGATTTGTATCATCGGTTGCATGACTGTTCTATTTTGGAAGCTAATAAAGTGCGCATCTCTGGAGAATTGGGTTTGCTGCGGGAAAATACTTATTAATAACTACATACCATCTACGAACTATATATTATATCACTACAAGGAGGTCCCGCCTATCAGTTTGAAATGCTCTCTTTTTTGCCTTTCTAACTGATGCATGTAAATAGCCTCTGTCCCTAAATCTCCCATATAGTTCATGTGTCTTATTTTTAAAGTCATCTATGTCTGAACAGTTCCTTCTAGTGCGAAGGAACTGTCCCACTGGGATTGCCTGTATAAGTGACTTTGGATGGTGGCTCGAGGCCAACAGTAGTGTATTCGCTGCAGTTTCTTTTCTAAATGTTTTAGTCCAGAGTTTGTCATCCTTTACATAGATGGTGAGGTCCAAGAAAGGGAGAGCCGTTGAATCAAAAGAGTAGGTCAGTCGGATGTTTCTGTTATTACTGTTTAGTTTCTCAATGAAAAGGACTAGATGTTGGGGTGTCCCCCCCCCGACCATAAACACGTCATCGATGTACCTCAGCCACAGATGACAGTGTCTGAGGTACATCGACGAGGGGTAAACAAGATCTTGCTCCCATAGCCCCAAATGCAGGCATGTGTATAAGGGAGTCCACGGGGCACCCATCGAGGTACCCCTAATCTGCTGGTAGTTGATCCCCAAAAATTGGAAGCAATTATGCTCCAACATGAATTTCAACATATCCACAATAAATTCATATTGTGAAGCTAACATAGAAATTTACTCTTAAGGAATTGGTAAACTGCTTTGAGACCCAAGTCATGTGGGATTGAGGTATATAGTGACTCTACGTCGATCCCTACTAATAGAGTCCCTGGTGGGAGAGAAAAATCTTAAATTTTGCGCAAGATGTCACATGTGTCACGCACAAAGGAAAAGCTCTTTAATCAATGTGTCCACGTATTTACCTATCCTTTCTAATGGGCCTTTTATGGCCGATACAATCGGCCTTCCTGGTGGTCTGGTCATTGATTTATGAAGTTTCGGTATCGTATAAAATGTGGGAGTGTTGAATTCATGAACAACCAAATATTCATACTCTTTACATTTTATAAGATTTTCTTCCAAGGCCATGTTCAGTTTGAAATTAAGATTCACTACCATCCCTACAAATGGATTAGATGGAAGTCTCCGATACGTGGTTTCATCCTGAAGGAGGCGCAATGTTTCTCCCTCATACATAGTCTGTGAGAGCAAAACAGTATTGCCCCCTTTATCGCTACTTTTAATAACGATATCGGTGGCTTCCTCCAATTCTCTACACACCTTCCTTTCCTCCTTGGTTACATTGTCTATCCCTTTTCTATCCCAGATAAGATGGAACAGGTAATAATACATTAGTACAAGGATCACATTAATTTTGCGTATGCGGTAAATATAATACAACTGGAAAATAAAGTGAATCAAAACATGGTATGACTGTTTGTATATACCTATGGATGCAAGACCTGGTTGATCGACCTCGTAATTGTGAAGCTTGTTGTGTCCCGTGGAAGATTAAACTTCCAATTTTATTTTAAAATAAGAATGTAGAGTAATTGAAGAATAATGCTAAATTAAATGGAAGAATAGGAGAAAGAAGAAAAGCGAATGAAAAGAAGAAAGAAAGAGAGAGAAAAAAAAGGGGGTGGGGGAATGGAGGGGGGGGTTAGAAGAGGGAAAGTGGAAGGGAGGGTGGCCTCTCCTCCAGTTCTTTCATCGGTATCTCAGTAATTCTCCTGGGTTTCTCTAGCCACTTGGTAATTAAGCCATCAGTCTTTCATATTCTTCCGAATTGAAGAATTCTAGCCAATAGAACAACCTCTTACGGAACTCTTCTGCGAGTCCCCTATCGGCTGCCACCAGGTCCTCCATTTTGTTTATCTCAGCTACTTTCCTCAACCAGACTGCCACTCCCGGGGGCTCCGTCCGCTTCCAAAATAAGGGGATACAACTTTTCGCCGCTGTGACCAGTAGGGGCAGGATTGATTTCCTGTAGGCCTTGCTCGGTATTTCGTGATGGTGTAATAAAACGAACTCAGGAGTCTTGGGCAGCTCCCGATCCGCAAACTTCTGTGTAATACGATGAACCTCTGTCCAGAAGGGGGTCAGGCGCCTACAAGACCAGAAGATGTGTAGAAGAGTGCCCGCTTCCTCCCCACATCTCCAACATAGGTCTGAACTCTGAGGGAACATTCGGTGTAACCGGACTGGAGTGTAGTACCACTGTGATAATATTTTGAACCCTGCTTCCTGTTGGTTTGCACACACCAATGTTTTATACATTATTATTATTCTCTCTACCTGTCTTTCGGATAGCTGTACTCCCAGATCACGTTCCCACTTGGCTATATAGGGAGGTCTGTACCCCCTTGGAGGTGTGACAAGGAGTTGGTCTGTTAGCGATATTGTATGTCGCACTGGCTCTTGTTCCAGGCAGAGAAGCTCAAAAGATGTCAGGGCTCACTCAAAGGGTGCCGGAGGGGGCTGCGATTTAATAAAGTGAGCCAATGCTCACTGCCAGAAAGAGAGGTTTGCTAAGAGAGGGTCTTCCATGATGCTTTCCCTGGATATCCACTGTCCATTCCTGGTGAAGTGGCGGAGTTGACTTCTGTCACTCCCTTTGAGTTCCTGAAATCTGGGATCACTAAGTCCCGTGTTAAAATCAGGATTTCCAATTACTGGGGTAAGCGATGAGGGGGTGGGCGCGATCGAATGTTTGCAGAAGGATTTTTGGGCTATCCGCCATGTCTCCCCTATTGTAGGATGGTTTAATGCATAATCCGGTAGGTTCTTCCGGCACCATGGCAGCACGTCTGACTCCATTCTCGCCAGGAGCAGTTCTATTTGGATCCATTGCTTTAGTTCCCTGTGGCGACACCAGTCAATGATTCTTGTCATGAGACATGCCGCATGATACAAACTTGCGTCTGGGAAGGCCATTCCCCCACACATTTTTGGTAGGCGGAGGATTGACTGAGCCAGCCGCGGGGGTTTCTGGGCCCAAATGAATGAGACTAGTACTCGGTTCGCTGTTCTAAGAAAAGCATTTGGAATTCTGATAGCAAGGGTCTGCAGGTGATACAATAATCTGGGCATAATGTTAATTTTTATTATGCTGCATCGCCCAAAAAACAGGAAAACATGCCCTTCTGCCATTTCCGTAGGTCTCTTTTGATGTCCGTCAGAATGGAGGGAGGGGGATTAGAAGGGGGAAAGTGGAAGGGAGGGTGGCCTCTCCTCCAGTTCCTTCATCGGTATCTCAGTAAAATCCTCCTGGGTTTCTCTAGCTACTTGGTAATTAAGCCATCAGTCTTTCATATTCTTCCGAATAGAAGAATTCGAGCCAATAGAACAACCTCTTACGGAACTCTTCTCCCCTATCGGCTGCCATCAGGTCCTCCATTTTGTTTATCTCAGCTACTTTAATCTGGGCATAATGTTAATTTTTATTATGCTGCATCGCCCCAAAAACCAGGAAAACATGCCCTTCTGCCATTTCCGTAGGTCTTTTTTGATGTCCGTCAGAAGAGGAGGAAAATTGAGGGGGAAGATATTTTCCATCTTACTCGGCAGGCGAATGCCCAAGTATTTGATATGGGAACTCACCCATTTAAAGGGGAAATCTGCTCGTAGCAGGTTGTCCAAAGAGGATGGCATGGAGACATTTAAAGTCTCTGATTTCTGGAAGTTGACTTTGAAAAAGGACAGCGCTCCATATTTTTTCAGTTCTGACATCAGGTTAGGTATGGAAACAAGAACGAAACCATCGATTGGATAAGAAAAAGAGTAAGTCGTCAGCAAAGGCTGCTATTTTAGGAGACAGGGTGTCACTTAGGGGGAGTCCTGAAATATTGGGGTTGTCTCTCACCGTACGGAGGAAGGGTTCCAGAGATAGGATAAATATCAATGGAGACAAGGGGCATCCCTGCCTCTTCCCGTTGGTTATCCCAAGGGGGGAGGAGAGATGACCACTCACTTTAACTTGGGCTGAGGGTCTGGAAAAAAAGGCTTGTATCCAGTTCATCATCCGCTGGCCTAACCCTATGTGTCGAAGGGTCTCAAAAAAAAGGGCCAATGTACCCTATCAAACACCTTCTTAGCGTCGGTCAATAGAAGTAGCATCGGGGTACCCCTTGTTCTGTCCGCATGGATAAGGTTAATTGCCTTTGTGGTGTTGTCCCTGGCCTCTCTCGAGGGCACAAAGCCAACTTGATCCGAGTGGACGAGCGATAGGATCCACTCCGACAACCTCATTGAGAGAACCTTAGTAAAGATTTTTAGGTCAACGTTAAGGAGGGATATTGGTCTGTAGTTTTGACACAGTGGGGGGTCCTTGTCTTCCTTAGGTATTACTGTGATAAATGCTCCTAATGAATTCTCTGGGGGTATCGCACCCTCCCCGTCGTCGTTATAAGCTGCAAGGAAGTGTGGCGTAAGAAGATCGCCGCAGGTCTTGTAGTAAAGGAGCAAATATCCATCGGGGCCTGGGGCTTTTCCATTTTGCAATCAGGATATGGCTAGTGTGACCTCATCTCCTGAAATCGGCGCCTCCATGGCTATCAATGCCTCGTCTGGTAGCTGGGGGAGGCCCGACTTTTGAATATATTCCCCATATGGACTTCCATTCTAGGGACATTCCTCTCTCTGAAGATTGACGCGGCAGGTTGTACAGTGAAGCATAGTACATACGAAAGTGATCTGCAATCTCCTCCGTAGTATGTACCTTGGAGTTACCTTCCCCCATAAGTTCAGGTATAAAGGCTCGTGCCCGTTGGGCTCTCAAGGCCCTTGCTAGTAATTTACCACATTTATTACTATGCTCATAAAAGGTACGTTTACATTTAGAAACAACCTCCTTCTCCCTGACCATGGACCCTCCTTCGCTCATGGACCCTTGTAAGGTCCATGAGTGCCTGGGTAGCCAGGGATTGTTTATGGGTGGACCAGTGGCGGCCCGTCCATAGGGGGCGCCCGGGCGCCGCCCCCCCCCCCCTCCTTGCAGTTAAAAAAATAAAAAAAATAAAAAAAATTATAGGCTTCCCTAAGTGTAAACAGCGGGCGCACGGCTGTGCGTTCGCTGATTACACAGTATTGTGTTAGAGAAGCGAATACATCGCTTCCCTAACACAGACCCGCCTCTCAGCCAATCAGGTTGCCAGGTCTGTTACCTGTAACCTGATTGGCTGAAGTCACAGGCGCTGTGATTGGATGCTAGGCGTCCAATCATAGCAAAAGACAGGAGCGCGGGAGAAGAAGAACTCGGACGGACGATAGCAGAAGACAGGAGGAGCGCGGGAGAAGAAGAAGACCTCGGACGATGAGACACCGCTCGCCGCCTGACGCCGTCACCAGCTGCACATCGAGACAAGGTAAGTGAAGAGGGCAGGCAGGGGCACAGTGGCAGCACTTGGAGGGGCACTCTGGCAGCACTGGAGGGGCACAGTGGCAGCACTTGGAGGGGCACTCTGGCAGCACTGGAGGGGCACAGTGGCAGCACTTGGAGGGGCACAGTGGCAGCACTTGGAGGGGCACTCTGGCAGCACTTGGAGGGGCACTCTGGCAGCACTTGAGGGGGCACTCTGGCAGCACTTGAGGGGGCACTCTGGCAGCACTTGAGGGGGCACTCTGGCAGCACTTGAGGGGGCACTCTGGCAGCACTTGGAGGGGCACTCTGGCAGCACTTGAGGGGCACTCTGGCAGCACTTGAGGGGCACTCTGGCAGCACTTGGAGGGGCACTCTGGCAGCACTTGGAGGGGCACTCTGGCAGCACTTGAGGGGGCACTCTGGCAGCACTTGAGGGGGCACTCTGGCAGCACTTGGAGGGGCACTCTGGCAGCACTTGGAGGGGCACTCTGGCAGCACTTGAAGGGGCACTCTGGCAGCACTTGAAGGGGCACTCTGGCAGCACTTGAAGGGGCACTCTGGCAGCACTTGAGGGGCACTCTGGCAGCACTTGAAGGGGCACTCTGGCAGCACTTGAAGGGGCACTCTGGCAGCACTTGAAGGGGCACTCTGGCAGCACTTGAAGGGGCACTCTGGCAGAACTTGAGGGGCACAGTGGCAGCGTTTGAGGGGCACAGTGGCAGCGTTTGATGGGCACAGTGGCAGCGTTTGATGGGCACAGTGGCAGCATTTAATGGGCACAGTGGCAGCATTTGATGGCACAGTGAGGCTGTTTGTTTGCGCCCCCCCAAAAATTTTGAGCACCAGCCGCCACTGGGGTGGACTCTAGAGTCCTGATTTTTTCTAAAGGGTCAGGAGTCTGCTGGGCTCTTTTCTTCTTAAGGCGGGTACCAGTTTTTATCAGGAGCCCTCTAATTGTACACTTGTGAGCCTCCCATACCATCAGGGGGGTACTGTCTGAATCTATATTAGGAGAGAAGAAGTTCCTCAGTTCCCTGGAAACCTCCTCAACTACCTCGGGGGTTTGTACCAGCCTGTCATTAAGCTTCCACTGCCACTGTTTGGGTGCATGGGTCAGCATATCTTTGTCTACAAAGACCGGGGCGTGGTCAGAGAATATGATGGATCCTATAGAGGCAGATCTCACCTTTGAAAGAAGAGAATAGGGCAACATGAGTAGATCAATTCTTGTGTATGAATCATGCGGGTGTGAATAGAACGTGTAGTCCCTCTGGGTCGGGTTTAAAACTCTCCATACATCCACCAGATGAAAGGCGTAAAAATTCCTCAAACGCTTGAGCGCTGCATATGAGACCTGAGAGGTTTGCCTGGATGTATCTAAGAGAGGGTCCATGGTGAAATTCATGTCTCCCCCTAGGACCACTGCCCCCTTGGCAAAGTCCTGTAATTTGGTCAGAGTGGATTCAAGGTATCCAATCTGGCCAGAGTTGGGGAGGTATAGGTTCACCAAGGTCACTATGGAGCTGCCCAAGGTCCCCTTCACAAACAGAGCTTGCCCTTCATTGTCACTTTACTGGTCACGCAGTGTCCACGGAGTCGTGGAGCGTATCAATATGCTGACCCCTTTAGATTTAGATTTGGAGGAGCACCCATGGTAGGCGGCTGGGAAGAAGCGATTATGGAGTCTCAGTGTTCTATCGGCTCAAAAGTGGGTCATTATTTAACACCATAGTGCGTTTCTCTGGAGTGTTAAGTCCTTTTACATTAATTTAATAGACATTAATCTAAGAGTGGCCGTGAGCTCATGGTCCAATCCGGGACCGGAGGAAGGGAGAGAGATGGAAGGATGAGAGAGAGAGGTAAAATAAATAAATAAATAAAAAAAAATACAAAGGGAGGGCAGAGAAGAGTGTAGTAGGGGAATGAAAGGGGTGACGGAGAGGAATGGATGGGGGGGGGGGGGGGTTAGGAGGATGAAGAAGGGGAAAGGGTAAAAAATAGAGAAAAAGTGAAAGGGGAGAAAAAATAAGAGAGCGGGTTACTGATAGATCAGTGAACCCAAACGGCTAAAACACCAAAGGCGTTTGAGAGACCTGGTCTCAATACACCCCTAGGGTTCCAATTCAGGGCCCTATATGGGTGTTGTCCTATGTGGGGAAGGTAGTTAGACACAGCGGGGCTCACAAGCTCTCTATCCAGACCCAAATCATTGAACGAGAACAAAAACAAATATAACAATAATAATAACAATAACAGGAAGGCATTATTATAGTAGCAGTGTATGTTGTTCAAGAAAAATCCACTTCCCCTGCTGAACGCGACTTTCCGCTTATGGCGGATTACAGCACTGAGGGGTCCCAATGGGAGTCCCCTATGTCTGGCTGATAGGACGGGAGCTCCCTCTTGAGTAATGATAGAGCACAACATTGCAGTAACAGGCCTGACTTCGGGTATTCCTGTGCAAGTGGGAAAAATAAATTGAGTCAGCAACATCAGTGCCCTCGAAGCAGGACCCCTTCCTCTTATAGCGCTGTTGGGCTGAGCTCCTGTTGCCCAGCCCAGCACCGGCCACTCTCTTGTTAGACACGGTCCCCCCCCATAACGGTGGGGGGCGAGGAGGCCACCCCAAATATAGAATGGCTCCCTGGCCCCCCCCCAGCAGTGCCATCAGAGCTAAGGCGCCAGGCTGCGCAACCACAACAATAGATTCTACAGAAGTTCCAATTCCCTCTCATGTCCCATTACATTCTCACCTCCCCCCACCCCCACCCCCCTGCAATGACCAACATGATACAATATGCTGACAGTGTTCTTCATACAGAGTTCTGTGCTCCCCTACTGAGCTGGAGCTGCCTTAGATTGCTGAGTTACATTACGTGGGCATGGTGTCCCAAGATGGGCAATGTGGGTTCCACTTCCGTTGTGAGAGTCTGGCTCAAGCTAACCCATCCACCGTGGGCGTCAGCTTCTCAGTATCTTCTGGGGTCTTTCTAACATGGGGAACTGACACTGTTTAGCATTTAGGAGTACTCCCGCTTGCACCCTCCGCTACAATAGGAGTCTGAGCACTTTATGAAGGCATAATGTCTTAGTCTGGAGGGGGGGCAGTGTTATTTGTCCTGTGTATCAGGCTGCGTCATGAGAGGCAGCGGGGGGCAGAGGGGGGGATCTCCGGGTCTCGAACGGGCCCCCGAGGGATACTTGGTAGTCAGGGGAGAGGGGGGATGATGCTGATAAGACTGAGCCTGCTGGTGGGCACATAACAGGTATAGTCCCGTAGTACAGTCAACCCGGTCTGCCCATCACTTACGTGTAGATGTCTTTAGGACTCACGGTTTCGGATCGCCCCTCCCGATCGGAGAGGGCTCCCTCTGTCTACGTCTGGAGGATCGTCGAGGGAGGCCCATCGAAGTGGTCTGAGGAGCCGAGCGGAAATCTCTGCTAGGTAGGGGACTCAACCAGTCCCGCAGCGGAATTGGTTCCATCCCCAGAAAGGCGAACAAGTCTGGAAGTTCAGCATGTCGCAGTAAGGTGAAGAATACATTCCCTTTCCGGATGGTCAGCTGAATAGGAAATCCCCATCGATATGTCAGCTCTGCTCGGGAGAGCCTCTCCAGCAAGGGCTTCAGTATCGCTCTTCATAGGAGGGTTGCTCAGGACACATCTGGGTATACTGTGATTTGCGCTCCGTCGAAATCCACTGGGCCTTTGAGGCGAGCCGCCCACATAATCTGTTCTTTGTGGCTGTACCGGTGCAAACGGCAGAGAATGTCACAGGGTCTTTCGACATCTGTATGTTTGGGGCCGAGCGCCCTGTGCACCCTATCAAATTCCAGGGCCACAGGGATGTCTCCTTCCAATATTTTGTGTATGATTGCCCGCACTGTCTCTGTGAGATTCTCTGGACCTGTTGCTTCGGGTATTCCTCGGAGCCGCAGATTTTGACGGCAGGTCTGGTTCTCTAAGTCCTCAGCATGAAGCTGTACCTCAGCCAGCTGTTCTTGGTGCTTCTGCTGTGCTCTTTCTAGCTGTGCCACTCGGGTCTCAAGGGCACCCACCATGGCCTCTTCTCTGGTGAGCCGCTGATCTATATCTTGTACCTCCGAGCGGATCTCCTGGGGGTCACGGCGATGCTGCTATTCCACCCTGAGAACAAGTGCCTCTATGTCTGCTTTGGTGGGGAGAGCCTCCATGTCCGCTTTGGTGGGGAGAGCCCTTAGTAGCGCTCGGATGTCCGAATCGTCCCCCGAAGGCTGCATGGAAAGTCCAGCTCCTGACTGGCTGCACAGTGTGGAGTCTAATAGAGTCGGGATCCCCGTCAGGGTTTGCGAGGCGAGCCCATGTGTTGCGGGGATGCCATACCTCTTAGGGAAGGAGGCGATGGTCCGGCCTCGTCACGTGTCGCTCCGGGCTGGCTCTGGACTTCTCATTTAGGAATCTGTTGATCTGGGTAGCCGGAATAGTCGTAGAAGATCCTTTGTATTTGCCTCTCCTGCGGTAGCTCATGGCCGGGTATGAACAGGCTGGGGAAATGGCATAACAGCCTAGATCAGTGGGTCTGGAGTCGGGAGCTCAAGCAGTGTGTGACTTCACTCCTCCATGTCCAAGCCACGCCCCCTCGTTCTTTTTTATTTTTACGTTCGGAATGCCAGTATCTAAATACTACCTTCCGCAGAAAAAGACTGACATCTTTGAATACTTCAAATTGGTTCATCACTGCCTTTGGTGAAAAAGACAGGCCCTTCTGTAATAGGGAGATGTGTTGCTGGTTTAGAAGAAAGTCAGTTAAATTAACCACTTTCGTATCTCGGTTACATGTAGTGGTGGAATTGGTATTGAGGTTATATGTGTCACCCACTAGGTTCTCCTCTGTCGTGATCGGAGTTCTCTTTGACTTTTGCCTTCGTCTTGTTCTCTTCCCTGATCGTTGATCTGGGTTCGAGAATTTGGTCTCCCCCGAGTAGCTGGTTTGTGCCTACTTTTTTTTGAGGACAGAATCGTCACCGCTGTCCTCTCCATGATCTAAAAAAATGTGATTAATCCCGGGGACCCAATTCACTATCCGTAAATGAATGGACTTCATGGACAGTATTAGATTTATTTCTCCTACCTTTACGTGACTTACTTTCACCTCTGGGGACCGTGGGGTCAAAAATATTCCCACTTTCCCAGTCAAGTAGATTTTGCTTAAATTTCTCCTGTTTTGTAATCTTTAGCGTCCTCTGTATTTTTTCAACTTCCTTCTTCAGAAGGTCATTACCCTTCTGGAAGTTGGGATCAGTCTTAAAGGGTTCTAGTAATTGCACACTGTTATCTATTTTTCTTTTAATTTCATCAAGCTGTAATTGTTCCTCATCAACTATCATTCGCAAGATATCTAGCCCACATTCTAGACATCTTTTTTTCCACGATTCAAGGAATCGTGGAGTATGTAAATGACCGGCAGGGGTAACCCTTTCCCTTAGGCCTCTTGGGATAACTTTATATTCGATATGTGATTTTAGGGTTGAGATGTCCCATTTCTTGTTGAGGAACTTGATAGTAAGTTTCTTATGGTTTTTCAGTAAGTTCTTCAGACAATCATCACCATCATCATTTGTTGGTAGGTCGCGAGAAAAGGCTGATTGTATTTCTAAATCAATTTCCTCATCAAAAAAATATGCCATATCTCACGCTAATCCCCCGTTTGGTTCAATCGTAGTAGCTGAGACGGTTAAAGAATAAGAGCCTGCTAGTAAGTCATATATCTGATCTGTTCTAAGGCAAATGAGTGATCAGCCCGTAGACCTTAAAAATAAATGAGCTGGAGGATTCGGTGTATGTGGAATTTCAGAGCTAATGTCCAGAAGGGAAGTATGATCCCATATTTAATTATTAGAGAAAAAGAGAGAAGGAGACATTTATGCTCATCCAAAATGAGTCCAGATTAGATAGATATCAGTAGTGGTGTAAGTAACTCAGTTAAAATAAACGCAGTTACTTTAGAGGGTAACGAGTAATCTAACTGATTACTCTTCCCCTCATGGTAACGCAGTTCCCATTACTTGGGCGGCGTTACGGCAATTACATCTACTGCCCGGGAGGCCCGCCGCGGCCGCACTGCCTGGCCGTTCTTTCGGCTTTCGCCTGCTGAGCTGAGAAGAGGCTGAGACTCAGAGAGACTGTCTGGACCGCCCCATCACGCCCCGGCTATCCAGAGAGAGAGAGAATGTAGGGAGGCGGGGCGGACACTAAAAAAATGAAGTCAGCTGACACCAATCGAGTGAAGGGGAGGGTCTCTCTCTCCCCATGAGGAAAGGCATCCCTGGAGGCATTCAAGTAAGTGACTGTCTGACGATTCGAACTGCAGTGCAATCAATCCATCCCAAGTCCTCCAACACCTCTGCTTCTTAATGATCCCATCCCTACCCATCCACCATCACTTCTACAACAGAGGTGATGGGGGGATAGGGTAGGGATGAGATCAGTGGTGGTGTCTGCCACCCCCCCAAGTACACCACCGCTGCCACCCCCCAAGTACCACCGCTGCCACCCC
This sequence comes from Lithobates sylvaticus, assembly GCA_028564925.1. Classification (NCBI taxonomy): domain Eukaryota; kingdom Metazoa; phylum Chordata; class Amphibia; order Anura; family Ranidae; genus Lithobates; species Lithobates sylvaticus. The sequence goes on along the minus strand of CM053028.1, from coordinate 623,347,350 downwards.
CCAAGTACTGTACACCACCACCACTGCCACCCCCCAAGTACACCACTACCACTGCCACCCTCCCAAGTACCACCGCTGCCACCCCCCAAGTACTGTACACCACTACCGCTGCAACCCCCAAGTACCACCACTGCCACCCCCCCAAGTACCACGGCTGCCGCCCCCCAAGTACCACGGCTGCCACCCCCCAAGTACCACGGCTGCCATCCCCTCAAGTACCACGGCTGCCACCCCCTCAAGTACCACGGCTGCCACCCCCCCATGTACCACCGCTGCCACCCCCTCAAGTACCACGGCTGCCACCCCCTCAAGTACCACCGCTGCCACCCCTGTCAGTTACTTTGCTGAGTAACTAATTACTTTTCCAATGTAGTAACCGAGTTACTAACGCAATTACTTTTTGGGAGAAGTAATTTGTAACTTAACTAATTACTTTTTTAAAGTAAGATGTCCAACACTGGATATCAGAGATATAGTTAAGTTTTCTATATATATCACTAATATGTCTTGCTTCCTGCAATGCCTTGTAAAAATGGTGGCTGGTTCACTTCCTGTGAAAATTCGACCCAGAAGTCCCTGCGTACTAACAACTTCCTTAACTACACATATAGGAAATCAAATAAAACAGAACACCTGCAGCAATACCAAAAATGAATGCTAGATGGAGCTATATGATTGTCTTATATAAATTACACATCTTACATGTAAATTTAACACAGATACAAATCACCAGCATAAACACCTAGTGGACAGAACACTCCCCGCTGACATCAAGGGATGTCACCAACAGAGTCCACCATAGCAACAGAATAAGTTTGGTCACTGGTCTTAAGAACACTTTAACCTAAATTGTTGAAAGATCTTGACCTCAACCCTACGGACATTATCCTTGCTTGGGAGTACTTTGGTGATCAGACCTAAAGGCCACATATTCCCTAGTGTCTGGAAATCTTTCATGAGCACAACATCACCAGGTTTGAGATTAGGCTTTTCGGACACCTAGCTGGTAATGTTATCATTGACTGGGATGCTGTTCCTGAGTAACGACCAGATTAGTACTTTGCATAAGTATTTCTGTTCTTGTTTATTGCACTAGTTTGTCCTTACTTCAAGATCTGTCTGTACTGAATGTAACTAATGTACCAACGTTGATTTTGTGTATTTCTGTACTGTATACTCTTTTCTCAATAAAGCACTCCTGTTTATAAAAAAAAAAAAAAATATTAGGCTTTTCGGTGTGCCACTTTCTCCTTACTTGTAGAATAGATATATATTGTTCCCTCCACCGGCTCCAGAAGGTATTGGCAAGGATTTGTACTTGTCTCCATTGACGTTTGTAAAGGTCCTTCTCACAAAACTCTCCAGCTGGAGCACCGGCAAGACCAGTCTTTTGTGTGAGTAACATGGCAGGTGTGAGGACCACTGGATCTTCAGAGTCACTTGAAATTGATGTCAAAGGTCTGGCGTTAATAATAGCTGTAACCTCTGCCATAAATGTCACAAAACATTCGTGAGTAAGCCTTGCAGTTCCTACGTGTAGGAAGATAAAGTTGGAGAATTCTGCAGGCTCTGCCTATCATCCTCTCCCAAGCACCTCCCATGTGAGAAGAGTGAGGTGGGTTGAAGATCCATGTGCAGTCTTGTTCACCCAAGTATCTTCCTACTCTGAGAACATCCAAGTTAGAAGGAATTTGAAGCTCTTTTACTGCTCTTACAAAGTTAGACCCTCTGTCAGAGCGAACGAGTTCCACTGAGCCTCTGATTGCAATGAGTTCAGCTAGCTCTGTGGCTAATACTGCAGCACAAATTTCCAGCCTGGGTATGGTGTGTTTGGGAAGTGACGCAAGTTTTGCTTTCCCCATTACAAACCCTATATGGCATTGTCCATCATTTTTTTTATTTGATGCAGGGTTCCCCTTAATATTCATACCAGACCTGAAGGGCCTGGTAATTGAATTTGGGGGGAACCCCACGCTTTTTTTTTATCAAAGACTTTCAATGACTGTTCTCTGTATTACGGGGAGCCGACAATTCATTATAGCCACTGCTTTTAAATTACTTTTTTTCCTGCAGAAATTACACTTTGTGCAGGGACAGTTCTAAGCACGGGAAGCATGCGCCCCTTTACAGGCATACTCTACACACCCCCTAGGTACGAAATTTAAAGGAATATTACACTTTTATTGTTTTACTTTAAGCATTATTAAAATCACTACTCCCCGAAAAACATCAGTTTTTAAAACTTTTTTTTGCATTGATACATGTCCCCTGGGGCAGGACCCAGGTCCCCAAACCCTTTTTAGGACAATAACTTGCATATTAGCCTTTAAAATTAGCACTTTTGATTTCGAACGTTCGAGTCCCATAGACTTTAATAGGGTTCTAATGTTCACACAAATTTTAGGTCTGTTCGCAGGTTCTGGTGCGAACCGAACCTGGGGGGGTGGGGGGGTTTGGCTCATCCCTAATATGATCGTGGAATTTTAAGGTTGGATAGAGCTGTTAGTGAGTGCTTCCACTCTAGCCATAGGTTATTCTTGTCGATGGGGAGAGGGTGGTCCCAAACTAGTGACTCAGTTTAAGCCTCTCAGTAGTGCTTTAATCTGGATGGTGACAGGTGCTGCAAAGCCTAAGGGATCATACAGGCTGCTTATGGTAGACAGGACACCTCTACGGGTAAAGGGTTTTTCTTCTGAGTTTACTTGGAAAGTAAACGTGTCAGATCTTAAGTCCCAAGGCAAACCAAGGCTGCGTTGCATGGGAAGTATAAATATATAAAGGAATTTCGCGCAATAATAGCTAAAAAATATAAAGTGCAATATGTATAATGACCAGTACTGGACGCTGGTACTGATGAGAGGTGATTGCTGATTAGTTAAAATACATGGCGTACATATGTGACTGATAATAGAAAATAAATAGATAGGTAGCACGTATGTGTGACTAACAGTAAATATAATAGATATTATATTAAATATTTAAAGTGTCGTGTGCATAAAAACCTAGAATTGGTTCTGGTGATACTCAATGTGCATAAAACAATATGCTAGAAACAATATAAAATAGTGTAAATCCGTGACTGGTGAAACACAAATGCAATATATATAAAAAAACAATAATAAAAGTATAAATGACAATGGTGAATAAGTGATAAGTGATTCCAAAAAATAGATAGTAAGTTCATATAGTCCCAGAATGGATAAAAATATATAAATAAAACAGTGTCCAAATTGATCCGTCAGATCCTAATGGTAAAATGGTGTGTGATCAGGCACAGCCATCTCGTGGATCATACAGTAATGAATTTAGTGTTTTCAGTTCATCCACATGATCAACACTTTCTGGATAACTTATTAAAAAGCGGTAGAAACTTGGTCCTGGTTTTCATATTCTATATCCAATCACTGGTCTCCCAGAACTCTCACCTTAAAGATGTTAAAATAAAGCCTTTCAGGGGTATCCTATAGCCTCATGTGGTTTAGATACAGATGTTCAGCAAATGTAGTAAGAGTAATGTAATTCTCCTTTAAGGGCGTTTAAACCTTGGGTCCTGCAATGCTCAGTGTCAAAGTGACACAGCGCCAGGGGAAAGAAGAAAGGGGAAGCCTCCACTAGTGTAGTAGTTTAAATAGTAATTAAAAGTATTTATTCAAATAATGAGTGGACTCTTACATCAAAATAAAATCAAACAGGCATATAGGGTTAAAAATGCTCCCAGGCGTTCTCAGCGCCTTCTCACGTCTCCTTGTGTGCTTCTCTGGCCGTAGGCAGAGAAGCACACAAGGAGACGTGAGAAGGCGCTGAGAACGCCTGGGAGCATTTTTAACCCTATATGCCTGTTTGATTTTATTTTGATGTAAGAGTCCACCCATTATTTGAATAAATACTTTTAATTACTATTTAAACTACTACACTAGTGGAGGCTTCCCCTTTCTTCTTTCCCCTGGCGCTGTGTCACTTTGACACTGAGCATTGCAGGACCCAAGGTTTAAACGCCCTTAAAGGAGAATTACATTACTCTTACTAGGTTTGCTGAACATCTGTATCTAAACCACATGGGGCTATAGGACACCCCTGAAAGGCTTTATTTTAACATCTTTAAGGTGAGAGTTCTGGGAGACCAGTGATTGGATATAATATATGAAAACCAGGACCAAGTTTCTACCGCTTTTTAATAAGTTATCCAGAAAGTGTTGATCATGTGGATGAACTGAAAACACTAAATTCATTACTGTATGATCCACGAGATGGCTGTGCCTGATCACACACCATTTTACCATTAGGATCTGACGGATCAATTTGGACACTGTTTTATTTATATATTTTTATCCATTCTGGGACTATATGAACTTACTATCTATTTTTTGGAATCACTTATTCACCATTGTCATTTATACTTTTATTATTGTTTTTTTATATATAATTTTTTATATATATTGCATTTGTGTTTCACCAGTCACGGATTTACACTATTTTATATTGTTTCTAGCATATTGTTTTATGCACATTGAGTATCACCAGAACCAATTCTAGGTTTTTATGCACATGACACTTTAAATATTTAATATAATATCTATTATATTTACTGTTAGTCACACATACGTGCTACCTATCTATTTATTTTCTATTATCAGTCACATATGTACGCCATGTATTTTAACTAATCAGCAATCACCTCTCATCAGTACCAGTGTCCAGTACTGGTCATTATACATATTGCACTTTATATTTTTTAGCTATTATTGCGCAAAATTCCTTTATATATTTATCCTTATTTGTGTACTTGTGAACACGCCACATTTTGCCGCACAGCACTATTGTTTACGTATTTTAGACTATCTGTATACTCCAAGTAGCGCGGGGGACACTTATTTACACATTCTATTTGAGTTGCATGGGAAGTGAGTCTGTGTCCAGATCTAAGTCCTTTAACTAGTTAGAATGATCTTGGACAGGAAAGGCTTCTAAAACTTCTCTACTGTTGGAAACAATCTTGTGGAGTCTTAAGTTGGAACAAGCAAACATTGCTTGAGTTCTTTTGAGGAGACTGATTGAGGCTTCATTTGTAGGTAGTGATTTCAAGCAATCGTTTACATAGAAATCCTTGTCCACAAACTGTCTGACATCTGACTCATACTGGAACTCCCCCACTCTAGCAGAGTGTCTGAGGCCATATATAGCAACTGCAGCGAACGGATTGTTGCCAAATATGTGCACCCTCATGCGGTATTCTGTGATGTCTCCAGAGGGGTTGTTGTCCCTGAACCAGAGAAATCTCAGAAAGTTTCGGTGTTCTTCTTTAACCACTTCAACACCGCCCGCTGTCATATGACGCCCACAAGGTGGATCTACCATCCTGGGTGGGCGTCATATGACATCCTCGGATTCCCGGCCGCCTGGGGGGCGCGCGCCCGCGGCATCGCTCGGGACCCGGTGCGAGTGCCCGGCGGCCACGATGTCCGCCGGGCACCCGCGATTGCCCGTTAAAACAACGGGACCGGGCGGGACCGTGGAGCTGTAAACACACAGCTCCACGTCCTGTCAGCGGAGAGGAGACCGATCATGTGATCCCAGAACGGAGGAACACATGATCGGTCTTCTCCCCTTGAGTCCCCTCCCCCCACAGTTAGAATCACTTCTATTAGGGAACACATTAACCCCTACAGCGCCCCCTAGTGTTAACCCCTTCCCTGCCAGTCACATTTACACAGTAATCAATGCAATTTTATAGCAACGATCGCTGTGTAAATGTGAATGGTTGCCGAATCGCAAAAAGTGCCCTGGTAAGGAAGGGTAAAAAATGGCCCGGTGCTGAAGCGGTTAACAAGAAAGCAATAGAACATTTGCTGTATGTCTGCCATGAATGCGACTGAATCTTTGCGAAAGCGAAGAAGTACTCCTAATAGTCTGTTGTTAAGGTCAGAGCCAGAGAGAAGGACATCATTTAGAGACACCCTCATGCTTGGTGCTGGAATCAAACACCACTCTAATCTGCCCTGGCTTCTTAGGGTGATAGACTCCAAATATGGGTAAGTACCAGCATTCCTCTGAGTCTTTAAGGTTCGGGGCTATCTCAGCATGACCATTCTGGAATATTTTCTCCATGAAGGAAAGGAAATGTTCTTTCATCTCAGGTTTCCTTTAAAGATTGTGTCTTAGGGAAGTGAGGCGATTATATGCTAGTTCTGTTAGGCAAACGTTGTCTTTGTGGTCTAAAAGGAAGAGGTGCAACCCAGCTATTAGTCACGTCTTTCTCCATGCTCCTTTCCATAACTTCTAGGAAGAGCCTATCCTCAATGGACATTGCTACCTGGTTGTCTTCCTTTGTTTTCTTGAAAACTGTGCTTCCTAAGTCACTTTGGTCATCGTCATATGTATTGCTGTCACAGAGAGGACTTAGAAAAGGAAGAGGTACAGGGTTGTTGTGTGGTAGTTCCTTTATGAGGAGTTGATTTTGACAGGGTTGGAAAAGAGAAGGACGACCATTCTCGAGGGTACTAGTGAGCAGGTTATTAACAGATGACAGTTTGTGTGCACCTCTAAGGCAAACATCACCTATAATGACCCACCAGAGGTCCAGTTTTTGGACATATGGGGCGTTTTGAGGACCGTTGATCAGTTTTCTTACTTTGTGGACTTGCAAGATATCTCTCCCTAGGAGTAAGATTATCTGAGCCTGATCATCTAGTTCTGGTATGAGATCTGCTATGTGGTTTAAGTGAGTCTGGTGAGCTGCTGCTACATTTTGCGTGGGAATCTCTGATCTGTTGTCTGGCATCTGGTTGCACTCTATTATGGTTAGTAAGGGTAGGCATGTCTTACCATCCATAGATTCAATTTGTAGGCCGTCAGCTCTTCTCCCGCCGTTTCCACTGTACCTGCACAAGTCCTAAGGGAGTAAGGACTGCTGGGGCCTTTAAGGTTTAGAACGTCAAAAAACAGATCTAGCTAGTGACTTATTTCTCTGATCATCCAAGATGACGTAGAGCTTGGCTGCTTTGTCTGTGCGTCCTTTTGAGTAAACTCTCACTAGACAGATTTCAGAGCAGGATCTGCTACCTGTACTTACTTTGTAGACTTCAGTGCACTGTGAAGTGATTGCTATTGCATCTGTACTAGAGTCTTTGGTCTCCCTGCCTTGCTCCTTGTCCCTAAGAACAGGTGGGAAATTTCTTTGAGTAGGCCTTGGGTGTAGAGCTGTGTTGTACTCTGTGCTGTCACATTCTGTACATTTGACACTGACCTTACAGTCCTTGGCGAAATGTGTGGACGAAGAGCAGCACTTGCAACAGATGTTGTTCTCTTTGAGGAAAGCTTTGCGATCCTGGATGGTCTTTGTGCTGGAGGCTCTGCATTCCAGAAGAGGATGTGGCATCTTATGTAGAGGGCAGAACTTAGTAGGGTTGCAGTCTTTATCCTCTGGCTGAGACTCTGCAAATCTGTGGGAAGAAATGTTAGTTTTGTGCACTGCTACTGGAGCTCTGAGTTGTTTAGGGCCAGAAGAAGTTGTATAAGACACTGGAAAAATGAAGCTGGGGTCATCTTTCATTCCTGCTTGTCTGTCTACAAAGTCCACAAACTCACCAAAGGGTGGAAAAGGCACATTGTGTCTTCGTTTGTAGTTACATCGATGATTAATCCATCTTTTGTGTAACTCATAAGAACGTTTTTGTGCTATACCTCTAGCAGAGTCAAGATAAGAAAGGTCAGGTAAGTCTCCTTCTGCTTTAGCAACTTGTAATTCCATACACAGGTCACTGAATTCTTTGGTCTTTGGTAACCTCTGCTGGGTATTTTTGGGAAGTATTCTATCCTTTAAAACAGTGTACTCTCTATAGCCTCTGGTGAGCCTTAACATCTATACAGTCTGTTCCAGATGTTTGTAAGGCCTATCTCAGGGTGGTTTATATTAATGTCTCTGATCCTTTTGGCATGTTCAGCAAAATCTTTGCCAAGCCACTTTATGAGGAGTTCTATCTGTTCCCTGCAGGATAGATCTAGACCATGAATGACAATCTGGAAAGAGGATCTCCACGCCCTGTAGTGTTCAGGGCGATCACTGAATTTGACAAGTCCTTGGGTAACTAATTCTCTTTTGGCCAGGAAATTGGCAAAGTCTAAAGTAGCCTGATTGGCATTGGGGTAGGCTGCTGGTGTATTGTGGTGCGGTGTAAAGGCATACCTGGTAAAAGTCTCTTCTTTAGGAACGCTGGGTTCAAACTTGCATTAGGTTGACAGTTCGTAAAAGGATTGTTGCATACACCTTTGGAGTGAAGACTGGTGTTTGATGATTGTATGAAGGCTGGGTACCTTGTGGAGTAGAAGGTTTGGTTGGAACTGAAAAGTCTGGAACTCTGTCAGATTTCTCTTGCCTATAGCACTGGGGTCCAAGGTCGTCTTCTTGCTCCTTTATTTGATGTGACTCACTGACGTCTTGTTTAATTTCTTGTTGTAGGATGCTGCTTGGGTCAGTGTTGATAGACATAATCTGTTGGTCCTCCTCTAGACCCAGTATGCTGCCTACTCTTGGCTCATTGTAGACGGCTGCTTCTAAAGCATCTGCTTCTGCAATGGCGGCGGCAGCGTCTCGGTCCACTGCCAGCTTCTCCATGTTAGCTTCTAAGTTAGCTTGCTGCAATTTCCGAGATGCTTCCTGCTGGGCTAGCTATTCCTCCAGGCGTATTCTTTTTGCTTCAAGGTGGGCCTTTTCTTTTTTCATCTGCAGCTCTTGGTCTGCAAATTCAGCCCTGGCTTTTGCTGCTTAAGCTTTTGAACAGGCGATTGCTGCTGCATTTGCGACAGATGACCTAGATGAGCATATTTGTGAATGTGTTTGGTAAGAAGATGTCCCACTGTGAGACATGGCTGTGGGGAAGAAGCTGTCTTGCTGTATAGAGACTGTTCTAGTGTCGATGCTGCTTGACAGAGCGTGTCTCTGTGTAGCGTGGCTGCTTGCTTCGCCTGCCGCAGACCTGTATCTTTAAGGCTTCTGACTGTATGGATACTGCGTAGCACAGGGCTGTACAGACTTCCGAATTCAGCTTATCTTCCCTCCAGAGGTCAGCTTAAAAATGTCACTGTTCTGTCTCTAGGGCAGATACCTAAACCTTCTTGTCCCATAACCTTCAGATACCATATTTCTTTGATCTCGGTTTTATTAGAACAAGCCATGTGAAACTACAAAATAACAGAAATAGTCCTCAATAAGTACAATATTGCATACAATACAGCATACATTGCAGAAACAACGATATACAATATAGGATCAGATAGTAAAAATGTACTTTTTAAGTTCTCCAAGAGGTGATGGCGATGGATTGAGAAAGATATGTCTTGCTTCCTGCAGTGTCTTGTAAAAATGGTGGCTGGTTCACTTCCTGTGAAAATTCTACCCAGAAGTCCCTGCATACTAACAACTTCCTTAACTACACATACAGGAAATCAAATAAAACAGAACTGCAGCAATACCAAAAAGGAACGCTAGATGGAGCCTGCACACCACATATGATTGTCTTATATAAATTACACATCTTACATGTAAATTTAACACAGGTACAAATCACCAGCATAAACACCTAGTGGACAGAACAACCACTGATCATCCTACCAATAAGTACTTATTATGGGACCCCACTACGAGCTGTGAAGGAACTTTTAAGACTGAAACTCAAGTTAACCAGGGAAAGAAGACACACTGGGGGAGATTTTCTAAAACTGGTGCGCTCAGAATCTGGTGCAGCTGTGCATGGTAGCCAATCGGCTTCTAACTTCAGCTTGTCCAATAACGCTTTGGCACTAAAACCTGGAAACTGATTGGTTTCTATGCAGAGCTGCACCAGATTTTGCACTCTCCATTTTTTCCCACATAACCCTCATTGTTCTTTGTGTTTCCAGAAGACTTTCTTACTGAATTCTTCACAGGGCAGAGAATATACTGAATGCACAAGAACTTTACATGGGGATCAAACTAATATAATTTAGCAAGTACAGTATATGACATTTTCCATTGAAAAGCTAGTTGACTCAGAGCTGTCTGAACTTTACCAGTTAAAGCGGAAGTAAACCCATCGATTTAACAGTCTAAAAAAAAAAAGGCATGCCGTGAATGCTAACTGCACATTGGCTGTGCTCTCAACCAAACAGTCAAACCATCCAATGGCTGGTGTCATAACGGATCACATGTGCAGCACTGTGGCAGTTGAAGATTAAACAGAGGCAAAGATGGCAGCTTCCTTGGCTGAAAACGATAGGGGGGTTTACTTTCACTTTAAGCTAAATTCAGCCCAGAGAGCCTACAAGAGTCCACATGTGAAGATCTACGTAATAAATAAATCACTAAGAAGATTGGTATAAAAAAGTCATGTAGACATGAGCAGGCATGTCATCATTCTTTCCATAAAGATGTTTTATACTTTTATTTGACCCTTCTCCCTTACCAATATAGCAAAACAATGGATTCCTCCTTTATTTATCAAATGTAGTTAAAGGTTTAGGAAACTTTGAAAAATTACCTAAATTTGCTAAACTGTAAAAATGATTTTGATACATAAAACTATTTAATTAAATCTAATGTATGTGAGCAAGATATATAGGAATGCGAGTTTAACACAAGTTGAATCAAAATTGTAAAAAGCCAAAAATTCACATTCAGGACACAAAAATAAAACAATGTCTGATCCGCTTAATAATGATTGTGAAATACGTACAATAGCTGGTTTAATTCTAGGTTAGCCAATTTTGTGTTTTCTTTTTTGAATTTTGTGAATCAATTTAAATGTTCATGTTCATTTTCTAAAATAAGCCATTATGGAAAAAACGATATGAGGAACCTAGCCATCATTTCAAATCAAAATGAAACTGAGGAGTCATTTAAACATTATCTGAAAGTTGAATACCAAGGATTCTTCCCTAATAAATAAATATAATAGGAATAATATAATAATGACATTCCAACATATACAGGGGGTCCCCGACTTACAAACATCCGAGTTGCAAACGACCCCTACTTACAAACGGGGCCGAGTGACGTCACTGCCGGCCAACGCCTTGCTGGAGTGAGCCGTTCTTCCGTTCCTGGCCTGGCTACAAAGTTAAGGGGCCCCCCTCGTCATCCTACCTGCCCATCCACAGGCCTGGTACGGTCCGGTGGCCTACTGAGGGCCTGCCAGGCTGCTAAAACTTCCGGTCGTGGCTGCGGCCTAGTGCAGCCTCCAAGGTCCCCCGGTCTTTCCTGCGCCGCTGCCCTGCGGAGGTGCACCGCGGCCAGCCGGCCTGCCTGGACTCGGATCACAGACACTGCTGCTTTCACCATCCATCCATCCATCTTAGGTGAGCTGCCCGGCAGTATGTACTGTAATATGCCTGTACTGTATACAGTGTACTGTAATGTGTCCTCCCCTCTCCCCCACATACCTTTCTCTGTCTCCTGTCCCTACCGCCGATTTAAACAGTGAGAGGGGAGAGCTGTGCTCCTCCCCTCTCAGCTGTGACAGGAAATCTAGCACAGTGCTAGGACTCCTGTTTTGGAGCTGACAGGGTCAATAAAGAGAACCTGTCACCTCCAATTGCTATTACACAGGGAATTGTTTTCTCCTGTATGATAGCAATAAAGTTACCGTAAGTGAAAAAAAATTGATAAAAAAAAATAAAAAAATTATAAGAAATAATAATTAAATTAATAAAATTATTTTCTCCATCATAAGAGTGGGACCAGTAAATGTACACAAGTCCCAATCCCCATAACAGCATTGTCTTTTCTCACTCCAGAATTTAAACTAACACACTGGGGGAGTCACGGCATCAAATATGTACATGAACTAATGGACCAAGGACGGATAAAATCATTTACTAACTTACAGGCCATACACTCTTTACCTGACACGGAATTCATGACATATGCTAGAGTAGCCAGCATTTTAGCCACTACCAAAATAACTTACATAAATTTACCAGACTTGATATGGGAAATGTGGCAACCTGCCCCTAAACACAAGAAAGATATAACAGGAATATATAATATCCTCCACGATAAACTGCAATTTGAAAAGTCCCCACAACTTCTAAAATGGGAACGTGACTTGAACCTGACCGTATCTCGGGCCCAATGGATACGAGCAATTAAAAGTACCTACACACATACAAAATGCTCCAATTTCAGAGAAGCAGCCCAGAAGGTACAACAGAGATGGTACAAAACCCCGTATATTTTAGCAAAATACAAAGGAAATACCTCCAATTTGTGCTAGAGAGAATGTGGGCAGGTAGGTAACCTGGCACACATGTTATGGTTTTGTCCTTCTCTACGTAGCTTTTGGGCAGCAATATCAAGAGTAATAGCAAGAATTACAGGCATATTAAATCAACTTAAAGTTGAACAGGCCCTACTCAGCTTGGATATGGATCTATATCCTTACTCAAGTAGAACTGTAGTACTTCATGTCCTTTATGCAGCACACCTGGTCATAGCACGTAAATGGAAATCTAATACCGCACCATCCCTAAGGGAAGTACTCTGTTTGGTGGATGATTCCTACACATATGAAAGGTACATGGCAGTTAAGGAAGGGATTCTTAAAGGTTTTACAAAACGTTGGGGGTTGTGGACCCAGGTCTATAAGAGACACAACATAGCCTAAGAAATAAATAAACAAGGAGGAAAGTATATAATGGTTATATGTGTATATGCTTATTTATATATTTATTTTTGAAAAACCCAATAAAAAATATAAAAAAAAACCCAATAAAAAAATATTAAAAAAATTAATAAAATTAAAAAAGCAATTAAAAAAAGTAAAGAATAAGAAAATAATATTAAAAATAAGAAAATTATACAAAAATAAAAAAGTAAACGACAAGCAAAAAAAAAGTTAATAAAAATTAAAAAGTAATAAAGTAAAAAAAAAAGAAACAAAAAATATTTTAACTAACCCTGCCACCCGGTTGCCATTCTCTGTTGATTCGTATTGCGGGAACCTGGCCTTGGGGTGGCAGGGAGAGCAAATCCGGCCCTGCTTGTACCACACACAATTGAATGCGAGCTACAAAATAGGCAGATGACATGAGCTCATGCCGTGTTTTTATACCATCTTTGCTTGGTCCTGAATGTAACTACTGTATCCTTCTGTTCTCTTTTAGCCCTGTTTTTTTGTACTGTACTGTACTGGATCCCACAGTGCTGGACGGCTCTGAGGACGCACAACAAGCGACATACTGTATCTATCTTGCCGCCACAGTGAGTGTTTTTATACAGTTCCACTCTTACTAGAATAAATTGGTAATAAATTGGCTGGCTGATACACTTTTCTTCCTTCTTGTTCTTCTTTTCTAGAGTGCACTTCATTCCACATTTTTTGTCTTAAACATGTCGGAAAAAAAATCTGATGCAAGTGCTGGTGATACAGCAAAGAAAAGAAGATCCATCACCATGGAAAATAAAGTAGAAATAATAAAAAGATCAGAAAAAGGTGAAACTCCATCTATTGGCAGAGCATTCGGCTACAATCGGTCAACGATCGCAACAATTTTTAACGATAAAGCTAGAATAATGGAGAATATGAAAGGCCATACCCCAATGCATGCTACGATTATTACCAAGTAACGCAGTGGTTTAATTGTCGAGATGGAAAGGCTGCTGACAGTTTGGATAGAAGACCAAAATCAGCGTAAAATCAGTCTTACTTTTGTTCAAGAAAAGGCTCAAAGCCTTTTCAACTATTTAAAAGCTGCCCATCCAAGAGAAGATGATTGCAATGAAGAATTTGGCGCAAGTAGGGGTTGGTTCAATCTCTTTAAAGAAAGAGATAATTTGCATAACATTAGAGTTCAAGGTGAAGCAGCAAGTGCCGAGGTAAGTGCTGCAAATGATTTTCCCAAGATATTGAAAGCTATTATTGACAACAAAGGTTATATGCCAGAAGACATTTTTAATTTAGATGAAACTGGCTTGTTTTGGAAAATAATGCCAGCTAGGACCTACATTTCAAAAGAGGAAACATGCACCAGGACATAAGGCATCAAAGGATAGGCTGACTGTATTACTTTGGGGTAATGCATCTGGGGATTTAAAGCTCAAGCCTTTGTTAGTGCATCACTTCCTAAATCCCAGGGCACTACATAATGTCACTAAGACATCTCTTCATGTTATTTGGAGGGCAAATGCAAAGGCTTGGTTTACAGCTACAATCTTTGAAGATTGGTTTTCAAACCATTTTGTCCCTGCTGTTGAACAAATTGCTTGAGGGAAAACATTCCCTTCAAAATTCTTCTCCTTGACAATGCCCCTGGACATCCAAACACTTTAGCTGACTTGCACCCCAATGTAAAGGGGGTATTTCTACCCCCAACACCACATCACTACTTTAGCCGATGGATCAAGGAGTCATAGCCTCCTTTAAGGCCTATTATTTACGGAGGACATTCACACAAGCTATCAAAATGATCAGATGACCATAAGAGAGTTCTGGAAAAATTATCACATTTATGATGCCATCAAAAATATTGCTGAAGTGAAAGAAACAAATATGAGAGGAGTTTGGAAAAATTTGTGCCCCCGACTTACAGAAGAATTTCTGGGGTTTACAGATGAAGAAATCGCCTTAACCAGGGAAGCTGTGGTTATCATTGGTAATCAACTGCAGTTGGACATCAATGAAAATGATATCATCGAGTTACTCGACTCCCATGGCAAAGAACTAAGCAATGAAGACCTTATGGAACTAGAGCAGCAGATGACAGCATTTAGGGAAGAAAACCAGGACCAAGAAACTCCAACATTGAAAAAGTGTTCTACAAAATGGTTAGCAGGAATGGCAAAGTTAGAGGAGCAAGATCCTGATACAGGGCTATTTATGATGAGATAAAGAAAAGCGCTGTGCAAACATTCCTTGATGTCTACTTCAAGAGTCCAGCAGCTGAATCAGATTCTATAATAATAGTCCCATCCTCTTCAACAAGCCCATCATCCTCTACCATGATTGTTTAAGGTTGTGCTGTTCTGTACAGTACTGTACAGTGTTTGAAAATGTTTAAGAATTTACATGTATGTATCTGCATCTACATGCACAGGTAAACAAATAATATGTTAAACAAAACACCTGTCTACGTTGTATGTATTTATTTATTTATTTATTTATAGAGTCACTGAAGTTTTTACTGCTGTCTGTATCCTCATTAATGGATTTAATCTCACTTCCTATCGTGTTCGTAAACCCGGGGACCCCCTGTACTTATCGGGAAGTTCAGTTGGTGCTGAGAATTTAGACGGCTGGAAAACTTCAGTGGAATTCTACCCTACGGGGTTGGCTTATATAATAGAAGACAAACAAGTTGAGTAAACTGAAGTTTTAATTACAGTTTAGTTCAAAACGTCACATGTGTTTGTTCCTTTCTTAAGAACACACACCTGAGACCATGTGTATTTATTAAAACATTTGCCTTCTAGCCTCCAGGTGGGACAAATATCACCACCCAGTCAGTAGTTTAGTTATCTCCTGATCTGCTGTTTCAAAAGTTTTCATCTAAAATGAATTCAATGGAATGCCAGCCCAAATTTTTGTTTTGCTTTACTGTATATACTGTAGCATGGGGTCATTTTTTGTTTACAAACGTTTTTATTAAATTTTTGAACAGGAAAATTACAGAGAGTGTACATGTGTTGAGAAAAAAACAAACAATATAAAACCAATAAGTTTAAGTACAGTTTCAGAGTTGGCACCTAATAATAGTACATCTCTTTTGGTCAAGCATCGGACGGTTTTGACAACAGTGCGTCCAATAGGCAAACGGTGTATAAAGGTCCATAGACAGACCACTAAACTCAAGAACAACAGGAAACAGAATCAAAATAATAATAAAAGGTAAGGAAACATATCACTTGATATGCTGGGGGCCTGCCAGGCCGCTAAAACTGCCCGTCGTGGCCGCGGCCTAGTGCGGCCTAGTGAAGCCTCCAAGGTCCCCCGGTCTTTCCTGCGCAGCTGCCCTGCGGAGATGCACCGCGGCCGGCCGGCCTGCCTGGACTCGGATCACAGACACTGCTGCTTTCACCATCCATCCATCTTAGGTGAGCTGCCCGGCAGTATGTACTGTAATATGCCTGTATTGTATACAGTGTACTGTAATGTGTCCTCCCCTCTCCCCCACATACCTTTCTCTGTCTCCTGTCCCTGCCGCCGATGTAAACAGTGAGAGGGGAGGGAGAGCTGTGCTCCTCCCCTCTCAGCTGTGACAGGAAATCTAGCACAGTGCTAGGACTCCTGTTTTGGAGCTGACAGGGTCAACAAAGAGAACCTGTTATTAGCATAGTGCAACTAAACAGGGTCAAACGACCGACGTATGGAGAAGTCAGCACCCAAAAGATAAAGATTATTCGTTCTACTCCCCTGTACACGGGACGTATTCAAGGATAGACTATATCTTCTTAGAGCACAGAGCATTGAACAGGGTACTTGAAACCAGCAAAGGAATAATCTCACTGTCTGACATGCCCCGGTAATAATGAAAATACAACTATAAGGGGATCGAAATAAACCTCCCCCGTGGCGATTAAATGATGAGATAATCCAAGAAGCAGTAGGAGCTGAAAAAATAGTCCAGGAATTGGAACAGTATTTTCTGAGGAATGATACAGAGGGAATTTCGGGGCAAACCCTCTGGGAGGCCCACAAGGCCTACATAAGGGGGATCCTGATTGCAGTGGGTACAGGGAGAAAAAAAATGAGATCTGAAAAAATCAAAAAAGTAATAGAGGAAATATTTAGCTTAGAACAACAACACAAAAGGAACCAGAGCCAGGACAGAACATTGTACCAAAAAATTGTAATAAAAACAGATGACCCAAAATTACTAATGGAACAAGAGACTAAAAGAACTTTCCACCATTTAGCAAGGGAAAAATATTATGGAAGCAATAAATTGTCCAAATATTTAGCAAAAATGCTGCAGAAGAAAAAATCTATAAACTACATAGAGAAAATCCAGACGGGCAAAGGGGATCTAGAATATACTACAAATGGGATAGCACAAATATTTAAGGACTATTACAAGGATTTATATTCAGTGGAACAGAAAGAGGGTGGAGAGGGAAAAGTAAAAAAAATAGGAAAATTAATGATTTTTTAAGTAAAGCTGGTTTACCAAAGATTACAGACACTGAACGGGAATCCCTAGAAGGACCGATAACAGAACATGAGCTAACTCGAGCTCTAGCGGAAACTAAGGCGGGGAAAAGTCCGGGACCAGATGGATTTACAATATATTACTACAAAAAATTTAAGAAAATTCTGATCCCAAGGCTTTGTAACTATCCTAAAGGTCTGGGCGCTGAGTTTGAAAAGAGTAAAGCGGCCTTATCTGCCACAATAACTGTAATTAAGAATGAGGGGAAAGAAGGAACGTGCTGCGCTAATTATAGGCCGATTTCATTGCTTAACGCCGATACCAAGCTCTTTGCCAAGATACTAGCAGACAGGATAAAAAATTTTATGTGCAAACTGGTCCACCCGGATCAAGTAGGATTCGTGCCAGGTAGGGAGGGAAAGGACAATGGGGTGAGAACCCTGCTTCTGGTAGCACATGAGAAGGAGAAGAAGAGTTCTCGTCTACTCCTGTCGACAGACACCCAGAAGGCATTTGACAGGATAGACTGGAACTTCATGTTTAGGACTCTGGAGAAAATGGGGATAGGCCCAAAAATGCTCCAGTGGATTAGGACACTTTACTATCACCCGACAGAGACAATAAAAATGAATGGCACGGTTTCCCTTTCTTTTGAAATGAAGAATGGTACAAGACAGGGGTGCCCACTTTCCCCCCTTCTGTTTATTTTATCCCTGGAACCACTGCTCTCTACGATCAGGAGAGACCCAGAAATAAAAGGATTCAAAGTAGAAGAGGAACATAAGTTATCTGCCTATGCAGGTGATGTGTTCTACATAGGTAAGCCTGACTCATCCTTCCCCAGAATCATGAACACGATAAAAGACTACGGTGATCTGTCGAATTTTAAAATTAACCAAAGAAAATCTGAGGTACTAAACATTAATACAAAGATCTCTGAAAAACAAAAACTCCAAAAAGAATTTAAATTCCCCTGGCGGAAAGAAATAAAATATGTAGGTATAAAACTGGCACCCTCACTCAAAAAAATATACAAATTAAACTATATTCCATTGTTAGACGAAATTAAAATAGAGTGCAAAAGATTGACATATAGACCACTTTCCTGGCTAGGACGAATCCACTCACTCAAAATGTTTATCTTACCCAAAATCTTATATAAGTTCCAAATGATGCCCATAGCGCTACTAAACTTTTACTTATCAAAACTCAAAGCTCTATTAATGGGCTTCGTCTGGAATAACAAAAAACCTAGAATTGCATATTCTACCCTGAAACAGGAGAAAAATCAGGAGGGCTGGCAGTCCCTGACATCCATTACTATTACAAAGCCATTGTGCTGTCGAGAACTGTAGAATGGGTAAAAGAAAACAAAAAAGAAAAAAGGTGGGTAAATTTAGAAAACACTCTTAGCAATGCACAATTAGGTAAGATTATATGGAACCCCCCAAAGTATAGGAAAATAGACACGAATAGTAGTGAATTGACACGTAATGTACTTAGGATTTGGGATGGAGTATATAAGAAATTAAATGGTCACTATAATTCGCCACTTATAGCATTAAAAGAAAATGAATTTTTTGCACCGGGAATGAAGATAAATGGGGGGAATTGGATGAAGCACGAGCAGGCACAGTTGCGGGATATTTTAAAAGAAGGGAAGGTCTTATCACTACAGGAACCAAAAGTTAAGGAGAGATTTGAGGGAATAGATGTGTGGCGGTATCGCCAGCTTGTCCACTTCACGGCGAGTCTGCCCTTACCATTGAGAGCGCCGTCGAAATTAACACCGTTTGAACGCCTCTGTACAACAAATAATTCTAAAGGTACAATATCAAAGTGGTACAGACTCTTACTGGAGGGAGATGACCTGGCGACTCCGCCATATATACAGAAATGGGAAAAGGAATTGGGAACACATTGTGACACTTGCACTATGAGGAAAATATTTAAATTAGCACATAGGTCAGCAATAGACAGTAAGTCAGCCGAAATAAATTATAAAATCTTATCAAGATGGTATGCTACCCCTGATAAGACTAGCAAATACCAACAGGGTAAATCAGGGAATTGCTGGAGAGGATGTAGAGAGCCGGGCACAATGACACATCTCTGGTGGAGTTGTCCAAAAATTAAGGCTTTTTGGGTAAAAATGTTGTATTATGTAAAGGAAATAACAAATATGGAAGTCCCAGAGGAGCCTTGGACAGTTTTATTTCACGGTACAAGAGAAGGAGTAAAAAAATACCAAGGTGCATTAACCCCACATTTCCTAAATGCCGCAAAAAACTGATCCCCAAGAAAATGGCAAGAGGTGGAAGTCCCAACAATTTGGGAATGGATAGACGAAGTCGAAGGTATCTATAGCATGGAGAGGATAAGAGATAGTGATGGTAGTACAGGAAATGGAAAAAAAAAAGAGGAGGATAAGTGGCAGGAGTGGAGGAAATTAAAAAAATCATGGAGCTACGCAGAACAACTAAGAGTTTAGGAGTCTGGATAAGCGATAGGATAAAACAGGGAAACAACAGATGAAGGAAGAGTAATCGTCATGCAGGGGTGGGGGGTTTTAGGGGGGGTGTGGGATGGGAGGGTTAACTGTAGAGATGAGAGGGATAAATGGGAAATGTATTTGGTAACTTATACACTGACTTATAGGGAATGTTCTATCTTTTTTTTTTTTATGTTAATTTGCATAAAATAAGCTACGATGATGTGAACATGAAAAGAGACAATAATGAACTGAAAGTTGATTTTATGTCTCTCGTGAAATTTGCTGATGTGGCAAAGAAAAAAAAAAAAGCAATTAAAAAAAAGTAAAGAATAAGAAAAATAATATTAAAAATAAGAAAATTATACAAAAATAAAAAAGTAAACGACAAGCAAAAATTTTTTTTATAAAAATTAAAAAGTAATAAAGTAAAAAAAAAAGAAACAAAAAATATTTTAACTAACCCTGCCATCCGGTTGCCATTCTCTGTTGATTCGTATTGCGAGAACCTGGCCTTGGGGTGGCAGGGAGAGCAAATCCGGCCCTGCTTGTACCACACACAATTAAATGAGAGCTACAAAATTGGCATATGACATGAGCTCATGCCGTGTTTTTATACCATCTTTGCTTGGTCCTGAATGTAACTACTATATCCTTCTGTTCTCTTTTAGCCCTGTTTTTTTGTACTGTACTGTACTGGATCCCACAGTGCTGGACGGCTCTGAGGACGCACAACAAGCGGGTATACTGTATCTATCTTGCCGCCACAGTGAGTGTTTTTATACAGTTCCACTCTTACTAGAATAAATTGGTAATAAATTGGCTGGCTCAGTGGCGGAACTACCGGGCTCGCATCAGTCGCACTTGCGACTGGGCCCTGAAGTTCCGCACGTTCTCCCCCGTCGGGGGCCCGCCCGCACATCCTTCCCGTCCAGGGGCCCGCCCGCACGTCCTTCCCCGTCCAGGGGCCCGCCTGCACGTCCTTCCCCGTCCAGGGGCCCGCCCGCACGTTCTTCCCCGTCCTGGGGCCCGCCCGCAGGTTTTTCCCCGTCCAGGGGCCCGCCCTCACGTCCTCCCCCGTCCAGGGGCCCGTCCTCAAGTCCTCCGCTGTCCAGGAGCAGACGCTGGAAGGGAAAGTCAGCTGACCGGCTGACACCAATGCAGTGAAGGGGGAGGAGCTCTCCCCTCTGCAGGAGATCCCATAACATCCCTGGAGGTACGGAGTAATAATGAAGGAGAAGGCAGCGACTGACAAAGTAAGTGACAAAATAGTCAGTGCAACTAATCCCAACCTCTGCCTCTTACTGACGTCACTACCACAGATCTTATCCCTATCCCCCCATGGGATAGGGATGAGATCTGTGGTGGTGGTGGGGGGATGGGATCAGTATGAGGCAGAGGTGGTGGTGGGGGAGGATAGCACCACCACTGCCACTGCTCCCACCCCCCCTCACCACCATCACTGATCCCACCACTATCACCGCCGCCACTAATCCCACCAACCCCCACCACTGATCCCATCACCGCTGCCGTCACCGCCACTGATCCCACCAACCCCCACCACTGATCCCACCCCCTCACCACCACTGCCGCCGCCACTGATCCCACCACCACCACCCCCGCCACTGATCCCGTCCCCCACACCACCACTGATCCCACCCCCCTCATCCTCACCACTGCCAGTGATCTAGCCCCCCTCACAGCCAAAACTGATCCCATCCCCCCACCACTGCTGCCACTCATCCCATCCCATCCAACCCCCCACCACTGCCACCACTTATGACATCCCATTCCCCGGTCACTGCCACCACCACTCACTGCCACTCATCCCAGCCCCATGCTTCAGGGGGCCCATGTGTCACCCCTGTACACCTGGATAGGAGGGGTAGCGAGAGGCATATAGAGGAATCAATACCCTCCATTTTCCTCCTGAAGTCATGGCTGCAGGAAGAAAATGGAGGGTATGGGGTCCTCTATATGCCGTCACCGCCGTTCTTCCTATCCAGGTGTACAGGGGTGACACATGGGCCCTTGAAATATGGGGCTGGGTCGCCCCGGGGGTCAGGGGGGCCCTTCATGGTTTCTTGCACCGGGGCCCTGAAGGTTCTAGTTACGCCTCTGGGCTGGCTGCTACACTTTTTTTCCTTCTTGTTCTTCTTTTCTAGAGTGCACTTCATTCCACATTTTTTTTCTTCAACATGTCGGAAAAAAAATCTGATGCAAGTGCTGGTGATACAGCAAAGAAAAGAAGATCCATCACCATGAAAAATAGAAATAATAAAAAGATCAGAAAAAGGTGAAACTCCATCATCTATTCGGCTACAATCGGTCAACGATCGCAACAATTTTTAAAGATAAAGCTAGAATAATGGAGAATATGAAAGGCCATACCCCAATGCATGCTACGATTATTACCAAGCAACGCAGTGGTTTAATTGTCGAGATGGAAAGGCTGCTGATAATTTGGATAGAAGACCAAAATCTGCGTAAAATCAGTCTTACTTTTGTTCAAGAAAAGGCTCAAAGCCTTTTCAACGATTTAAAAGCTGCCCACCCAAGAGAAGATGATTGCAATGAAGAATTTTCGTGCAAGTAGGGGTTGGTTCAATCGCTTTAAAGAAAGAGCTAATTTGCATAACATCAGAGTTCAAGGTGAAGCAGCAAGTGCCGATGTAAGTGCTGCAAATGATTTTCCCAAGATATTGAAAGCTATATTGACAACAAAGGTTATACGCCAGAAGACATTTTTAATTTAGATGAAACTGGCTTGTTTTGGAAAAAAATGCCAGCTAGGACCTACATTTCAAAAGAGGAAACATGCACCAGGACATAAGGCATCAAAGGATAGGCTGACTGTATTACTTGGAGGTAATGCATCTGGGGATTTAAAGCTCAAGCCTTTGTTAGTGCATCACTTCCTAAATCCCAGGGCACTACATAATGTCACTAAGGCATCTCTTCCTGTTATTTGGAGGGCAAATGCAAAGGCTTGGGTTACAGCTACAATCTTTGAAGATTTTGTCCCTGCTGTTGAACAAATTGCTTGAGGGAAAACATTCCCTTCAAAATTCTTCTCCTTGACAATGCCCCTGGACATCCAAACACTTTAGCTGACTTGCACCCCAATGTAAAGGGGGTATTTCTACCCCCAACACCACATCACTACTTCAGCCGATGGATCAAGGAGTCATAGCCTCCTTTAAGGCCTATTATTTACGGAGGACATTCACACAAGCTATCAGGGCTACCCAAAATGATCAGATGACTATAAGAGAGTTCTGGAAAAATTATCACATTTATGATGCCATCAAAAATATTGCTGAAGTGAAAGAAACAAATATGAGAGGAGTTTGGAAAAATTTGTGCCCCCAATTTACAGAAGAATTTCTGGGGTTTACAGATGAAGAAATCGCCTTAACCAGGCAAGCTGTGGTTATCATTGGTAATCAACTGCAGTTGGACATCAGTGAAAAGGATATCATCGAGTTACTCGACTCCCATGGCAAAGAACTAAGCAATGAAGACCTTATTGAACTAGAGAACCAGATGACAGCATTTAGGGAAGAAAACCAGGACCTAGAAATTCCAACATTGAAAAAGTGTTCTACAAAATGGTTAGCTGATGCTTTTCATCTTGTTGAAGCAGGAATGGCAAAGTTAGAGGAGCAAGATCCTGATACAGAGAGGTTTATCGTACAGTTACTGATGGCCTGAGATGCTACAGGGCTATTTATGATGAGATAAAGAAAAGCGCTGTGCAAACATTCCTCGATGTCTACTTCAAGAGTCCAGCAGCTGAATCAGATTCTATAATAATAGTCCCATCCTCTTCAACAAGCCCATCATCCTCTACCATGATTGTTTAAGGTTGTACTGTTCTGTACAGTACTGTACAGTGTTTGAAAATGTTTAAGAATTTACATGTATGTATCTGCATCTACATGCACAGGTAAACATAAATAATATGTTAAACAAAACACCTGTCTACGTTGTATGTATTTATGTATTTATTTATTTATAGAGCCACTGAAGTTTTTACTGCTGTCTGTATCCTCATTAATGGATTTAATCTCACTTCCTATCTTGTTCGTAACCCGGGGACCCCCTGTACTTACCGGGAAGTTCAGTTGGGGCTAAGAATTTAGACGGCTGGAAGACTTCAGTGGAATTCTACCCTACGGGGTTGGCTTATATAATAGAAGACAAACAAGTTGAGTAAACTGAAGTTTTAATTACAGTTTAGTTCAAACGTCACATGTGTGTGTTCCTTTCTTAGGAACACACACCTGATACCAAGTGTATTTATTAAAACATTTGCCTTCTAGCCTCCAGGTGGGACAAAAATCACCACCTAGTCAGTAGTTTAGTTATCTCCTGGTGTAGCGATACCCCCAGTTAAGAGAGCCGCTGGTTTGTTTTGGGTCCCTGAGTACAGCTCCACCAACCCCCGGCAATTTGCTCTACCCGCTCTGGCACAGTTAGTAAAGGGGTATGTATCTATGCACATAAAAATATCACTTATACTCTAAGTGTAATGGGTATGAACTCACAAGCAGACTGCTGAGATAAGAATAACTGGCTTTACTTTGGCAGTAAGGAAAAGAACTAGTAACATGCATTCAAACATTTGACTTACAATACTTTAGCAGGTCCCTGCAATATGCACTTTAACATGTACACACATATGTAACAAACTAGCAATGGGGAAACGGAGCGCCAAGTGTGGCGACCGTCTGCTATGCACCCCTGAGGTGCAATAAATCTATCTGCGCCTACCTAACGGACCAGGCCTGATCCCTAGCAATAGAGCTCAGTCCTTGTACAAGTACAGTGTTCTTCACTGGCAGTAAATCTGTAGAGGTGGTGCACATGTAGCTTTAAATGGTGTATTTGTAATCCACAGAAAGTAACATTTGCTGCTCTGAGGTAACTTGCGCCTAGGCAGTTCAATAGGCATAAACGTGTGTATAGCAATGCAGGATGAGCCTTTAGGCTCTCTCACCAATCCTGGGGTACCGTCCTCAACTCCGGTCCCTCTAATGGCGGCGTCCGGTCTCCTCGTCACAGCCCCTGCGCTCCGGTCCTCAGCTCCGACTGACCGACTGTAGGGAAGAGTCTCCGCTCCGCTGCTGCAGACTCCGAGGGATGAGAGTCTCACTCCACCTGCTGCAAGGCCCAGGCTTCAGGCCTTCAGCAGTCCCGGTCCGCACAGGTGTCTCCTCAGGAACAAGTCTCCGCGTGACCAGCTCAGTCAGCAGAGGCAGACCAGTCAGGTGAGGCCTCAGAAGAGGAAGTGTCAGAAGAGGAAGAGGCGGTCTCTCCTCTTCCTTTTTATAACCTCCCCCAGCAGCCTCTCGGGCGGAAACAAGCAGCCCGGGAGCCTGGGGGATTATGGGGAATGTAGTCTTTTCCCCTAAAAGGGGTACGACCCCGCTACACACTCCCCCCACTTTGAATCTTTGGTCCCCAAAGACATTGTTCAGACTACAAGCGTCCTTGGTAACAACACGTTCACATAATTTAGACAGGGGAGCCTCCCACCAACTAGCATAAGATGGGGAGCTGTCCTGTCTACAGGTCACTTCAGTGTGGGCGACCTGTTTAACTGTGCCAGAGAGTGAGCTGGGGTTGCCCTCCACCAAATGAACAGTGGATGGGTCAGGGCTTTCAGCACTTCTCCTTGCTGTGGTAACAGAGTCCTCTGAACTTTCTCCCATCTTGGGGTAAGTTAACTTCTTGGGAGGCTTCACAACTCTGCGAGCTCTCTGTTCTCTTGGGACTTCTTCAGGAACACATTCTGGCAACATCTCTGGTTCTGGAACATCTACTTCTTCTTCTTCTGAGTAGAGACCAGGGATATCTTCCCAGCACTCAGGCACAACACTGAATGGCACAAACTCTGTGGCTTCTGGGTTCAATGTGTTATCTTCCGCATCTTCAGTAGGTGGAAGATCTATGGCAGAATTTCCTGGAGTTGAGGAAGGCCATAGCCATTCAAGTTCTCCTCTTTCTTCCTCTGGTTGGGGGTCCTGTCCACCCCTAACTTGGGATGTTTGAGACCTAGTATTAGGCCTGGGGGTATCCAGAATGGAAACAGATTCAGGTACGTCTCTTGCTGGAGGTATTCTGACTGCTTCAGTGAGTGGGAGCAAGTGATTCCTATGCCAGGTCTTCAAAGGCCCCACTCTTCCTTCTGGCTTCAACTTGTAGACAGGCAATCCTGGAAGCTTTCTACAGATGATATATGGCTCTGATCTCCATCTATCAGCAATCTTGTGTTTTCCAGGGATCCCTAGGTTTGCGTAACAGTACACGGTCCCCAGGCTGTAGGTCCTGTACTCTAACTTTCAAATCAAAGTTCCTCTTATTTCGGGCTCCTCTCTGGTCAGAGGCCGCTTGAGCTTTCTCATAAGCTATCTTCAGACTGTGCCTCAGTCTGTCCACATATCCTTTGTGGGAGGCAGCAGAGGCATGGTCCAAGGAAATGCCAAGGCCAAATCCACTGGCAATCTTGCTTCTCTCCCAAACATAAGTCGGTAAGGGGAAAAACCTGTCACATCACTTGTGGTGCAGTTGTAGGCATGCACCAGAGCTGAAATGTGTTGACTCCAATGTTGCTTCTTCTCTGTTTCCAAAGTTCCCAACATGTTCAATAGGGTCCTGTTGAACCTTTCAGGCTGGGCATCACCTTGAGGGTGATATGGTGTAGTTCTAGTCTTCTCTACTCCCAGAGAATCTAGTAGCTTCCTGATCAGGCGACTCTCAAAGTCCCTTCCTTGGTCTGAATGGATTCTCTGTGGCAGTCCATAATGAACAAAGTACTTCTCCAATAGTACCTTGGCAACTGTAGAGGCCTTCTGGTCCTTGGTTGGGAAAGCCTGAGCATAACGGGTGAAATGGTCGGTTACCACCAGAACATTTCCCAATCCACTCAAATCGGGTTCGAGGCAGAGAAAATCAATGCATACCAGATCCATTGGGCCTTGACTCTGTAGATGGCCCATTGGGGCAGCTTGATGGGGTAAAGTCTTTCTCTGAATGCATCTTGCACAGGAATGGCAATACTCCTCCACTTCAGCCCTCATGCAGGGCCAATAAAACCGGTCTCTGACAAGTTGGAAGGTTCTCTCTGCTCCCAAGTGACCATGCTGGTCATGCAAGGCAATCAGCACAGTCTCTCGATGCTTTTCAGGGAGAAACAACTGCCACTTGTCTTCTGGGCCATCAGAGGGGCCCCTTCGGTAGACTACCCCCTGATGCACCTGTAACTTGTCCAACTCTCTCCTCAGTAGGCGAGCTTCTTTGGAAGGGTGAAGGCGAAGTCCCTCTGGACTCTTGTCTTCCAGGGCTTCCAGGACCAATCTCCCCATGGGGTCTTCCAATTGGTCACACCTTAACTCCTTCTTGGACAGCTTCGGTAGACACTCTTCTTCTAGTTGAGTTACCCCACAGTAACACTTTGGGACTCCCACTGTGGTAACTCCTATCTCTTCAGCTCTGGATCCTCCTCTGGCTTGGAGTTCAGCCCCCTGACAAAGGGCTCGCACTCCTTCTGGTGCCACTTGGGTCCAGTCTTCCCAGTCATCGACCATGACATGGGATCTTCGGGACAGGGCATCTGCATCCCTATTTCCAGCCCCTGGTCTGTACTTGAGGCTGAAATTGAATCCAGACAACGCCGCCAACCATCTGTGTCCAGTTGCATCCAGCTTGGCGGTGGTGAATAGATAGGTCAAGGGGTTGTTATCTGTCTTTACAGTAAACTCGGCCCCATACAGATAGTCTCTCAGTTTGTCAACAACTGCCCATTTGAGGGCTAAGAACTCCAACTTGTGGGTGGGATAGTTCTTCTCGGAGGGGGTCAGGCTCCGGCTCACATAGGCCACTGGTCGTAGCTGGTCTTCATACTCCTGGTAGAGTACTCCACCTAGGCCCTCATGGCTGGCATCAACATGTAGCTCATATGGTCTAGTGGGATCAGCGTAGGCCAAAACTGGGGCTGTAGTGAGACTTCTCTTCAAGGTTCTGAAGGCCTCTTCACACCTTGAGTTCCATTGGTCTTGGACCGACTCACCGGGCCTCCTAGGCCCCAATCCATCTTCCTCTCCTTCTGTCTTGAGCAGTTCGTTTAGGGGTTTTGCAATGCGGGCAAACCCATCCACAAACCTGCGGTAGTAGGAGCAGAACCCCAAGAAAGAACGAAGTTCTGTAACTGTTGTGGGTCTTGGCCACGAAGTAACTGCCTCCAACTTCTCAGGGTCTGTAGCCACTCCTTTTTCAGACACTATGTGTCCCAGATAGTTCACAGAAGACTGATAGAACCGACACTTCTCGGGAGAAAGTTTGAGTCCCTCTTCACTGAGCCTCTTCAGTACTTTCTCCAATCTGGCTTCATGCTCTTCCAAAGTCTTTCCAAAGACAATGACATCGTCCAGGTACACAAGGACTTCTATGAGGTTCATGTCTCCAACTGTCCTTTCCATAAGGCGTTGAAATGTAGCAGGAGCTCCAGATAGGCCCTGAGGCATCCTGTTGAACTCAAAGAATCCTACTGGGGTTATGAAGGCAGTCTTTTCTCTATCTTCTGGATGCATGGGGATTTGGTAATACCCACTCTTGAGGTCCATCACACTGAACCACTTAGCTCCAGATAAACTCTGTAAGGCATCCTCTATCCTTGGTGTGGTGTACTGGTCAGGAATGGTCCTCCTGTTGAGAGTTCTGTAGTCAATGCAGAGCCTCAATGACCCATTCTTCTTCCTGACTACCACAATTGGGGAGGCATAGGGGCTTCTGGACTCCCTAATCACTCCCGTCTTCTTCAGTTCCGCAAGCTGCTCCCTCAGATCCTCCAGATCTGCTAGCGGGACTCGCCTGACTCTCTCTCTGAATGGCTTGTCCTCTTGCATGCGGATTCGATGGGTGGCACTCCTCGCACACCCCACATCAAACTCATCTTTAGAGAAAATCTTCTCCCATCTGGTCAGCTGGGCCTTGGCTCTCTCTTTCCAAGCTCCAGGTAGGTTTGGGTTTTTCATGGAGAGTTTCTTCCAAACATCTTCTCCTTCACCCGTCCCCTTCACTTCTGACCAGCCAACTGGGACAGCAGGACTCACCTGTCCCAGAAGCATCCAGGCAGGGATCTCCACGGGCTGCTCCGTGGGGTTCCTCACACTGACAGGGACTCTTCCTCTAGCCTTCTTCAGGTCCTTCAATGAGATTACTTCTGGTATCACTTCCAGACCTGAGTGACCCTCCATTGGGTCGGGTTCCAACATTACAAAGGGGCCAGGCTGCTCCCAATTAAGTTTCACCGTGGCTCTCATGCAGGTCACCTCTCCAGGCTGTAACACTGCTCCTTCTTTTCCAAGCCTCCATACCCTTCCTATCCCCTCACTTGGGGTCTTCTGCTCTAGGACCAACCGCTGGTAGGCTGCCTTCAGCATGGGATGGATCTTGGGAGCTGAAAGATTCTCTTTCTTCACCAGGGGGGTCAGAAGCCTTCTGACTAGATCCGTGTTTGTCCCTATGATCAGGGAGGTCTTGCTGGTTCCAGGTGGGCGGGGACACACCACTGCTAGGGTGTCGAACACTTCAGCCTTCCCAGCCACGGACGGGTCAAAGGTCAACCGTATGGGTAGGTATCCATCATAGGGGAAACTCTGAGTTCCCAATCCCCTTATCTCCAACTCTTCTATCTTCTGTATGGGCAGATGACTCAGGTATCTGTCATAGAAGTCCCTGTACAATAGGGTCACTTGTGCTCCAGTGTCTAGGAGGGCCTTCGTGTACACTCCTTCCACTTGGATGGGTACAGTAGGAGATGGGCCAACTAGCCCTTCTGGGTAGGGCCGAGTTGATGCTGTCCTCTTCTTTGGACTCTTTTCATTTCTCACTTGATTTGCGCTTGATCCTTTCTTGAGCCTGGTATGCATTAATTTTCTCCCTCTTAGTGGGAGTGTGAACCCGTTGAGGGACATTGTTATCTCTCACTTTTAAGGGTTCTCGCTTGGGAGTGCTGTGTCTCTTCGGAGGGGTCTTGCCCCCTTTCTCTGGAGTGTACCTTGGTTGAGGATCCCTGGGCCCCTTTTGAGGGGTTTGATCTCCTCGCTTTCTCTTCCTGTTATGCTTCTTGGAGCTCACTGAAGGTGATGGGCACCCGGTTGACTCCTTCACCGGGGCCCTTTGGCGTTTCCCGCCGGCTGGCGGCTTTCTGTTTTCTTCTTCTTGGTACTGGCACATACAGCTGCAATATGGCCCACTCCGCCACAGTTAAAACAGATCATCTCACCGTAGTCAGGTGGGGATGCTGGTGCTGAAACAGCTGGAAACAATTCCCTCCTGCTTGTTTCTTTCTTGGGACTGGGCGTCTCTTTCGCCACAAGAGATGTCAATATCTCCATCATCTGGGACATCTGCAACTTCAGGGCATCTACCTCTGTCTCTCTTTCAGGGGTTAAGGCCGACCTGACCGTGGCCACTGGAAGCTTTGTAGACCCCATCACTTGCTTTTCCCGTTTCTCTTCCAACATGGCCTCTTCTTCTCTGACCATTCGAATGAGATCAGGGTAGTCCAGGCTCTTCCCATCCTGCCGGGTGCGTAGTACTAGTGTGACAGGGTCCAGGGGTTGGGCTCCCCTCATCACCTGCTGGGCACGGGCTTCATCTACCTTCCCCGGATCTATCCCCTTCTTCAGGATAATCCTATGCAGGATCTTGTCTATGCGTCCCATGTACTCTGACAGCTTCTCCCCTGTCTTCTGGTAACAGTGTTCCAGTTGATAGGTGAGTTCTGTGACTTTTTCTGTCCCACCAAACACACTTTCCAGGATGTCTATGTAGTCCTGGGCAGTGCAATCCTTTTTGCTTGTCTTCAGATTGCGTATGGCCTCTAAGGCAGGCCCTTTTAGGCTCTCAACAATCCTTTGCTTCTTTCTGCCTTCTGAGACCTCCCATTCTTCTAAGGCCTGCGTGGCACCATCTAACCACTCTTCAAACCTCTCTTCTCCCGAGGGTACAGGTGTCCTCCCTGAAAACATCCGGAGTTTCCTGTATCCCGACATTGGGTAATCCCCGGGGTCTCTTCTGCACTGAGTCACAATCTCCCCTAGGACAGCACACAGTTCTGCGCTAAGAGTAGTTTGTGCGGGTGCGGGACTTTCCGCGCCCTTCTGCTCTTCCTTCTTTGGGGATAGCATGGCTTTCACTGGAGAACCTTCTCCCTTGCGCGGCAGCGCATGCAGCACTTGATAGGCCTGACCATTCGGTGCTTGTATGCTTTGGCTCCTGAACTGCTCTGGAGTCTCTTCCTGCCATTCTATTAGGGCGTATGTATACCCAGCATCATTTCTCATGTCCATTATCCATGACTTTTGGCATGGGGATAGGGACATTATGAGCTGCTTGACTGCCTCTCTCTGCCATATCCCTGGCAGTTCAATGACTGCTGCTGCGGCTGGATCAGTGGCCCATGTTGCGGACCACCGTCCCACTTCTATCGGGTCCATGCCGGTACCTTCTGGCGGCTTTTCCCGCTGACTCAGGATCCCGGATTACGAGCCCCCACGTGTAGCGATACCCCCAGTTAAGAGGGCCGCTGGTTTGTTTTGGGTCCCTGAGTACAGCTCCACCAACCCCCGGCAATTTGCTCTACCCGCTCTGGCACAGTTAGTAAAGGGGTATGTATCTATGCACATAAAAATATCACTTATACTCTAAGTGTAATGGGTATGAACTCACAAGCAGACTGCTGAGATAAGAATAACTGGCTTTACTTTGGCAGTAAGGAAAAGAACTAGTAACATGCATTCAAACATTTTACTTACAATACTTTAGCAGGTCCCTGCAATATGCACTTTAACATGTACACACATATGTAACAAAACTAGCAATGGGGAACGGAGCGCCAAGTGTGGCGACCGTCTGCTATGCACCCCTGAGGTGCAATAAATCTATCTGCGCCTACCTAACGGACCAGGCCTGATCCCTAGCAATAGAGCTCAGTCCTTGTACAAGTACAGTGTTCTTCACCGGCAGTAAATCTGTAGAGGTGGTGCACATGTAGCTTTAAATGGTGTATTTGTAATCCACAGAAAGTAACATTTGCTGCTCTGAGGTAACTTGCGCCTAGGCAGTTCAATAGGCATAAACGTGTGTATAGCAATGCAGGATGAGCCTTTAGGCTCTCTCACCAATCCTGGGGTACCGTCCTCAACTCCGGTCCCTCTAATGGCGGCGTCCGGTCTCCTCCGTCACAGCCCCTGCGCTCCGGTCCTCAGCTCCGACCGACCGACTGTAGGGAAGAGTCTCCGCTCCGCTGCTGCAGACTCCGAGGGATGAGAGTCTCACTCCACCTGCTGCAAGGCCCAGGCTTCAGGCCTTCAGCAGTCCCGGTCCGCACAGGTGTCTCCTCAGGAACAAGTCTCCGCGTGACCAGCTCAGTCAGCAGAGGCAGACCAGTCAGGTGAGGCCTCAGAAGAGGAAGTGTCAGAAAAGGAAGAGGCGGTCTCTCCTCTTCCTTTTTATAACCTCCCCCAGCAGCCTCTCGGGCGGAAACAAGCAGCCCGGGAGCCTGGGGGAATATGGGGAATGTAGTCTTTTCCCCTAAAAGGGGTACGACCCCGCTACAGTTAGGGGTTGTCTCTCATCGAGCTAAGCTGGTGGGCTGACCAAGCACTCCACTTTCCATCAAAGATATGCATGGAGTCCAAGAGAGTGTGATGAATTCTTTCCATCAGTCTAATGGACTCCATTCGGAGAAGCACCTGTGACCAGGGTACTGAAGGGCCTTTCCAGTTCAGAGCTATCGCCCACTGGATGGCACTAAAGAGGGTATGTATCAGTCTCTGTTGTGGGGGGATAGTACCTGGGACGTCAGCGTATAAAATGCACATTTGGAAGTTGAGGGTGACCGAAATACCTGTAATCTTAGAGATCAGGTCAGAAGCGTTCGTCCATATGTATGCCAATAGCTGGCAACCCCAGAAGGTGTGCAGTAGTGTGCCCCTGTCCCGACAAAGCATGTGTCGGGAACCAGAGGGAACATCCTATGCAAACGATCCAGGGTGTAATACCATCTAGTGTGGAGCTTGAGGACCGTTTCCTTAATGGATATAGAACACGTGCATTTGTGC
>CM053028.1:622997265-623314114 GCA_028564925.1 Lithobates sylvaticus | reverse complement strand
GGGTTCTCAGAGCACCCCTTACTTTAGAGTTCCTCTTTACACCAGAGGCCCAGTGTTCCCCCTTACATCAGAGTTCTTAGCATTCCCCCTCCTTAAATTAGGGTTCCCAGAGCATCACTTATGTTGGGGTCCCCAGAGTTCTCCTTTACATGAGAATGTGCAGAGTCCCCCCTTACAGTGAAAGGGAACTCTGCAAGAAAAATTTTAAATATTGCTGTGCGCCGCTAAAGTGTTCTGGTTTGAGTTGAAGAAAAGGTGGCAACCCTAGCGGAGGAGGAAGTTAAATCTTCCCGCTGTGAATGCTGGGGCTCTGTCTCTCTCCTCCTCATGACGTCACTGGTTGCTAGATGCGAGGCGGGTAGTGGTTATCAACCATTTGGAGGGCATCAGAAAGGGCCAGGGGACACTGTATTGTCCCGGAATGAGGGTGCCCGGGACCTGGAACAGACCTAATTGCGGGAATTTTCCCGGGCAATCTGGGACACATGGGCACCCTAGAGTACTAGTGAGAGGAACATGAGGAAGGAAGGGTCGTGGGAGTACTGGAGAGAGGAACACGGGGAAGGAAATGTCATGGGAGTACTGGTGAGAGGAATATGGGTAAGGAAGTGTCATGGGAGTACTGGTGAAAAAAACATGGGGAAGGAAGTGTCATGTGAGTACTGGTGAGAAGAACATGGGGAAGGAAGTGTCATGTGAGTACTGGTGAGAAGAACACAGGGATGGAATGTCATGAGAGGAACATGGGTAAGGAAGTGTCATGGGAGTACTGGTGAAAAAAACATGGGGAAGGAAGTGTCATGTGAGTACTGGTGAGAAGAACATGGGGAAGGAAGTGTCATGTGAGTACTGGTGAGAAGAACACAGGGATGGAATGTCATGAGAGGAACATGGGAAAGGAAGGGTCATGGGAGTACTGGTGAGAGGAACATGGGGAAGGAAGGGTCATGGGAGTACTGGTGAGAGTTATATGGGGAAGGAAGTGTCATGGGAGTACTGGTGAGAAGAACACGGGGAAGGAAGTGTCCTGGGAGTACTGGTGAGAACAACACAGGGAAGGAATGGTCATGAGAGGAACATGGGAAGGAAGGATCATGGAAGTACTGGTGAGAGAAACATGGGAAAGGAAGGGTCATGGAAGTACTGGTGAGAAGAACATGGGCAAGGCAGTGTCATGGGAGTACTGGTGAGAAGAACACAGGGAAGGAAGGGTCATGGGAGTACTGGTGAGAGGAACATGGGAAAGGAAGTGTCATGGGAGTACTGGTGAGAGGAACATGGGGAAGGAAGTGTAATGGGAGTACTGGTGAGAAGAACACAGGGAATGCAGGGTCATGGGAGTACTGGAGAAAAGAACATGGGGAAGGAAGGGTCATGGGAGTACTGGTGAAAGAAACATGGGGAAGGAAGGGTCATGGGAGTACTGGTGAGTGGAACATGGGAGAGGAAGGGTCATGGGAGTACTGGTGAAAGAAACATGGGGAAGGAACGGTCATAGGAGTACTGGTGAGTGGAACATGGGAGAGGAAGGGTCATGGGAGTACTGGTGAGAACATGGGGAAGGAAGTGTCATATGAGTACTGGTGAGAAGAACACAGGGAAGGAAGGGTCATGGGAGTACTGGAGAGAAGAACATGGGGAAGGAAGGGTCACGGGAGTACTGGTGAGAGGAACATGTGAACAGAATTTTTATGGGAGTACTGGTGAGAGGAAAATGTGGAAGGAAAGGGTCATGGGAGTACTGGCGAAAGGGAAGGAAGGGCCATAGGAGTACTGGTGAGAGGAACATGGGGAAGGAAGTGTCATGGGAGTACTGGTGAGAAGAACACAGGGAAGGAAGTGTCATGGGAGTACTGGTGAGAAGAACACAGGGAAGGAAGGGTCATGGGAGTACTAGTGAGAGGAAGTAGGGGGACGGAAAGGTCATAGGAGTACTGGTGAGGAAGTAGGGGGATGGAAAGGCCATAGGAGTACTGATAAGAGGAAGTAGAGGAAGGATAAAAGGAATACTGGTGAGAGGAAGAAGGGGGACGGATAAAAAGAGGGGGCGTGACCGGATGTGAGAGGTTGAGCAGTATGGAGAGAGAGGTGAGCATGAATGCGTGAGGATGGCCGTGGGCTCTCTCTGACTTCCTTCTCTAAAGACTCGATACCCTGGTCCATCTAGCAGACACGGCCTCGGCATAGTCGGCTAGACAGATGCGCCCATCACGCACCTTTGAACCGGACACCATTTGAGCCCAACGCCCCTCCATACCTCCTGTCTGATGCCAACCCGTTCTGCGCGCCTGTTTTCCATCGCCTGGACTGTTGTGGGGGGCGGACGGAGAGTTGCCGACCTTCACCTGGAGAGCCCCCACGGAGGAGGACGGGGTGACGGCTCGCGACCCCACGCCTTCCTGACCTTTTACCTCATTGGAGCGAATCACCGGAAGCATCTGTGGCGCCCGACCACCTGATACCACAGCGCAGGACGTTCTAAGATCTCACCGAGACCTGCACCGAGCCTGGCGAACACACCAACGCGCTAGCACGGAGCCCAAAGAGGAAGGCTACAGCACCGCCAAGA
Organism: Lithobates sylvaticus; assembly: GCA_028564925.1. Taxonomy (NCBI): domain Eukaryota; kingdom Metazoa; phylum Chordata; class Amphibia; order Anura; family Ranidae; genus Lithobates; species Lithobates sylvaticus. The sequence continues at coordinate 623,311,545 of CM053028.1, read as the reverse complement.
TAAGTTCCAGTGTGTGGAGCGGATAGGCGGGGGGTGGTGAGTTACCTGCTTTTGATATTTACTAATGACTGTATTTCTCACCAACCCCATGGACTATACTGCAATATCCTGTTAATATCCTGCTTACACGCCGGCCTTAAAAGGGGAGCGGGGGGGGGAAAGGACAACCCCAGGCTACTTTCCCTACCAAAGCGTCTTGTTTGACCTGGAGGACTAGATTGTAAAGTACCCTGGCTTTTTCCGCTTTCTTACCTGATCCTATCAGGGGTACATAGTAAAAGGCCTAGGGACTGTGAAATATTCAGGACTATACAATATTAACCCCGTACACAATTTGGGTCAGCTTGTCTTTATTCTTGGCCTTTTCTAGTGGCAATTCCCTCTCGCTGAGACTATACCCCAAGGCTATGCTCCAATAGTGCCTACACCTTCCTGGAAGAGGAAGGCGGGGGGAAGGAGAGGGAGAGGATATCCCTGAAAAAATCCTTTTTTTTTTGTGTTTCCTTTTTTGTGTTTTGCTTTTTTTTGCTCTTTTGTGGGTTTTTCCTTTTTTTTCCTCCGATCATTCAGAGCCAAGCCCTCTACCTTTGAGGCCTTTTTAAGGAGGATTTGTGCCCCTGAGGGGACTCCAGGGATAGGGGAAAGAGGGAGAAAAGAGGAAAAGGAAAAAAAAAAGAAATGTCAAGAAAAAAAGCACCAGAGGAGCCCTTGCTCGTGGAAGCACCCCAAAACACACGAGCGGCAAAGGACAGAAATAACCAGGTCGCAGCCGCTGCAGCTACAAAATTGGAAAAATTTGCACATTCCGCAACAGCCCCACCCTCCCCAAATAAACTGAATCTGTTACAATCAACTAACCAACCTACTTTGCAGGGCAAGGACCATAAAAACCCGGCGACAGATAGAAAAAGCCAGGGTGCTACAGCGCTTAATGTATCCACCCCCTCTGCCACTAAAAAACCGGCTAGTAAGGGACCTGGAGGGACTAAAATGTCTACCATTCACTTAAATGTAGAGGACAGCTGCTCTCAAACTCTTATGTCAAACACCCCCTCTGACACCCCCTTGGAAGCCAGGGAGAAAGAACCTACACTAAGGGAGGTACTAAACGCAGTAAATGATTGTAAAAACGCAATTTCAAACTTCGACACTCAATTAAAGATCATCAGTGACGAATTAGCCGCTATAAAACATGAATTAAATAGAACAACACAAAGAATAGTAGAAGTGGAAGACCGAGTAAGTGCAATAGAAGATGAACTGACCCCAGTAAAACAAGAGATCCAATGGCTTAAAAAAACTATGAATGCACAGGTTGCCAAACTGGATGAAATGGAAAACCGGAACCGTAGAAATAATATCAGAATTATAGGTCTACCAGAACGCACTGAGGGTCCCAATCTAATAAAGTTCCTAGAGGTCTGGTTTGGAGAGATCTTCGGGGGGTCCTCTTTTAGCCCCTTATTTGTTATCGAACGAGCTCATCGCACCATTTCAAGAAACCAGCGCGGGGGGGATCGCCCTAGGCCGATACTCCTCAAAATTTTGAACTATAATGATAAGGTCACGTTGCTGCGGAGGGCTAGAGAACTGGGAGACATTAGGTTTCAGGGCACTAGAGTCTCATTCTACCCAGATTTCTCGCCCGACCTGCAAAAACGCAGAGCGGAATTCATCCCGGTTAAGCATACCATGATCAACTATAAAATAGACTATGCTCTATTATATCCGGCCCGGCTGAGGGTCACTGCTCTTGGCAAAACGCTCTTCTTCAACTCCCCTACTGAAGCACAGCAATGGCTTGAGGAGAACAAGAGGAACTTTTAGGGAGAGGGGGACGGGGGGTATTTTGTATTTTCCTTTGTTTTTTTTTTTTTTTCCTTTCGTTGTTATTGCTCTCCTCTCCCCCCTTCCCCCCTTTTTTTTTTTTTTTTTTTTTTATTTTTATTTTTTTCTTCCCTCTCCCCCCCGTTTTTTCGGGGGGGGGGGGGGGAGGATAGACACTGCTTTTAGGTACCTGAAAATCGACATGAGTATTTTGTTGGTGGTTGGGGGGAAGGAGGGGAGGGGTGGGGGGATAAGGCTGCAAGGGGCCAGGGGGGGGCACGATGAAATGAAGGTTTTTACACAAGATATATTAATACCAGGGGGGAGGGTGGAGAGAGCCCGTGGGTGATGGGGAAGAACAAATGCATGTAGGTATGTGTGGGAGGGGGGCTGGTAGGGTCACGATCGCACCTGTAAGGGGTTGCCCTGACGGGCTGGGGGGGATGGGGAGGGACGGGTGGGGGGAGGGGGCAGGGGGGGGGGGGGGGGAGGACAATCAGGGATTGTGGGGGGGGGGCATAAGTCAAGCACAGGGTTCACATATGCACGCTATATATGTCACAGGGGAGGGGGGAGGGGGGGGAGGGAGAGAGAAAGTTATAATTATACCAAGGATTTGGGGGAGATACTCATCTAGGGGAAATGATTTATTTAAAATTGTTCACTGTTTTAAGGGCTTGTGTGTATTATTGTTCTCACACTTTTTTTGTAACCTCACCAGCACTTGGTGATATAAGGAACATTGTTTACTCAGGTTGTAATGCACGAACTCAATAGAAATGGTACTGGGGTCTTACACGATTGGAAGCGGAGGAGAGAGGGATCGGATTGCTAGCCTCCATGAGGCAATTTTTCTCTTTTTATTTACCGGTTTTCCCCCCCTCCCTCCGCATGTTCTTTTTTTTTTTTCTTCTTCTTTCTTTTTTTATTCCTCCTTTGCTTCTTTTCTATTTATTTTTTTTTTTTTCTTCTCACCTCTTCTTGTTTTTTCTTTTGGTCGTGCTTAGGAGATGTTTATCTAGCCCCGCTTTTCGAATGGGATGGTTTGGAGGTTTTTATACTTTTTTTGATAATTATCCCATACGAGAAGATTTATATACTTGTCAACCCTAAATGCAGTCGAAGAAACTTGATTTGATCTCTTGGAATGTCCGGGGCCTAGGAGACCCGGCCAAGAGAGACCTGGTCCTGTCCCTTTTGGAGGGCAGGGGGCCGGGCATTTTGTGCCTTCAGGAGACACATCTCGTGCACGACACAGTGCCTTTGCTCCGTGGTCGGAAGTGGCAGGCCCAGTACCACTCAGTATACTCCTCCTATTCAAGAGGTGTGAGTATCCTGATCCGGAGGGGAATACTATTTTCATGCCACAAGGTACAAATAGACCCAAAAGGTCGCTATGTTTTCCTACACTGTTCTTGGGAAAATAAACCATACGTTTTAGCAAACATTTACGTTCCCCCTCCATTTAAACTGGAGATTTTATATGAACTTATCGCATTCACCATAGACAAAGCTGGGATCCCGGTGCTAGCAGTGGGGGATTATAACCAGGTACTGGACAGTTCAATGGATAGGTTTCCTACCCCGAAGCAAGCTACAGTCAGGGAAGAGGGTAGGTTGACTCGGTTCCTACAAGAAACCGGGTTCACAGAAGCCTGGAGAACACGGCACCCGCAGGAGAAGCAATATTCATGCTTTTCAGCCTCCTTCCTGACTTTGTCTAGACTCGACATGGCCTTGGTTAATGACGTGGCTTTACCCCTGATAGCAGCAATAGATTACGGTCCAAGGGGGATCTCGGACCATTCGCCTCTGATTTTGTCATTGAAGACGGGAAATAAGCATCACCATAGGGAGTGGAAATTAGACCCAGGTTGGCTGGAGCTAATTGAAAGCCCTGAAGAAATAAAAATGGCTCTGAAAGAGTTTATCAATATCAATTCCAATACCGCCCCTATCGGGGTAGTTTGGGACTCATTGAAAGCACACCTTAGAGGTCTCCTTATCCAGCAAGTTGCTAGAATCAAAGGAAGGACGCGAGAGAGGGAGGGGGAAGCTAAAAAGGCTGCAATGTTTGCAGAACAGAAATATATCCTTAACCCAAACTTGGAAACGCAAAAGAAATGGCTAGAGAAACAACAAGATTATAAGTCAGTCATCAAAAGGACTAGCGAGGATAAACGCATACTCCAGAGGCAATTAAATTATGGAGAGGGTGAAAAGGTGGGTCGTATGCTGTCACTATTGGTAAAGACAAATTCGTCTCCATCAATGGTTTCGGCTGCAAGGACCATACAGGGAGTGATCTCGACGGACCCGTTAATCATACTCAAAATATTTAGAGATTATTATTCCTCTCTATACAAATCACAGATAGACGTCGAGAGTGGGGAAAATATTCCCTTCCTTGAAAGGATAAACTTCCCAATCCTGTCAGAGGTGGAACGGCAATTAATGGATGCCCCAATCACCCTACAAGAGCTAACTGACGCCGTTTCCGGTATGCCAAATTCTAAATCACCCGGTCCGGACGGATTACCTACGGAGATCTTTAAAAGATACGGCGAAATCTTACTCCCAGAACTACTTAAGATGCTGGGCCAGGTGCAGTCCATGGGGTCTCTTCCAGCTTCAATGATGGAGGCGACTATCGTCGTTATCCCGAAGGAGGGAAAAGACCCCATGGACCCCGCCTCATATCGCCCGATCTCCCTGTTGTGTACTGATGTAAAGATCCTTGCCAAAGTCCTAGCTGCACGATTAAACGTGTGTGCTCATAACCTAGTCCATCCCGATCAGTCCGGGTTTATTCCAACAAGGTCAACCAGCACAAATATTCGCAGAACTTACCTGAACATACAACTGCCAGTAGAAAATAAGGGCCCCAGGGCCATTATGGCCTTGGATGCCGCTAAGGCATTTGATAGCCTAGAATGGGGCTACTTATTTAAGGTATTGGGCAAATTTGGTTTTGGACCTAACTTTATAAACTGGGTAAGGCTGTTGTATACAAACCCAACAGCCAAAATAAAGATCAATAATGAACACTCAGATTTCTTTAGACTGGAAAGAGGAACGAGGCAGGGTTGTCCCTTGTCTCCTCTCCTCTTTCCTTTAGCAATAGAGCCGTTGGCCATTGCGGTTAGAGCCAATGGGGAAATATGTGGGTTTAGGCGTGGATTAGTGGAAGAGAAGATAGCGCTATTCGCCGACGATATCTTGTTTTACCTAGGAGACGTGGACTCCTCTCTAAAAGCAGCTATACAAATGATGGGGGACTTTGGTAGGACTTCAGGACTTTTAATCAACTGGGATAAGACGGCCCTTATGCCAATGGACCCAATCCCAGGAGATATAATTCTTGATAATTTTATCTTTAAACCACTTGACAAACTGAAGTACCTAGGGATATGGATAACCAGGGACATAAACGCATTCACCAAATATAACCTAGTTCCGCTATTATTAAAACTTAAACACAAGTCTGAGGTGTGGGCCCGCCTCCCCCTCTCGGTCGCAGGGAGGTGCAACCTTATCAAAATGATTTGGCTGCCACAGATCCTTTATCTCCTACACAACTCTCCCCTATGGATAGGGCAGAAGTGGTTCAGGAAGATGGATTCGCTCTTTAGAGACCTGATTTGGAAGAGAGGACAACCTAGAATTGCCCTTTCTACGCTCCAGCTCCCACTTGGGGAGGGCGGATTGGCGATCCCGCACCTCAGACGGTATTTTGTCGCATCCCAGCTACAGCACCTGGCAGGGAGGGGGGCCACTGTAGATCTTGGTAAAAACGTATTGTTGATAAGCAGCCCACATAGTACACTCTTGGAAGCTCTTGAGGCTGGGTCTCTACCCACACGCTACCCAACGACAACCTTAATAACAAAGCTCTGGCAGACAGCAAAGTCCATGCTTGGATACCAGGGCATGACAGAGCTGACCCCCCTGTGGCACAACAACAATTTAGAAGAATTAGCCAAGATCACCAAGTCTAGCGCCTGGGAAAAACAGGGTCTTACGCGATTAAGCCAAATGTACTCTGGCGACAAGCTAAAAACCTTTGCTGCCTTGAAACAGGAATTCTCCCTCCCTAACAGCACTTTCTACAAATATCTCCAGGTGAGGCATGCAGCCCAGACGCAATTTGGACTGCAGGTACCGTGTTGGGTTCAGATACCCACATTGGCGCAGCTTGTGTCCTCAGAATTAACCAAGGGGACAATCTCTGGGCTGTATGCCAAACTTGGGGCCAAGACTAGAGAGGGTAATGGACCAACCAAGATCAGGGTATCCTGGGAGAACGAGCTGGGTCCATTGTCAACAGAAGAATGGGAAAGGGTGATTGGGCAAACGAATCGGGTCTCAATCTCCCCAACCCACAAGATGTCACAACTTTACTTTATGTACAGAGTATATCATACTCCAAGCAAAATGTTTAAACTGTGCTGGCGGGAAAATGACCGCTGTCCTAGATGCGGCCGAGTCGGGGACTTTATCCATATGTTTTGGAAATGTCCAAAATTATTTAGATATTGGACCAGTATTATTGAGGTAATCAACACGACTTTGAGGCTAAATCTAGAGGCAACGGCCAAAACCTGCTTACTAGGCCTTATAGAGAGAGAGAGGATCCCGTACAACCGTACGGACTCTATCCTACGGGCCCTGTTCCAAGCCAGGAAGCTGATCGCCCAGCACTGGCAGGCACAGCTACCCCCGACAGTAGAGGAGTGGAATAGAAATATCAACACGGCAATGGGCAATGAGAGAATTTTCTTTACAAAGCAGGGCAACTATAGAAAGTTCCAAGCGATTTGGGGACCCTGGACAACAGTACCCACAGACGAAAAGTGAAGGTAGTCCTAGCACAGGCATACCTGTAGCTCAGCACTTGCTACGGTTTTTCTCTATCTCTTTTTCATGTACTGTTTCTCCCCTTTTTTCTCTTTTTTTTTTTTTTTTTTTTTTTTTTTTTTCTCCCTACACAAGTTTTTTTCTTTTTTTTTTCTCTCTCCTTTTTCTTTCCTTTTCTTTTTTTCTTTTTCTTGTTGATTGGTTTCCTCCACCCTCCCTCCCAGCTCTTAGTGGCTTGGTGAGGTGATTAAATAGCCCGAGGCTTGACGGGGGGGAGGGGAGGGGGGAGGTGGGGGGGGGAGGTCTTTGACAAGTAGGGGGACCACAACCACTCTGGAAAATTTTTTTTTTTCTCTTTTTTTTGTATTTTTTTCTCTTTTTTGTTTTTCCTTTTTTTTATTCTTACTGAATGTATAAATCACTAAGTCGGGTGTTGTCCACCCTTTAAGTAGCTTAGGAACTGATGTTAAATGTCTTTTGTTGTTGTAAATGTTTTCAGCAGAAAAATCAATAAAAAGTAAATATTTAAAAAAAACTACTCATGAGAGAAAGATGGGGTCATCGGAGCACTGGTGAGAGTCTGCTATTTTAAGTTGGTGCTGATGTAATGGAGAGGGAAGGGCATATAAGTGAGTTGGCAGGCAATGTTGGAGGTATAGGGGTGGGTTCCTGTGTACTCTCAGATTTTCCTTGCTCAGGAAACAGAGTAAATACCTTTTGATGTATGAGACACCCTCACCCTCCCAATTAGGGAGATATTCTTTCATTTCCTGTTCTGTGACTACAGGGCAAGAGATGGGAACCTTTGTCACCAGAACAAGAAGACACAGACAGCAGTATGACATTGTTAGATGTTCTAACTCATAAAGTAGTATTAAACCTTCATCGATAGGTTAATGCTTTCTTTTCAATACTTTTCTGGCTGCACTTTTTTTACCTTTTCGAAAACTTGCCCACTGTTGTCTCTGGCTCCCTGAACTTCCCAGAACTTCTGGCTGGGGAGCACCAGCCCTGACACAGGTACTCCATTGTCCAATGTGCCATTGCACCCTTCTCTGACAGCCCCCACATTCTCCATTGAGCACGCTCTGAGCACAGACCACTCGTCAGGAGCAAGTTGGCTGCTCTGTCCACCAGCATTTAGGTTGACAGCAGGTTGAAAGCTTTTATTCAATAACCATTTTTTGCCCTCTTTTTCCAGTGTTGCTGTCAGTCTAAGGGTTGATGGGCACAGCAATCATCTAGTTACAGAGGAGTCATTCTGTACCCAGGCTGTGCTCTTATGCGGATGTGGTCTCAGTTGGGAGCAAGCATATGTGTGTAGGCTGCTCAGGCTGTATGGGAATGAAGTCCTGTGCCCACGGCTGTGAGTGCTGGTCGGGCAGGGATCGTGTCTATGCTCCAGGCAATGGTAGAGAATGACGAGCTGTCCCGGGAGCCGCACATCAACCACGCCACACCCCCAACACTTTCCCCTACTCCAACTGGAGCTTACTCATGGGGCTAGTCAGGAGAACACACGTAAAGGTGGCTACGTTGGGGCTCCAGGGAGACCCTCAAGGCAGCGTAACCACCCTATAGACAGAAGTGTAGTTTGTAATAGATCTGAGATCTTCTGAATAGATAGCGGTTGAGAAGGAATGCAGTCTGCCTTTCTGAAAGCATGTAAATGGTGGTGCCACAGGAAAACACACTTCAAACCGTTTAGGTATAAACTGGACCTTCACTGTGAGAAAACGTCCTCAGCAGGGACCTCCACCCCAATAAGCCCCCAATGACACTTGGAGTGAGCTTAGTCAGGTGACTCATGCCGCGTACACATGATCAGACTATCCGGCGGACTTAGTCTGGCGGACAATCCGCCGGACTTTCCAGCGGAGGTCCGCCGGACTTTCCAAACGAGCGGACTTGCCCACACATGACCGGACTTTTGGTGGAGGTCCGCCTGACTTTTGAAATTAACGGAGTTGCCCACACACGGAGAAAAGTCCGTTCATTTTGAACGTGACTCCAGGTAGACAGGACTAGTGAAGGAAGTCAATGTCGCCGCCTCCATCGGCGAGACTGACACCTTGCTAGCCCCGTTGCCTGGTATGGAATTGAAAGGGGAACCCCTACGCCGAAAAAACGGCGTGGGGGTCCCCCAAAGTCCATACCAGACCCTTATCCGAGCACGCAGCCCGGCCGATCAGGAAAGGGGGTGGGGACGAGCGAGCGCCCCCACCCCCCTCCTGAGCTGTACCAGGTCGCGTGCACTCAACATGAGTCAAAACTTCTTTCTAAGTCCGCCGGACTTTTGGGAAGAAAAAGTCCGCTGGAGCCCACACACGGGCAAATTGTCCGATCGTGTGTACGCGGCATTAGAGGCTTTTCTTTGTCTGTTTGTACACAGTAGAATCACACATTTTGGCTTTAAACTTTTTAATGGGAGCATCTGAAAAACGCATGTATAGGCTTCTTTCAAGCGTTCTTCGTGGTGAGCCCATTAAGATCTATGGAACCAAAACAGTGCGATTCTGTCCCGAAGAAGCTCATTGAATTTTTTCAAGCTTCATGTTGAAGGTGAACAGGCCCTTTGAGAATAATAGTATTCTTCATTGTGAACACTGTCACACTTCAAGAATCGCGCAACAAAACACTTAAGTGTTAATGGCGACTAAAAACCCAAGTTGTATCCTTTCCCTCTTTATCCAAAATTTAAAAAAATGTGTTTTAACGACAGAACTAGCCAATCAAAGGCATGGGAGCAATAGCGCACTGTGATCTACTTAGGCTATTCTAACCAACATGCCCATGTACTTTATATTTCAGCCCATGATGTGTCAGGAAAAAGGCAAAAACGGTTTATTAAAATGACTCTGCATTTATTTACTGGTCATCGCAACTTCAAAAATTTTAATAAAAAGCCATAATACTGTAGAATACAAAGATCATGTAGCCTGCGTCTCTATACAAGGCCTGTCTGTGTGTTGGGTTTTTATCACAGTTTTTTCAGACAGAAATCATTTAGTGGATACAAAGGCAAGGAAAAAAATTGTTCAGGCTCCTGTCTTTGTCAAAAAGTTTTTTTGTGTGTGTGTGTGCAGGGGCGAACTGACCATTCGGGCACTTGGGCACTGCCCGAGGGCCCCATGCCACTAAGGGGCCCCATCAGGGTTGCCAGCCTCAATAAAACCAAGGACAGTATGTAAACATCTGCGTTTTTAAAAAAAATCCCAAGATTATAGCTGCCCCGCCTCTATAGTACCTTTTCAGTGTGTGTATGTGTATTCTGTGTGTGTATATTGTGTGTCTACTGTATGTGAGTGTGTGTATACTGTGTGGCCCCTTAATCTATTGCCTGGGGGCCCCATAATCTCCTATTGCCCGGGGGCTCCATGAGTTGTCAGTCTACCTCTGTGTGTGTGTGTGTGTGCGCGCGCGCGCGCGCGCGTGCGTGTGCGTGTGTGTGTGTGTGTGTGTGTATATATAGCAAAAATACGGTGATCGAATTTATAACACTGTCTTGAGAAATGGCAAAATCATCAATCGTTGATGGTGTCTGACTGTTTAATGCCCACCCCGGTTTTACATGGAGGGACAGCTGCTGAACTAGGGAGGGCATGAAAATGTTGCAGGAATTATTAATTTATCAGTCTTCTAAAATAGCATAATAAAAAAAAAAATGTCAGCTGAATTTGGTAAGGCTTGGCATGACATTTTTGGAGGACCTCCGTTATTATTAGTTCCCCTTCCAATGCTTGTCAACTACTCTCCCATCACATTCCATGAGGCTCCATTCATACCAATGCATTTTTTCATGCTTTTTGCAGAAACGCAGGACATTTTTAACATTGGTTCCTATGGAAAACTTTCACATCAATGCATTTTGTGCCTCTGCTTTTTTTTGGAAAGGGTCAAGAAACATGTAGTGCGTTTTTACCGTGTTTTTAAATCTGCCCAGCAACAGTTTTGTGTCCATAACTCAAACTTTTCAATAAAACAAATTTTCAAAAAATAAAATAAAAAAACGTGAATCGTGGAAAAACCATCTATAAACACGTCAATTTATTTTTTCCTGAAGAATCGAAAAAGGAGAATGCAAATTAGTTAAAATGGTTGTAACCCTAAAAGGAAAAAAAAAAAAAAGCTTCTGTTCCTTTAAGGCAGGGGTGCCCAACCAGTGGCCCGGGGGCCACATGTGGCCCGCGGAGCCCTCTGATGTGGCCCGCGACCTCTTGCCCTGGGATGGCAGGTTGACAAGCCCAGATTGCAGGTTGCCGACCCACTATCCCAGAACCTTAGTGTTGTGAATGAAGCCGACGGTAGTGGAAGCAAGCACCTGCAGAGCCGCATAAGCCAAGCTTCCTGTATAGCGCCGGCTCCTGTCATAGGCGGAGTGATACAAAACAGGGCCGGGACAAGGGGTGGGCAGGAGGGGCGGCTGCCCTGGGCACTGCGGTAACAAATGGAGTGGGGGGCACCATGAGGAGATTGAGGGGGGAGGGGATGTGTGTTGGTTATAAAAATTTGGGAGGCAGCAAATGGTAAGAATTGTCCTAGGAGAGGAAATTTGTGTGTGTGCTAGGGGTGGTGATACAGGGGTATTTGTATTGGGTGGGGCATAGAAGAAGAGGATTTGTGCTAGGGGGGGTCGATTTGGGGGTTTGTGCTAGAAGAGGTGATATGGTAGAGGGGGAAGGGGATTTCTGCTAGGAGGAATTTTTTTTTTGGGGTGGGGTTAGTGCTAGTAGGGATGATTGGGGGGTGCTAGGAGGGGGATGGGGGCAATTTGTGCTAGGAGAGAGATTTGGAGTAGGAGGGGGAGAGAATGTGCACTCTGGGTGTGGAGGATTTATTCTAGGAGGGGTGATTTTTTTTGGGGGGGGGGGGCATTTGTACTGGGGGGATTTAGGGTGCGGAGATTTGTGCCTCAAGGAAGGGTTTCAGCAGGGGGGTTGCATTTGTACTGGGAGGAGGGGGCAATTATGCTTAGAAGATAATAATGCAGATTAGTGCCCAATTTTTTTTTGTTGGGTGGGGTTTGCTGGCACATAATGTTCATACTTTTTGGGGGAGGGGGGGCGCAGTTTGGCATGTTCGCCGTGGGCTCTATGTGACCTTGTCCCGGCACTGATACAAAATGCGCTCTGCCTGGGACAGCAGAAGCTGGCGATAACTGAATGGAACTCACTAAAATCACAGTGTATGTAAGGGCATATCTGTTCTGCAGCGGTTACTGGGCTGCTTTCAAACTGATCCGCAGGTGCACCTGCGGGTTACCTGCACTGAGCCATAGACTTCGGGTTTTACCTGCGGGTTGGGGCGCTTTCAGAAAGTTCACCAAACCTGCAGGATATAATAGAATTGTATGGCAAAGTGCAGCTAACCCACAGGAAAACCACAGGTGAACTGTGCTGCACCTGCGGCATGGGTAGACCCAACCCAATCGGACCCTCTATTCACCTCTATGGAGCGGCAGATGAAAACAGACTTGTGTCCGTTTACACCCTACCTACCTCAGATCCGACCTGCTAAAAAAACAGAAGTGGATCCGTCCCCTTCCATCTGATCGGATCAGAGGGCCCATAGAGTAGAGTGGGCTGTGTCTGTGTCCACTCTTTATATGCAGAGTGGACACGGACTTGTCATCCGCCCACTCCACTCATTGTGGCCCGCGACTGGTTACTAAGTCGCTTAAGTGGCCCTCGCTCGTCAAAAGGTTGGGCACCCCTGCTTTAAGGCATGATCTATACCAGGGATATGCAATTAGTGGTCCTCCAGCTTTTGCAGAACTCCCATGAGGCATAGCAAGACTCTGACAGCCACAAGCATGACACCCAGAGGCAGAGCATGATGGGACTTGTAGATTTGCAACAGCTGGAGGTCCACTAATTGCATATACCTGTTGTAATAGATTGGAGGGTTTGAATCTGCTTTAGTGCTAGTTCACACCAGGTGCAGTTCTGTGTGCCGTTTTTCTGCACTAAAAATGCATGCACAGTGTTTTCCATGTATTCCAATGGCTCTAGTTCACACCGGTGCAGTCAGTTTCCGGTGCAGAAAAAAAAAAGTAGAGCATGCTGCATTTTTTCTGCACAGAACTGTACTGGGACATAGCAAATTGTATCAAAAATGCAACTGCGTGTGGCGTGAACTGTAAAGCAAAAACTGATCTGGAACGTATCCGGAGTGCATTTTTGTGGCGTGAACTGGCCGTAAAAAATGCATACACAGTGTATTCCAATGGCTCTAGTTCACACCAATGCAGTCAGTTCCAGGTGCAGAAACTGACCTGGAACTGACTGCACTGGTGTGAACTAGAGCCATCGGAATACATGGAAAACACTGTGTATGCATTTTTAGTGCAGAAAAAAAGCGCACGGAACTGCATCTGGTGTGAACATGCCCTTGAAGCGAAAGTAAACCCATTGATTTAAAAGTAAAAAAAAAAAAAAGGAGTTAGCATTTCCAGCATGCCGGGAATGTAACTGTCACATTGGATGTGCTCTCAACCAAACTGTCAAACCATCCAATGGCTGGAGTATGACCGCACAATTGTCATTCAAAAGCCTCATACACACGATCGGACCGTGGACCAACTTTCCCGTGGATTTTTGTCCAAAGGGCGTTGGCCCCGAGTTGGTATTGCATACACACGGCAGGACTTTTTCAGCCAACTTTCACCAAATCACTTGGTTTTTCTGCTCTTTACCGCCACCTTTGGTCAACTTCTGTATTGTTGTCTGATCTTTTGCATTGGTTCTGCATTGGTTTGTACAAAAGTCCGTTGGTTTTGTGTACACACGGTCGGACTTTGGTCCACCGGACTTTTGTTGGCAGAAAGTTGGTCCGTTCGCACAGCCAACAAAAGTCCAATGAAACCTGGAAAAAGTTGGTCCGATGGAGCGTACACACGGTCGGATGTTGGTCCAAAAAAGCTAATTTGCATGTTGGTTGTCAAAGTCCGATCGTGTGTACGGGCCTAAAGTGCGACAGCGCTGAAAGCTGAAAATTGGTCTGGGCAGGAAGGTGTACAAGTGCCCGGTATTGAAGTGGTTAAAGGAATTTTCTAGGAAGCTTCTGAATATTTTCTGCCCTCACAAAGGCTAAGCTTTTCATAATTTTACAGTACTCAACTTTTATTGGATAGTCACGGGATAAGCAATCGATGATGCAATCGATCCTCAAGAAACAGAACACACATCTATAGCAGACACCCCCCCCCCCCCCCCCCTCTCCCCTTCATCCAAAAATCAGTCCTGGTAGAATCCAATGAATCCTAATTTAATTGATATAAATAAGTATTTGCGGCAAATCTCCCCGCGCAATCAGCCCTCCTCATCATGGCTAGTATTTAATAAGTTTTGTTTTTTACACTCCCTTTGCTCTACTACAGTAGGTAATAGGCTGAATGGTTGAGCACCGGCACTACCATGGAACTGAGTACATTTATGGTAGAACCTCCTCAACCTATCCACCAGATCACAACCAATGTCAAAGACCTTTACCATTCCCTCTGTTCTCACATGGTAGGTAAATGAGCTGAATGTTGTAAATCACAGATCAAACCCTTCCATAAATGGAAGAAACTTTAGTCTTTACTGAAGAATATCTATAATGGAGCAGATGCTAAAAAAAAAAAAAATGGCAAAAACAAAAGAAAAAGCTGTCTTCATAAAGTGCCACCATAAAGATAAATCAAAGTGGTGGGCATCCGACATAGCCCCCTCTGAGAGGCAGGGCTTAGAGCAGTAATGTTAGAAGCCTCCTGCTTTGATAAACCTCTAGACCTCCGGAAGGTTTTACCCCCCTTCATGACCATTTTTTGCTATTCAGCACTGCGCTACTGTAACTGGCAACTGCGCGGTCATTCAATGTTGTACCCAAATGAAATTAATAGGGCTGTGAAAATTAAAAGATTAAATTCCTCCATTAATTGTTAATTTTTTTGATCGATCAAAATTCTTTTAAATGGTACTCACCTCTCCGTCGGCTTCCGGGTCTTCAGGTAGTTCCGTCGGAGATCCGGTGATGTCACGGACATCGACATCACCGGACTCCTCCCCCTTCCCCAAGTGCCTCCGTCTGCTAATGAAGGGAAGGGGGGGAGGAGTCTGGTGACATTGAAGTTCTAATTGAACGCAACGCGTACGGGGGAGGAGCTACACATGACGTCACCCGCTGCTGCCCTACGGAACTAACACAATTGTCGGCTTTACATGCTGTGTTTTTATCATCTTTATGTGAGTAGTTTGTGTTTGAACACAAAAATGAAATATTATACTTAAGCGGTGAGCACTTAGATCTTTTCTTTCTACCCATGACCTGCGTCCTTGCTGAGATCTAAGGAGACGTGAGAGAAGTTTATGGTCCGTGTTAACCCTTTTTATACCCGCTTGCATGACCACTTGTTTGCACAGGGGTCCATGCCATAAGGTGAGAGTGATTAGTTAGACCGGAGGTGGAGGGATTGTCACGCTACTGTGGAAAAAAAATTACTTACGTCAGTGCTACAGTTTGAATTTAACACGTATTTGTGTAAACTGTGAAGTTAAGTCATAGATTGTGGAAACTAACTAGTGTCAGGTGATTGTATATAGTGTATACCACATTTACCACTGACTAATGCAGAGTTGCAATGCAAGGAGATCAGCTAAAAGTAGTTGGATCTGTATGTGCGTTATAATTAATCGAAATCAGTCGATTAATCGATTAAAAAAAAAAAAAAAAAAAATCGATTAATCGAACACGAAAATTTTATCAGTAACAGACCTAGAAATTAATATAACTTTTCACACAAATAGAGCTTTCTTTTGGTGGTATTTGATCACCACTGGGTTATTTATTTTATAAATGAAAAAAAGACAGAAAATTTGCCATAAGAAAAAAAGAAAAAAAAAAAGAAATATCTTTTCTATTTTCTGTTATAAAACATATCCAGTATAATCAAATTTCATTCATTTAGGCCAAGATGTATTCTGCTACATGTCTTTGGTAAAAATAAAATATTAACCATTTTTATTGTATTAATTGGTTCGTGCGAAAACATCTACAAACTATGGTACATACAGTATCTCACAAAAGTGATTACACCCCTCTCATTTTTGTAAATATTTTATTATATCTTTTCATGTGACACACTGAAGAAATGACACTTTGCTACAATGTAAAGTAGTGAGTGTACAGCTTGTATAACAGTGTAAATTTACTGTCCCCTCAAAATAACTCAACACACAGCCATTAATGTCTAAACCGCTGGCAAGAAAAGTGAGTACACCCCCTAAGTGAAAATGTCCAAATTGGGCCCAAAGTGTCAATATTTTGTGTGGCCACCATTATTTTCCAGCACTCCCTCAACCCTCTTGGGCATGGAGTTCACCAGAGCTTCACAGGTTGCCACTGGAGTCCTCTTCCACTCTTCCATGACGACATCACGGAGCTGGTGGATGTGAGAGACCTTGTGCTCCTCCACCTTCCATTTGAGGATCCCCCACAGATGCTCAATAGGGTTTAGTCTGGAGACATGCTTGGCCAGTCCATCACCTTTACCCTCAGCTTCTTTAGCAGGAGGTGTGTTCGGGGTCGTTATGTTGGAATACTGCCCTGCGGCCCAGTCTCTGAAGGGAGGGATCATGCTCTGCTTCAGTATGTCACAGTACATGTTGGCATTCATGGTCCCCTCAATGAACTGTAGATTCCCAGTGCCGGCAGCACTCATGCAGCCCCAGACCATGACACTCCCACCACCATGCTTGACTGTAGGCAAGACACACTTGTCTTTGTACTCCTCACCTGGTTGCCGCCACACACGTTTGACACCATCTGAACCAAATAAGTTTATCTTGGTCTCATCAGATCACAGGACATGGTTCCAGTAATCCATGTCCTTAGTCTGCTTGTTTTTAGCAAACTGTTTGCAGGCTTTCTTGTGCGTCATCTTTGGAAGAGGCTTCCTTCTGGGATGACAGCCATGCAGACCAATTAGATGCAGTGTGCGGCGTATGGTCTGAGCACTGACAGGCTGACCTCCCACCCCTTCAACCTCTGCAGCAATGCTGGCAGCACTCATACGTCTATTTCCCAAAGACAACCTCTGGATATGGTGCTGAGCACGTGCACTCAGCTTCTTTGGTCGACCATGGCGAGGCCTGTTCTGAGTGGAACTGTCCTGTTAAACCGCTGTATGGTCTTGGCCACCATGCTGCAGCTCAGTTTCAGGGTTTTGGCAATCTTCTTATAGCCTAGGCCATCTTTATGTAGAGCAACAATTATTTTTTTCAGATCCTCAAAGAGTTCTTTGGCATGAGGTGCCATGTTGAACTTCCAGTGACCAGTATAAGAAAGTGAGAGCAATAACACCAAATTTAACACACCTGCTCCCCATTCACACCTGAGACATTGTAACACTAACGAGTCACATGACACCGGGGAGGGAAAATGGGTAAATGTGCCTAATTTGGACATTTTCACTTAGAGGTGTACTCACTTTTGTTGCCAGCGGTTTAGACATTAATGGCTGTGTGTTGAGTTATTTTGAGGGGACAGCAAATGTACACTGTTATACAAGCTGTACACTCACTACTTTACATTGTAGCAAATTGTCATTTCATCAGTGTTGTCACATGAAAAGATAGAATAAAATATTTACAAAAATGTGAGGGGTGTACTTACTTTTGTGAGATACTGTATACTGGAATTCATGGAGCTATAGACGCTATACTGTAACGGTGGTGATCAGAGACATATAGTGTGATTGTTATAGGGTGGCTGGCAAGCTGCTTTTACTTACTTAATCTGACTGTTTTTTCTCCCTGCTTTTCAGGAAGAAGAAGAAGAAACAGCCAGACCGCTCTTCCCTGTACACAGAGTTCTGTGTGTTTGTAAACACAGAACTCTCTGTGTGATTGGATACAGCCGATCAGCTGATTTCAGCCGACATCATTGGCTGACATCTGCTGCCAAACTCCTGCTATGACCACTCGCAGCATGGGTCGGCAGTGGCAAGTACATGCGTGCCCCAAACCTGGAAGAAGGCCATCACATACATGTATGTGACTGTGCCTGTACCCGTCGCCCGCTCACAGTATATTTACTGTGAGCAATTGGCCAGTAGTTAAACCTCATGGTGGGATTTTATGGAAGTGCGCCGTAGTCTTTTGTTTTTGCCATATGTGCCGAACAGGATGAGTTTATGAAGCCAGCACTTGAGTGGGGCCAGAGGAATATGCTCAGGACTTGGAGCGGTTCAGTCTTTCCTTTGTATCTACAGATGCAAAAAATATCATGTCCGATGCAATTTGAGGCTTGTAGGGACGATATGCATGGACGTCAAACTGGTTTTGCACACAGTTGCTTTTTCTGATGCCTGTTGAGGGAAGACTTCCTGGTGAAGGATCTTCCGCAATCTGGACATGAATATGGATTCTCACTACTGTGCGTGGCCTGGTGGCAGACCATGTCGGCCTTCCACCGGAAACACTTGCCGCACTCCGCACAGGAAAAGGGCTTTTCCCCAGTGTGAACCCTCTGGTGCCTTTCCAGCTGCGACTTGTGTGCAAAGCATTTCCTGCAGTCTGAACAGGAGAACGGCCTCTTGCCCGAATGCATGGCTTGGTGTTCGACAAAGGAGGTCTTCCACCGAAAGGTTTCTCCGCACTCTTCACAGGAGAAAGGCCTCTCGCCAGTGTGGATGTTTTGGTGGCGGTCTAAGTGCGATTTATGAGCAAAGCTCTTCCCACATTCGCTGCAGGAAAACGGCTTCTCACCGGTATGGATTTTCCAATGTTTGACCAAGCTGGACTTGTGTATGAAGCATCTGCCACAGATCATGCAGGAGTTTTGGCTCTTATCAGCGTGCTTCTTCTGATGGAAGTTGAGCAACTGCTTCTCCGTGAATCTCTGGCCACATTCAGAGCATGAATATGGCTTCTCTCCTGTGTGGCGCCTCTGATGTTCAACCAGCCGGGCTCTGCGCATAAAACACTTCCCACATTCCGAGCAGGAGAAGGGCCTCTCCCCCGTGTGGACTCGTAGATGGAGGATAAGACGGGATTTGTGCAGAAAGCCCTTTCCACAGAGGGAACATGAGAGCGGCTTGTCACCCGAGTGGATGGACTGATGAACCAGGAGAGTCGAGCGCAGAGCGAAGCTCCTCCCGCATTCAGCACAGGTAAACGGCTTTTCGCCCGTGTGGGTTCTCTGATGCCCAATGAGGATGGACTTCTTCTCAAAGCATTTCCCGCAGTCATCGCAGGAGAAAGGCTTCTTCTTCATGGAGACCTGCTGGTGTTTGACCAGCGTTGACTTCTGCCGGTAGGACTTCCCACAGTCTGAACATGAATAGGGCTTCTCCCCCGAATGTAAAGCCTGGTGTTTGCCAAGAGAGGCCTTCTGGGTAAAAAGCTTCCCACATTCCGGACACGAGTATGGCTTCTCCCCCGTGTGGGTGATCTGGTGCCGGAGTAGATGATCTTTTTGCCTGAAACATTTTCCACAGTCAGGACACGAGTAGGGCTTCTCTCCTGTGTGGATCCGCCGGTGATAGTTTAACTGAGACCTCTGTGAAAACCTCTTTCCGCAGTCGCTGCAAGACAACGGCTTACCGATTCTTGATTTTCTCTAAAAGGAAACACAGATTTATATTTTACAAACTTTTTTTCCATAACTTACAAAAAATAAAAAAATAAAAATAAAAACCGCCCTAAAAGAGGGGGTGGGGGTTGGGTGGGAACTGAGATGGTGTGTGTGCTGCCCGTCACCTCAGAGGGGGGTTGGAGGTCACCTCTGGGCTGCCCCGGCCCTCCTTCTTCCCCTTCTGCTCCCTCTTCCTCTCCGTAGGCAAGATGACCACAGAGAGGGAAGGGAGTAGTAATGCTGGGAGACAAGAAGCGGGCAGCCTCTGGTGGTGGGAGGGTGACAGTGCAGGTTATGCAGACTCGCTGCCTGACCACCCACCTCTGCATGGCCCAACATGCCACGGACCGCCAACAGTCCATGGCCTGGGGGTTAGGAACCCCTGCTTTAAATCACATGTAAAGAGGATAAATAGCTTTTATCTGAATTTTTTCTTTATTACAATCAGGAGTAAAAAATTTAATGTTTACAATTATGTTTAAAATATTGCATATGAATATTTCATAATGAACACTTGCAGGCAGTATGTGGCGTGCGCAAAGCAACAGTTCATTGACTGTGAGAAACAACTATAGGGCTGGGGAGATCAGATTACATAGCATGCTAAATGACTTGCATACTCAACTCTGCTCTCCAACTCACTCAACTCCATGTTTTTGGTTGTTTTGGACAAAGTACAATAGGAGATAACCTCTGTCCAATTTTTACTGTGGTCTGAGCTCCACTAGAGAACTTTTCCTTCACTTGCTATAGGGACAGGGAGTAATAGGAAATCTTTCCAACGGTGACACAGTCCTAAACAAAACACACAGGTTATTACTACTGTCAGTATTTTTCTGACAACCCGACTCCCTTTTTCTTGTACTACTGAAACTGGGAATGGAAAAATTAGGGGACATACCCCCCCCTCCCGCCACCAACCGGTGCTTCTCCGGGCTCTCCCGTGCCATCGGGGACCCGGAGAAAGAATCATCCGGTGCCGGATGAGGACGAAAGAGATTTCCGGTGACCAGATGGTCACCAGTCATCTCTATGACCGTCGGAGGCCTGGGCGCGACGTTATGACGTCACTCCCGGGTTCCCGCAAGTAAACAAAACCGTGATCGCGGCTGTCAGCATGAGATCAGTGAATTTTTTTTCCTCGATCTCATGCTTTCCAGCCTGGAGGAGAGATGTGGGTTCTTACTGACCCCACATCTCTCCATAAAGAGGACCTGTCACGAATGATTCCTATTACAAGGGATGTTACATTCCTTGTAATAGGAATAAAAGTGATCAAAAAAAAAAAAAAATTTTGTAAAAGAAAATAAAAATAAAAAAATTAAGTACCGGTAAAAGGAAAAAAAAAATAATAAAAAAATAAAAATAAATTTAAAAATGCCCCTGTCCCTGGTAGCTCGCTCTCAAAAGTGAATGCACACATTAGTCCCGCCTACATATGTAAACGCCGTTCAAACTACACATGTGAGGTATCGCCGCGTGCGTTAGAGCGCGAGCAACAATTCTAGCTCTAGACCTTCTCTGTCACATTATACTAAAAAAATTGGGCTAACTTTACTGTTTTGTTATTTTTTAAATCATTTTCCAAAAAAAAGGCGTTTGAAAAATTGTTGCGCAAATACCGTGTGAGATAAAAAGTTGCAACAACTGCCATTTTATTCCCTAGGGTGTCTGCTAAAATATATATATATATATATATATATATATATATATATATATATATATAATGTTTGGGGGTTCTGAGTAATTTTCCAGCAAAAAAAATTATGGACTTTTACATGTAGGAGAGGAGGGCCAGAATAGGCCCGGTATTGAAGTGGTTAAAATAAAATTTGATAAAGACCATTACACCTTATGAGGTGGTAAGTAAAACCTTGGACAGAGGCGTGGCGGTGGACGTGGTATACTTGGATTTTGCAAAAGCGTTCGATACAGTTCCCCACACACGGCTCATGTGTAAGGTAAGGTCTACAGGTTTGGAAATATCGGTTTGTAAATGGATAGAAAACTGGCTAAAAGACAGAATTCAGAGAGTCGTGGTTAATGATTCTTACTCTGAATGATCTAAGGTTATCAGTGGTGTACCCCAAGGTTCAGTGTTGGGACCCTTACTTTTTAATATCTTTATAAATGATATTGGGTCTGGGATCAAAAGTAACATTTCTGTCTTTGCAGATGACACCAAGCTATGCAGTGGAATAACGTCCTTACAGGAGGTCTCCAATTTACAAGACGACCTCAATACTCTGTCTAATTGGGCGACTATGTGGCAGATGAGGTTTAATGTTGATAAATGTAAAGTTATGCACTTGGGGGCTAAGAATATGCATGCATCATACATGCTAGGGGGAGGACAACTGGGGGAATCCGTAGTGGAGAAGGATCTGGGTGTTCTGGTAGATCATAAGCACAATAATAGCATGCAATGCCAAGCTGCGGTTTCCAAAGCGAGCAAAGTCCTTTCTTGTATTAAGAGAGGTATGGGCTCCAGAGAGAGAGATATCATTTTGCCCCTGTTCAAATCATTAGTAAGACCTCATCTGGAATATGCAGTTCAGTTTTGGGCACCAGTTCTCAAAAAAGGATATCGGGGAACTGGAGAAAGTGCAGAGAAGGGCAACCAAACTGATAAGAGGCATGGAGGAGCTCAGCTATGAGGAAAGATTAGAGGAACTGAATTTATTCACCCTTGATAAGAGGAGATTAAGGGGGGATATGATCAACATGTATAAATATATAAGGGGTCCATATAGTGAACTTGGTGTTGAGTTTTTCACTTTACAGTCAACACAGAGGACAAGGGGGCACTCTTTACGTCTAGAGGAAAAGAGATTTCATCTCCAAATACGGAAAGGTTTCTTCACAGTAAGAGCTGTGAAAATGTGGAATAGACTCCCTGCAGAGGTGGTTCTGGCCAGCTCAGTAGATTGCTTTAAGAAAGGCCTGGATACTTTCCTAAATGTACATAATATAACTGGGTACTGACATTTATAGGTAAAGTTGATCCGGGGAAAATCCGATTGCCTCTCGGGGGATCAGGAAGGAATTTTTTCCCCTGGTTTTTTTGCCTTCCTCTGGATCAACTGTGGGTATAGAATGGGGTATATGGGATTGTATGATATATATATATATATATATATATATATATATATATGTAGATATATATATATATATATATATTTTTTTGTGGTTGGACTGGATGGACTTGTGTCTTTTTTCAACCTAACTATGTAACTATGTAACCTTCCTGTGAAGGACCGTCCAGTACCCAGTTTGGGTGCTTTCCTCAGTATACAGCTTCCTCCAGTCTAGAACCAGGTATTATAGCTGAGCATCCAAGATCTAGACGACACTAGCTTAGGTGCAAACTGGAACTCTCTTTATTGTAAACTCACACAGAATATAAACCACACAAGATCAGATAAGAGCCTGATCACCTTATCCTAAGCAATGCGCACATCTAAGCAACAGCCAACAAACAGTATGCTAATCCACATCTAGCAACTAATAGCTGATAGTGATCTAATTACCATGAACCAATTAACAACTAGTCATCTAGACAAGCCTAGGTGACTCAGGGCATTGTCCACCCAGACAGTCTGGCAGCGGTGTTCAAGAATACCCAGGGTTGTCCAAATCTCATTAACCAGCTTTCTTTTCACATCCATCTTCTCACTGTGTTTCAAGTTGGCAGAGACCATCATGGCTTCCTTGACTGTTAAATGTAATAATGTCATCTTGCATCATATAACAGGACATCTTCCTGAATGCTCGTAGATCCCTCAATGCCAGGGCCCATAGTCAGTAGGCAAGAGGCTACCCTGCAGTCCCCTCCAAAAGTCCCTGTCCCGGTTGGGTCTGTCACACTTGTCAAACTTATCTTTGAATCAATAAGCCTCTGCTATGCTCATCTGAATTTTAACAGCATTTCATGATCTGTCCAGAGAAGTCTGCCACGTAAAAAACATGGAACCCACCATGAACTATGCTAAACTTACCTTTTCTCCATTCGGAGCAGCGAGTTGACGTTTCCGCATTTTTAATCTTCTGTATCGTCCATCTGAAAGGAACAGGAATGGTCAACCCTTTTCTTCAGAAGCAGCATACACCTTCACCAACAACCCAGTCCTGTCTCTATGTGCCAATTATGATGGCTCACAACTGTGCCCTGGACTGCCATGGTACTGATGTCTTCTACAGACAGGGGTGAGAAGATAGGAAGAGACCCTCAGCAAAAGAGCCATCAAGTATGATCTAACTCTTTTCTTTAAAAATATGTACTTCCTAAAAACGGACCTAAACCATCCTATTGTTTTCAGCCAAGGAAGCGGCCATATTGGCTTCTGTATTATCTGCAGTTGCCATGGTGCAGTTTTTTTAAACTGTTAAATTGATGGAGTCATGCAACTTTGGATATCAGACTAGCATGACAAGTTGTACCCCATGCTTTTCAATGATAACCATTCATATATGTGCAATGTAACCACTTGACCTTCGGGAGATTTACCCGAAATAAAATATGCACTGTCACTGTACTAATGATACTGGCTGGGATGGGGTTAAACATCAGGGACGATAAAAAGGGTTATCTGTGTGCCTGACAAATGTTTTTGTGTACACTGTGTGGTGCTTTCACTAAGAGATGTGATGGATTTTATTCTCTGCTTTGCAGGGAAACAAAATCCAGCACGTCCCTGCTGACAAAACGGAGCTCTCCTCACTGATCAGCGGGTGCCGGTGGACATCCATTGGCTGGCACTTGCTGATCGGCTTTTGCTGTGACTAATCACAGCAGAAGCGGCACACGCGCACCCCCTATGCAAAAGTGCAGAATTACATTATATTATATTTTATATATATATATATATATATATATATATATATTTATATATATATAAATGTAAATCTGCTATAAGGTGGTCGGGAAGTGTTGTTTAAAGTCATAGCGACTTCAAAGTAGTTCATGCACTACTTTGGTCTGACTTTCATGCAATTTGAAGGCCATATACTTCAATGTTAACCCTCAAAAGTTGCATGAAAGTTGTACCTGAATGTTTTACATGCAACAGTGGGTCAAACTTTGCAGCAGTATAATAAGTCACATCCAAGTCACACCCATACAAAGTTGCATCAAAGTTGCACACTAAAGTCATGCAACTTTGGAGTCGTACAAGTGTGAATGGAGTTAAGATCTTGTACACCGGCTATATTACCTATATGAGCTTGTTGGACATCCCATTCCAAAACCATGGGCATTATTATGGAGCCATCCCGTGGACCCATAATGATACTTTGTACTGCCAGATGTGAGAAGATGAGAAAAGACCCTCAACATAGAGACCCGAGCATACAGAGTTCTCCCTCAATGTACAACGTAAGCAGAAGAGCACTACAGTATTGTCTAACTGAGGCCCATTTTTAGAAATGTGGACTTCTTAATAGGATTGTGTACATCATTTGTGGACACTTGCCCATTTGAACGCCATTTGACTGTATAGGACTTGACTTTTTCATGACATGTTGTTGAAATAATGCTTTCAGGGTAATGCGGCGTCATGCATGATGTGATGCTACGGGATACTATTACTCTGCGCAACACATCGGGCATCATACCGCAGGATGAATGTAATTTATTTTGTATGCTTGGAATGTATTTCTATGTAGTGTAATTATGCGCTGCGTCCTGTTCAAGTATTTGTTTTTTGTATATTTTCTTGCAAAATAAAGTATACATTTTCAATCAAAAAATAAATAAAAAATTTGTGGACACTTTCAAGACCTCAAGGAGGAATTCGACCTCCCCAACCACACATTTTTCCGCTACTTGCAGGTTCGCCATGCAGTACAGAACCAGTTGGGAAGCTCTCCACCCCGTCTAGAGTCCCTGCCAATTACAAGAGTGCTACTGGGGGATGACCCCAAAAAACTGATCTCTTACCTATACTCACTTCTCCTTACCCCCGGGGCTACTTCCCACGCCTACAAGCTGAAAGCCAAATGGGAGAGGGACGTAGGAGACATTGACGACGAACAATGGGGAGAAATATTAGAGATGCCAAGGAAGGTTTCACCTAAACTCTCGGACAGACTCACCCACCTCTATATACTCCATAAATCGTATATCACGCCGGCTAGACAAGCTAAATACAAACCCGACACAGACCCTTCGTGCCCCAGATGTGGCGCCATGGACTGTACCTTCCACCACCTCATGTGGACCTGCCCACCCATCCAGCAATACTGGGCGCAGATTATTAAATTCCTGCATGACCACATGGGTTCCCCCTTGACACTTTGCCCCCGTCAATGCATTCTTGGCCTTCTCCCCCTCCCCGAGGAGGAGAAATACCTCACTACATTTCTGCAAGAAACACTATTTACAGCCAGGATGCAGATTGCCCAACTCTGGCTTAGACCTACAGCGCCCACTATCCAGCAATGGAAGAGAGCTGTAAACCTCACCCTACCTTATAAAAAAGTTCTATACTTACACCGGGGCTGCCCAGACAAATACCAAAAAATTTGGGACAGGTGGAATGAAAGCTCGCATACCTGCACGGACTGACTATCTTAAAAAACCCCTACAAGGGATATTGCTGCGAGGAATTCCCACGGAACCATGCATCTGTTGTCAGAATAGGATAATACTGTACCAGAACACCCTAACAACCAGTACTAATGTCATATAAATGCCATGTGATAGCAACAGTGAATGTACATGTTAAGAAAGATCTGTAAACATTTTGTTGTTCATAGGTGCATGTTGCACCTAACGTTTTATTTGTAGTGTGCCATTCGGAATTTTATGCTCAATAAACTTTATTTTTGATTTAAAAAAAAAAAATTTGTGGACACTTGACCATGACACTTATGTCAGCTTGTTGGACATCCCATTCCAAAACCATTGGCATCGAGTCACATTCTTCTTTGTTTGCTGCTATAAAAGCCTCCACCCATCTGGGAAGGTTTTCCACAAGATTTCAGAGTGTGTCTGTGGGAATTTGTGTCCATTCAGTCAAAAGAGAATTTGTGAAGTCAGGTACTGGTTGTTGGATGAGAAGATCCGTCTCACAATCAGCATTCCAAATCATCTCAAAGGAGTTCTATAGAGTTGAGGTCAGGGCTCACCACTCGAGTTCCTTCACACCAAACTGGTCAAACCATGTCTTTATAGGGCTGGCTTTGTGTGCAGAACACAGTCTTGCTGGAAAGGGGCGTTCCCCAAATTCTTACCACAAAGTTGGAAGAGCACAATAGCGTAAAATGTCTTTGCATGCATTAACAGTACCCTTCCCAGGAAGCACTTGAACTCATTCATTAGGAGGAGGGTCTGCATCCTGCTCGCCATACAGTGTATGTGTGATAGTCAGGTGACCACAAACTTTGTCTGAATATTGTAGAACACAGGTCTCCAACCTTCGGGCGGCGGACTGGTGTTGGGCCACACGGGCGGCGAGAGGTGGGCGGCAGGCAAGCGAGCCAGCACAGCCACCCTCCAACCACCAGAGGGCACTCATTACCCTTCTCCCACCACCACTTTCCCATTCCCTCTCTTTGGTCACATTGGTGACAAGTGGGAAGAAGAGGTAGAGTGATGAAGAGGGGGATAACAACGAGAATGAGAAGGGGATGGAGGAGAGCCAGGAGAGGGACAGGATCGTCGCAGAGAACTGGTGAGACCCATACACTGCTACAGTCAATAGGATAGAAAGATCCTGTGTCCTGGAGTCCTTTATACTGAGCTGACTTCAGATGACAGATTGCACCACCCCCCCCTTCCCGTCCCCTCCCATACCCAGGTGACAGGCTGCACCCCCTTCCCTAGTTTGTGGCGGGGTTGTGTTCTGTGAGGTGGTCCCTGTTGCCGGAGAGGTCGGGGGCCGCTGTTGTAGAACACCGCTGTCAATTTGTGTATTTTTGGCCCAAAAGGATATTTAAAACCAAAAACAATAATGTAAAATATTGCAGCTACACCAGTCCTTAGATTGGTGGCTACATTAGTTTTTTCAGACTAAGTACACTTTCTTCAACTACAGAAAATACATGATGATCCTTCTATAACTACAATGTTCTTGCAACATCCTGTCTAGTGAACTGAGAGATGCAATGGAGATGAAGAGAGGAGGTGTACAAATCAGGGTGACAACACTGCTCCTCAATAGATACAGTGAGTGGGTGTTGTCACACTATAACAGGCAGTGTGTTACTGGCAGGATCGCCAATAAAGGAATAAAAAAAATAATCTGAAACTCACCTGTGCTGATCTCTCTAGGAATTTCCTCCTCCTTATTTGACTCATTACCAGATGGATTGTCTTCTTCCTTCACCTCTACTTTAATAATGAGATTTTCATTCTGAACGACACATATCCATTATATGTTATATGAAATAAAACAGAATAGAAATACAGATAATGCCATGCAAAATAAATAAATGAAAATGAATGGACCTGTCCAGGAAAAAAATGCTCACCTACAAACCGGAATTGTCCCCTGCAGCGATTCCTTTTCACCACTAGATGCCCTCAGCCTTTTGGGCTGAATGACAGCCAGTATCATCCAACCCACTTCCTGTGAGCCCAGAGTGTCATGGATCTGCCCCCTGGGGCATGTCATCAACCTGAAGTCAGAGTACTAATGTACTGGATGGAGCTCACCTCTTGAGAATCCAAGGTTCACCCACCATCGCCATTAAAGGAGAAAAGGAAAGACCTGCAGGGGCCCCAGAATTGTTTTTCCTTTTCAATCTTATCTTATGAAAGTTTTTCAAATACATGAAACAGAAATTAAATTTACAGTAGACTGGGGGGTATGAGGGTAGAAATGGGCAGCAAGAGCAGAGAAGTAAAGATCTAGGGAGGGAAACGGAAAATCGTAAGAGCACTCCATCATGGTTCAGAGGAAACAGTGACAGAGTCCTCTTTGGCCCAGGTCAGAAAGTCAAATGACTATCAGAACTTCGACCAAGTGGTCCAGGTGTAGAAAAATTGTTCTTTTGTTTCCATTTCCTGTGCCAACAGCCATTTCAGATCCCTAATAGAGTCTAGTTCGATTGCCCACCCCCCAAGGGAAAAACATTTTTTTAAGGGGGTAGAAGTTGGGGGTAACACTAGAGTTTCGCTTTAAAGTGTAACTAAAATCGCTAAAATGGTAGCTCAAGCTCCGGATTTGCCAACATTTCCTCTTTCTCTTCTTCAAGCTTTGAATTAATATTACTTTGAGATCCTGTAACTTTTTTGCATTCTAAAGCCTCATACACACGATCAGACCGTGGACCAACTTTCCCGTGGATTTTTGTCCAAAGGGCGTTGGCCCCCAAGTTGGTATTGCATACACACAGCAGGACATTTTCAGCCAACTTTCACCAAATCACATGGTTTTTCTGCTCTTTACCGCCACCTTTGGTCAACTTCTGTATTGTTGTCTGATCTTTTGCATTGGTTCTGCATTGGTTTGCGCAAAAGTCCGTTGGTTTTGTGTACACACGGTCGGACTTTGGTCCATCTGACTTTTGTTGGCAGAAAGTTGGTCCGTTTGCACAGCCAACAAAAGTCAGATGAAACCTGGAAAAAGTTGGTACGATGGAGCGTACACACGGTCGGATGTTGGTCCAAAACAGCTAATTTGCATGTTGGTTGTCAAAAAGTCCGATCGTGTGTACGGGCCTTTATGGTGACAACACTCCATGAGCAGCCTTCTAATCAGAAGAAGTGTTGTCACCATAGGTTGGCAGCTGCCTGTGGACCCTAAGCGCATGCCAGCACATACAGCTTGAAGTCCAAAGGGAGCACATGGAATTATGGGACTCAAATGTGCACCAGCGTGTACCAAAGCGGGACTGCCTAAAAGGAACAAGGTTGGATGAGAGCGGCATGTTGCATATAGTTACATAGTTAGTCTGGTTGAAAAAAATCCTATATACACACACAATACTATACCCAAAGTTCACCCAGAGGAAGGCAAAAAAAAAAAAAAAAAAAAAACAGCAAAAGCATGACCCAATTTGCTCCAGCAGGGGAAAAAAAATCCTTCTTGATCCCCCGAGAGGCAATCGGATATTCCCTGGATCAACTTTACCTATAAATATACAGTGGGGAAAATTATTTAATTCCCTGCAGATTTTGTAAGTTTTCCCACGTACACAGAAATGAAGGGTCCAGAAAAAAAATCCAGAAAAAAAAAAACACATGATACAAATGTTAAAGATTGAGTTGCAGTTCAGTGAGTAAATTAAGCATTTGATCCCCAAACAAAACATGACTTAGTACTTGGTGGAGAAACCCTCGTTGGCAAGCACAGAGGTAAGATGTTAGACCAATCCATGACCTTTATGTGCTTCTTCTTCAGCCACTCCTTTAATGCCTTGGCGGTATGTTTTGGGTCATTGTCATGCTGGAAGACCCATCCACGACCCCTCTTTAGTGTTCTGGCTGAGGGAAGAAGGTTCTCATCCAATATTTTACAATACATGGCCCCGTCCATTGGCTCCTCAATGCCAGAAAGTCGGCCTGTACCTTTATCAGAGAAACAGCCCCAAAGCATAATGTTTCCACCTCCGTGCTTGACTGTAGGGATGGTGTTCTTAGGGTCATAGTCAGCATTTTTCTTCCTCTCCAAACATGGCGAGTTGAGTTAATGCCAAAAAACTCATTTAGGTCTTATCTGACCACAGCACTTTCTCCCAATCTTTCTCTGAATCATTTAGATGTTCAATGGCAAGCTTCAGACGAGCCTGTGCACGTGACTGCTTGAGGAGGGGAACCTTGCGGGTGCTGCAGGATCTCAATCCATGGCGGCGTATTGTGTTACCAATGGTTTGTTTGGTGACTGTGGTCCCAACAGTCTTGAGATCATTCACAAGCTCCTCCCGTGTAGTTCTGGGCTGATCCCTCACTTTTCTCATGATCATCCTTCCCCCATGAGGTGAAATCTTGCATGGAGCTCCAGACCAAAGGTTAATGATGGTCATTTTGCATTTCTTCCATTTGCCAATAATCGCTCCAACAAATGTCTCCTTCTCACCAGGCTTCTTGCTGATGGTCTTGTAGCCCATTCCAGCCTTGTGTAGGTCTACAATCTTGTCCCTGACGTCCTTTGACAGCTCTTTGGTGTTGCCCATGATGGTGAAGTTTGAATGGAAGAAAGAGATTCTGTGGACCGGTGTCTTTTATACACATAACGAGTTGTCGTTAGGAGCACCTTCTTAAATTGACAGGACTAATCTGTGTACCACATGAGCACATACTGTAGCCAGTCTGGGAGACAGAATTATTGTTGGTTGGTAGGGGATCAAATACTTATTTTACTCACTGAGATGCAACTCAATTTATAAATATTGTATCATGTGTTTTTTTTTTCTGGATTATTGGTTGATATTCTCTCTCTATCATTTAACCACTTGCCACAAAATCACGTACCTGTACGTCATTTTGCACAAGTGGTTGTACTGGAGTTATGCTTGCAGCTACAGGCATCACCCCGGTACTGTTTTTTTAGAGACAACAGTCGGCTTTCTTGTAATAACAACCAATGCGGCTAAGCAGCCACTCAACTGTTATTACAAGCAGCATTCCTTGTGACAGTAAGGCCCCTTTCACACTTGTGCGACTTCAAAGTCACGCGATTTTACCGCGATTTTGCCGCGATTTTTGCCGCGATTTCAAGGAATGCCTGTATAAGTGGCATCAAAATCGGACCAAAGTAGTGCAGGGACTACTTTGAAGTCGGAACGTCTTAAAGTCGTACTAATATGAATGGCTGTCATTGGAAATCATGGGGAACAACTTGTCATGCTACTTTGCAGTGCCACGATTTGGGACTGCAAAGTAGCATGACAAGTTGTTCCCCATGATTTCCAATGACAGCCATTCATATTAGTACGAGTCGTATAAGTGTGAAAGGGGCCTAATAAAAAAGTGATCAGAGAATTTGTTTCTAAAAGGGACAAAATAAATAAAATAAAGCAAGATAAATAAGAAAAAAAATAAAGATGTTTAAAGCACAGCTCGACAAACCTTGGTCACCAGGTTGCATTGGCGACTAGAATTAGTGACCTGGCGCCCGGGGCAGCATAGCTGGGGGTATCCTGTCTCCATAGTGCACCCCCGCGCGCGATCGCGATGGACCGCGTCGGCCGGTAATTGAGGCCGCGGCTTTCCTATGGCACCTTCTAGAATCTGGCGCCCTCTTGTGGTGGCCGTTGGTATGACACCCAGCAATGCTAATGGAGAGCTGTTTGTTTACTCTGCCTGCCCATCTCCTTCCCTTTTACTTGGAACCCCCAAACATTATATATATTTTTTATTCTAACACCCTAGAGAATAAAATGGCGGTCGTTGCAATACTTTCTGTCACACCGTATTTGTGCAGCGGGCTTACAAGCGCACTTTTTTGGGAAAAAATACTTTTTTTAATTAAAAAAATAACACAACAGTAAAGTTAGTCCAATTTTTTTTTTATATTGTGAAAGATAATGTTACGGCGAGTAAATTGATACCAAACATGTCACGCTTCAAAATTGTGCCCGCTCGTGGAATGACGACAAACTTTTACCCTTTAAAATCTCCATAGGCGACGTCTAAAAAAATTCTACAGGTTGCATGTTTTGAGTTACAGAGGAGATCTAGGGCTAGAATTATTGCTCTCGCTCTACCGATCACGGCAATACCCCACATGTGTGGTTTGAACACCGCTTTCATATGCGGGCGCTACTCACGTATGCGCTTGCTTCTGCAAACAAGCTCAGCGGGACGGGGCGCGTTTAAAAAAAATGTTTTTTCTTATTTATTTTAAATTTTATTTTTAATTTTTTCACTGTCCTTTTGAAAAAAACAATTGTGTCACTTTTATTCCTA
Source organism: Lithobates sylvaticus (assembly GCA_028564925.1). NCBI lineage: Eukaryota > Metazoa > Chordata > Amphibia > Anura > Ranidae > Lithobates > Lithobates sylvaticus. The sequence goes on along the minus strand of CM053028.1, from coordinate 623,279,393 downwards.
TTACAAGGAATGTAAACACCCCCCTTGTAATAGAAAAAAGCATGACAGGGCCTCTTAAATATGAGATCTGAAGTCAAAAAGGCCTTGGATCTCATATTTACACTAAAATGCAATAATAAAAAAAAAAAAAAAATTGTCATTTGAAAAAAAAAAAAAAAATTATAAAATGTCCCTTTTAAGACCTATGGGTGGAAGTGACGATTTGAAGTCGCTTCTGCCCTGCAATGACTTGGAGACAGGCGGGGGCCATCTTCCCCTCACTCGTCTCCATGTCATTAAAAAAAAAAAAAAAAAAAACTGGCTCCTAACTGTTTTAGCTGGCTCCTAGATTCCAAGCAAATTTGTCAAGCCCTGGTTTAAAGCACCCCATCCCTCTATGTTTGCGCGCCCGCACGTATAAAGTGCTCAAACCACATGCGAGGTATCGCTGTGATCCTCCTTATTCGCTTGTAAGACCTCCTCTGTAACTATAAACAGGTAACTGTTAAAAATGTTTAAAGCTTATTTTTTCTTCTTTTTTTATCTTTTCTTTTTTCTTTGCTATTTCTTTTTAATATAGTATGGATGAGGAAAGCGTCAATATATGATAGAAAGCAAGAAGGAGGAAGGAAAGGAGTGAATGAATACATTGGAATAAATAAGGATATATAAATGTAAAGAAGGATATGTATAAAAAGTCTGTAATAATATAAATGTACATCTTAAGAGAATGTTGATGTAATTCAATGTTAAAAATGTGTATAAAATAAAGATTTATAAAAAAAAAAAAAAAATGTTTAAAGCGTCGCCTATGGAGATTTTTAAGTACCATAGTTTGTTGCCATTCCACAAGTGTGTGTAATTTCTAAAGTGTGACATGTTAGGTATCCACTTAGTCGGCAAAAAATATTGCAAGGACCTCCATTTTATTCTCTAGGGTCTCTGCTATATATATATATATATATATATATATATATATATATATATATATATATATATATATATACACATACACACACACACACACACACACACATACATACATACATATACGCACACACACACATACATATATATATATATATATTATATATATATATACTTTGGGGGTTCTAAGTAATTTTATAGCAAATACAAATGATTTTAACTTAGAAGCAACAACCTGTCAGAAATGGCCTGGCCCTAAAGTGGTTAATATACACCTATGATAAAAATTGTAGACCCTTAATTTCTGTGGGAAAACTTTCAAAATCTGCAGGGGATCAAATAATTATTTTCCCCACTGTATGCGTGTGGACTTCTCAAGCCAAAAATAAAATAAAAAAACATTCCGCAGCCTACTAGGCATATGGCATCATAGATGGAAGAACATTTATGGCAAGGTTTAATTCTACTTTAATTTAACCCACCAGGTCATTGTTTGAAATGTTATGATCATCCTGTGTTGAATCCTGAGGATAAAGAGGACTGGAGCATCTCTCTGGAGTATTTCTGTTACTGGATCTATCTGTAAAAAAAGTCACATGAATACTGTATATTATTTTCATAACAAGCGTTTCCCAATACGAGCAATTATTTTTTTTAAATCCCGACTCGGTTTGCGAGTGTTGTCTCGCGAAACGAGCAGGATTCAAGCCTCTGCGGTGTGCAGTACCACATTTGGCCAGAGGTGCGGGAGCGCCAGTGACACTCTGAGCTGTTCGGAAATACTTCCCGAATGTTTCCAAGCCTTTCAGAGGGTTTCCGAGTGCATCCGAGTGGTCTCCGAGTATTTCCAAGTTTCTCCGGTGCCCCCCACCTCTGGCCACATGCGGTATTGCATGCAATAGAAGTCAATGTGGAACGAATTATCTTCGTTTCCACTGACTTCTATGGGGAAACTCGCTTTGATTTGCGAGTGCTTTGGATTACAAGCATTCTCCTGGAATGGATTATGCTCGTAATCCAAGGTTCCACTGTATATCTATGTTATGTACCTTGAAGCTGACCTCCAGCCTTCCCTTAAGTTTTGCAAAGGTGATGATCCCCCTCTGATTTTACTGCACACTGTAAACTTCTCACAATGGGTAGGATAGATCCACTTTAACTGCTTCCCACCTGGCCTATAGCAAAATGACAGCCGAGCGGGAGCTTCCCCAACCTAAATGGATGTCATACAAAATCCTGCGTGCCCTAGCGGCCGCGCTGTGGCTCAGATCGTTGTACTGGGTCAGCCATGGTACCATGTGATCGCTGTGATTGGTCACAGGGATCACATGATACCAGGGCTGGCCCGTACAACACATACACTTCAGTTGTACTCAATGAATGGCTTTCATTCATAGCCATTGATTGTGTATTATTGTGATAATCTCTGTGATTGGTCACAATGATCACATAGTAAAGACAGGGACAGTGCATATGTACCATGTGATAGCTGTGGCCAATCACAGCTATCACAATAGAACACACTGGCAACAAATATATGCCATTCATAAAAATGATTGCAACTAACAGTGATTGTCACTGTTATAAGCATTTATAGTGTAAAAAAAAAAAAAATCCTGATCATCTCCCCAGTAGTAGTAGTGCAGTGTCCCTATGGTAACACAGTATGCAAAAAAAAAAAAATTATTTGGTACAGTGTTGCATAGATCAGTTATTGTCATTCAAAGTGTGACAGCGCTGAAAGCTGATAATTGGCCTGGGCAGGAAGGAGGTGAAAATGTCCGGTATTGAAGTGGTAAAATTCCTGGCTCATGTACAGGCACCATCCAACATTTTCCACTTACCTGCCCTCTGTGTGTAAACCTACACTAGGCGACAATGGCCAATAAAAAGGAGTAGGAGCTTTGAGGGTAGAACATCCATCTTAGCAAGCAGAACTGCACTATGAGATGACTATGGGAAGGTCCTCTGAATGGTCCTCTGAATGTTCTACAGGCTGATGAAGGAACAGAAGAGGAACCTGGAGCTCAGACAGTACACACTCACCTGTACTCATCTCCAGAGGAATTCCCTTCCCTTGGCAGTGCTCCTCATCCTTCAGATACATCTCATCTTCATCTGTATGTTCCTCTTTAATGGCAATCACATGGTTCTCCTAGATAAAGAATTAAGAACTCATAAGATCGGCACAGCTTCTCTGCAATGTAAACCAGCGTTTCCCAGCCTTTTTTCAGTCATGGCCCTCTTTTAAAGTATTCAAAATCCTAAGGCACCCCAGTCTAAAAAAAAATTTTAATGTTACTTATCAATGGGTGACCTGAGCCTGGGATGATGCACACAACTGACTTGATGAAACTAACTTGGCATCAAAAGCCCCCTCACCACATTAAAAGGTCCCTTCAGCACAGCAAACCCCTTGATCATATCAGAGGTCCCCCATCATGTCAGAGGTTCCCCATCACATCAGAGTTCCTTCCACCACGTCAGAGGTCCCCCCTTCACATCAGAGGTTCCCCATCACATAAGAGGTCCCCCCATCATGTCAGAGGTTCCCCACCACATTACAGTTCCTTCCACCACATCAGAGGTCCCCCTATCACATCAGAAGCCCCCCTTCACATCAGAGGTTCCCCATAACATTAGCGGTTACTCCATCACATCAGGAGGTCCCCCCATCACATCAGAACCCCCCCCCCCCCCATCACATCAGAAGCACCCCTTCACGTCAGAGGTTCCCCATAACATTAGCGGTTACTCCATCACATCAGAACCCCCCCCCCCCCCCCCCCCCATAACATCAGAGGTCCTCCCTTCACATCAGAGGCCCCCATCAAATAAGAGGTCTTTCAACCACGTCAGAGGTTCCCATATCACATTAGAGTTCCCCCCCATCACTTCAGAAGCCCCTCCCCCTATGGCATCAGATGTCCCCCATAACATCAGAGGTCCCCCCTTCACATCAAAAACCCCCTTCACATCAGAGGTCCCTCCATTACATCAAACTGCTCAATCATGTCAAAGTCCCCCCTTACTGTCAGTGCCCCCCCATCCCATCACAGTCCCCCCTCCATGTCAGTGCCCCCATCATATCAGGAGGTACTCCCTCACATTAGGTACCCTCTAAACATAAGTACACTCATCAAATCAGAGAGCCCCCCCCCCCCCCCCCCCCCCCCCCCATCACCCCCCCCCCCCCCATCACAGAGCTTTCAAAATCACACAGCCCCCTCTTCACATCAGAGCGCTACTTTTTGACTGTAGCAGCTTGGCAGAGCTCAGAAGGTTTTTACTATTGTTACACACCTGTGCCTTTAAAGTCCCACCCTTAGGGGAAAACTGTGTTCTTGAGGTCAGAGGGTGAAGGAGGTCTGCAGGAGATGGGTTTTCCTCCTGACACTAGAGCATCAATGGCTGTTATACCACTGGTGGCCGGCCTGCCAGCACCATGGAAACTCATGACTGTATACCAGTGAAAATGGGTCCCACACTCACAGCACCCCAGTTGCGAAACACTAATGTATGTCATCTGGAACATTTGATATCCATCAACCTACCACATGGCCTTCAGGGATCTCTTGATGTTTCTGTGTGGAGTCCTGGGAATACAGAGGACGGGGACATCTCTCTGGGGGATTTCTGTTACTGGATCCATCTGTAGGAAACACACACACTGACTGAATACATTGTCTCTATGCCTTTATATCAGAGGATGAGTGTATCTAGGTGGGTCCTCGATAATCTTCTTTCCTCTTACCTGGTGGTAGCAGCTGGTTCTCCATCATGATGTCCTTGGCCAATGTTTGGATTACCAAGATCAAGTCCTAATAAAAAAAACAGAAATTACAAAAAGAAGAAGACGGCCCTGAACAGTTCTCATGTTGGATTAGTACCGGGGGCGCTAGTCCTTACAGGGCAACCTATTTCACCTCAAGACTCATTTCGGCTGGTGTGGGGCAAATCAGGCTATAGACTGTTTCCAAATACGCCTAGACTGGCCAATTTTACAACCTAAGCTGATAAAAGTGTATTGATACACCGGCCTGTCAATCCACTTCGAAGCCGAAACCCCTCTATCAAAACACACTATGCAAGGAACTAAACCCTCCATTCCATTGCAGCCAAAGTAGCCTCTGTTTGATCTGCAGTTGCCATGGTGCCCACCGATGTGAGCACTTATGACTTTGGCTATTGGTTGGCTTGACAATACGTTTGGGAGGACAAGCAACTGTGATGTTATCCTTCATGGCATGCCTTAAATTGAACGGTTTGGGGAAGAGTTGAATTGATGGGTTGGAGTAGAGAATGAAGTCAAAATACTTACCTTATTCTTCACTCCAGAAGGCATCCCCCTTGCTGTCCTGACCGGAAGCCTCTTCCCTTCAGATCTCCAGTTGGCGATCGCACCCTGATGCCATCATGTAGAATGCAGGGCCAACCCTAATTAAGATTCCTTGGTTTCCTATCGTATAAGCATTGGGCAACCAGTAATACGCATCTGGTGTGAATGGGCCCTGAGGTAAGTCTTTGCACTTCTTTTTCTACCCCTACCCTTACTGAAGATTTGACCCTTGAGGGTGGGGGGGGGATCCATATGTTATCGGTGTGGTCTATCCTCCAATCTCAGCAGCTGCAGATTTCGAAGATCCACATAATGAGACAAAGCATGGATTGGCTAAATGAACATTGGCAGTTAGTGTTATGGGAAATTAGGGTATTGCTCCACACTGAAATACTACTGCATATCATATTTACCTGGTGGTCCACACCGTGCGCAGTCCAGACCCCAATGTGCAGAAATCCAGGCAGCCCCCCAGCTTGATGCCACTCTCTGCCCTGCAGCCTAGATCTTTGATCTGATACAAAAGCTCACATGACCCCCCACAATCCACAATTCAGTCCACAATGGGTGCTGGTACCCCCTCTTCTCTCTTCCTTCCTCCATACAAAGAAAATGTTAATATTGTTACCTGCTCCTCACTGTGCACACACTTTCCAGCCTCACAATCACAACAAGATTCTGACAACTGCTACAACCACATCCTGTCCTCAATTCTGGGCTACAACTAAATGGCCGCCTAATTTATTTTATTCCATTCTTCAAATACGTTCAACAATGATGAAACAAACGTTTATTGTTTCTTAGAAGCTGGGAAAGGTTCCACAGAAAAAATATATTTGTCCATATTGATGAATTTTTATATGTATTGCTGTAAGAACCAGACACTCAGAGTTCGGTCTACAACAAAATGGCCGCCAACACAAACGCGGACAATGCTTTTAAAAATGCTTGGTTTAGATTCACGAATTTATTTGATATTTTAAATAAGCTTAAAATGATTGAAGAAAACAATTTTAGAAAAACTGAATTTTTAAAAAAGGCTACAAAAAATGTCAACAATCTACAAGGAAATGGCCGCCGCTCTCCCGTCTATGGGGCTTCAGGTCGCTGTCGTCGTGTGACCACGTCACCATGGCAACAGTGGAACGCATAGAAAGGAAGTGCTGAAGCCAGAGGGCGGAAGTGAAAGGTGTGTTCCTGGTGCTAGGAGAAAACAAGAGCTCTGAGGGGGAGCTCTGGGGGGGAGGCAGGGCTGAGGGGGTCCAAATTATGCTGGTAATAATAATATGATAATATTTATACTATTATCATTTTATTATTATAATATTATACTAATAACAATGATAGGTGTGATTGCAATGAGTTTAAAGGTAACTAAAGTGTAATGTTCCAATTGACTATTGTTCTTAAAGCGGAGTTCCGCCCACATATTTTTTATTTTTTTTGCCATCCGTTCTGCTTGTATAAATACTATAATGTAAATCATGTTTATAATATAATCGCAGTTCGAGTAGATCTTTTTTATAAACGACTTACTTACCTTAGTTTTCGTCTTCCTAAATGCTTCCATCTTGATTGTGGGCATGTGAAGCCCACTAGGACTCTGGATAAGGTGCTGCTGGCTACCCAGCATGCACCTCCTGATCTCACGCATGCGCATTCTACATTCTACAAATCTTACATGGTCCAATGTCCTCATGGAGAATTAGACATAAAAGTGCAGTAATCTTGTGTAAATCTTGACAAAGATCCCCTATATAGCCGCTCTACACACCTCTGTCACCGCAGCTGCCTGCTGTGTATACAAACGAACTGGTAGTGGCAACAAAGACTTTTTTTTCCATTTTGAAAGATGGCACTTAGATCCGCCTTTCATTGCGTCATTTCCTGTTTGAAAATAACGCAATGCAATCCTGCAGTAATGCCCAATTACTCCTGGGAAATGATGAAACACATCTCCCAGGAGCAGAGGCGCTGCAGGAAATGACATACATCGCCATGGCCCAGAAGAAGCAGATTGCAAGGGATGCCCTAGCAACAAGCCACATACAGTAAGCCCAAAAAAATCACTCTTATCTCTATTAATAAAACACAAACCTGACCGGAGAGGTGAGGAGGATTCTGGGAGGTCACATGACATCACTCTTATCTCTATTAATAAAACACAGACCTGACCGGAGAGGTGAGGGGGATTCTGGGAGGTCACATGACATCACTCTTATCTCTATTAATAAAACACAAACCTGACCGGAGAGGTGAGGAGGATTCTGGGAGGTCACATGACATCACTCTTATCTCTATTAATAAAACACAGACCTGACCGGAGAGGTGAGGGGGATTCTGGGAAGTCACATAACATCACTCTTATCTCTATTCATAAAGCACATACCTGACGGAGAGGTGAGGAGGATTCTGGGAGGTCACATGACATCACTCTTATCCCTATTAATAAAACACAGACCTGACCGGAGAGGTGAGGAGGATTCTGGGAAGTCAGATGACATCACTCTTATCTCTATTAATAAAACACAGACCTGACCGGAGAGGTGAGGAGGATTCTGGGAGGTCACATGACATCACTCTTATCTCTATTAATAAAACACGAACCTGACCGGAGAGGTGAGGAGGATTTTGGGCGGTCACATGACATCACTCTTATCTCTATTAATAAAACACAGACCTGACCGGAGAGGTGCGGGGGATTCTGGGAGGTCACATGACATCACTCTTATCTCTATTAATAAAACACAGAGCTGACTGGAGAGGTGCGGGGGATTCTGGGAAGTCACATGACATCACTCTTATCTCTATTAATAAAACACAGAGCTGACTGGAGAGGTGAGGAGGATTCTGGGAGGTCACATGACATCACTCTTATCTCTATTCATAAAGCACAGACCTGACCCGAGAGGTGAGGAGGATTCTGGGAGGTCACATGACATCACTCTTATCTCTATTAAAGCGGGACTGTACTGAAAATTTTTTTTTTAAAGGCCAGCAGCTACAAATACTGCAGCTGCTGACTTTTAAAAAATGGACACTTACCTGTTCCAGGGTCCAGCGGTGTCGGCAGCAGAGGCCGATCGATCGCTCGGCTCTCTGCTGTAGCCGGCGCCATTCTCGGTGAGGGAATCAGGAAGTGGCTTCACTTCCCGATTCCGTACTGCGCATGCGCGAGTCGTGCGGCGCAATGAGAATGTTCAGCGCTGTCTGCTGGGACACGTGTGTGTCCCGGCAGACAGCGCGCCGGGACAGGAAGTGACGTAAACTCCCGTGGGAGTTTATGCCGGAAGTGGGTGCAGATACCTGTCTTAGACAGGTATCTGCACCCCCTCCCCCCTGAAAGGTGCCAAATGTGACACCGGAGGGGGGGAGGGTTCCGAAAAGCGGGAGTTCCACTTTAGGGTGGAATCCCCCTTTAATAAAACACAGAGCTGACTGGAGAGGTGAGGAGGATTCTGGGAAGTCAGATGACATCACTCTTATCTCTATTAACCACTTGCTGACTGGTCCATAGCAAAAAGACGGCTACAGAGCGGTCGGCTTATTCTGGGAGGGTGTCCATGGAGGGGGAGAGATCTTTTTAGCAGTGCTGTGGGCTGGATCTTTAGTGCCCACAGCGCTGCTCTTTGCCCATACTGTGCAATACTCTGCAATAATGTGCAATACTCTGCAATACTCTGACATATTCTGCCAATACTCTGCAATAGCCTGCAATACTCTGCAATACTCTGCCAATACTCTGCAATACTCGACAATACTTGCCAATACTCTGCCAATACTGGGCACTTAAACACCCTTCCTGCCCAGACCAATTTTCAGCTTTCGGTGCTCTCACACTTTGAATGACAATTACTCAGCCATGCAATACTGAACCCAAATGAATTTTTTGTCCTTTTTTTCCCACAAATAGAGCTTTCTTTTGGTGGTATTTGATCACCCACCTCTGGGTTTTTTATTTTTTGCGCTATAAATGAAAAAAGACCGAAAATTTTGAAAAAAAACGCATTTTCTTTGTTTCTGTGATAAAATTTTGCAAATTATTAATTTTTCTTCATAAATTTTGGCCACAATTTATACTGCCACATATCTTTGGTAAAAATAACCCAAATTAGTGGATATTATTTGGTCTTTGTGAAAGTTACAGACTCTACAAACTGTGGTGCAAATCATACAAAATTGATCACATCTGATGTACTGGTGACCGATCTCATTTCTTGTGACCCGAACAAGCCAGGAAAGTACAAATACCCCCCAAATGACCACTTTTTTGAAAGTAGACATTCCAAGGTATTTAGTAAGAGGCATGGTGAGCTTTTTGATGCTGTCATTTTTTTCCCACAATTCTTTGCAAAATTAATTATTTTTTTATTTTTTATTTTTTTTCACAAAATTGTCATTCTAATAGGTTATTTCTCTCACATGGAATGTGTATACCACAAATGACACCCCAAAATAAATTCTGCTACTCCTCCTGAGTATTACGATACCACATGTGTGGGACTTTTCCACAGCCTGGCCACTTAGAGAGGCCCAACATGCAGGGAGAGCCATCACGTGTTCTAGGAGCATAAATTACACATCTAACTTGTTGACTACCTATTACACTTCTGAAGGCCCTGGAGCACCAGGACAATGACACGTGACACTGACGACAGGTGGCACTGATACGTGGCACTGATGACATGTGACACTGATGTGGCACTGGTGACAGATGGCACTAGTATGGGGCACTGATGACACGTGACACTGATGACAGACGGCACTAATACGGGGCACTGATGACATGTGACACTGACAGATGGCACTGATGACAGATGGCACTAATACGTGGCACTATCATGTGGCACTAATACGTGGCACTGATGAGAGATGGCACTAATATGCGGCACTGATGACAGATGGCACCGACACGTGGAAATGATGACACGTGACACTAATGACAGATGGCACTGATGACAGATGGCACTAATATGTGGCACTGATGACACGTGACACTGATATGGCACTGATGACAGATGGCACTGATGTGGCACTGATGACACGTGGCACTGGGGACAGGTGGATGGTGGATGGTGGATGGGGTGGATGGGACGGGTGGATGGGGACGGGTGGATGGTGACGGGTGGATGGTGAGGGGTGGTGGGGGACGGGTGGTTGGGGACAGGTGGATGGGGTTGATGGTGACAGGTGGTTGGGGTGGATGGTGACAGGTGGATGGGGTGGATGGTGACGGGTGGATGGTGACAGGTGGATGGGGACGGGTGGATGGGGACGGGTGGATGGGGACGGGTGGATGGGGACGGGTGGGGGGTGGGGTGATGGTGGATGGGGTGGATGGGGACGGGTGGATGGGGACAGGTGGATGGGGACGGGTGGATGGGGACAGGTGGATGGGGTGGATGGTGGCGGGTGGATGGGGACAGGTGGATGGGGACGGGTGGATGGGGTGGATGGGGACAGGTGGATGGGGACAGGTGGATGGGGACAGGTGGATGGTGACAGGTGGATGGGGACAGGTGGATGGGGACGGGTGGATGGGGACAGGTGGATGGGGACGGATGGGGACAGGTGGATGGGGTGGATGGGGGATGGGGTGGATGGGGACGGGTGGATGGGGACGGGTGGATGGGGACGGGTGGATGGGGACAGGTGGATGGGGTGGATGGTGACAGGTGGATGGTGGCAGGTGGATGGTGACAGGTGGATGGGGACAGGTGGATGGGGACAGGTGGATGGGGACGGGTGGATGGGGACGGGTGGATGGGGACGGGTAGATGGTGACGGGTGGATGGGGACAGGTGGATGGGGACGGGTGGATGGGGACAGGTGGATGGGGTGGATGGGGACAGGTGGATGGGGTGGATGGGGACAGGTGGATGGGGACGGGTGGATGGGGACGGGTGGATGGGGACAGGTGGATGGGGACGGGTGGATGGTGACAGGTGGATGGGGACAGGTGGATGGGGACAGGTGGATGGGGTGGATGGGGTGGATGGGGACAGGTGGATGGGGACAGGTGGATGGGGACAGGTGGATGGTGGATGGTGGATGGTGGACGGTGGATGGTGACAGGTGGATGGGGACGGGTGGATGGGGTGGGTGGATGGGGTGGATGGGGACAGGTGGATGGGGACAGGTGGATGGGGTGGATGGGGACGGTGGATGGGGACAGGTGGATGGGGACGGGTGGATGGGGACGGTGGATGGGGACAGGTGGATGGGGACAGGTGGATGGGGTGGATGGGGACAGGTGGATGGGGACGGGTGGATGGTGACGGGTGGATGGTGACGGGTGGATGGGGACGGGTGGATGGTGACGGGTGGATGGGGACAGGTGGATGGGGACAGGTGGATGGGGTGGATGGGGACAGGTGGATGGGGTGGATGGGGACAGGTGGATGGGGTGGATGGGGACAGGTGGATGGGGACAGGTGGATGGGGTGGATGGTGGCGGGTGGATGGGGACAGGTGGATGGGGACAGGGGGATGGTGACAGGTGGATGGGGACAGGTGGATGGGACGGGTGGATGGGACGGGTGGATGGGGACGGGTGGATGGGGACAGGTGGATGGGGGATGGTGGATGGGGACAGGTGGATGGGGTGGATGGGGGACAGGTGGATGGGGACGGGTGGATGGTGACAGGTGGATGGGGACAGGTGGATGGGGTGGATGGTGGCAGGTGGATGGGGACAGGTGGATGGGGACCGGTGGATGGTGACAGGTGGATGGGGACAGGTGGATGGTGACAGGTGGATGGTGGCAGGTGGATGGGGACAGGTGGATGGGGACACGTGGATGGTGACAGGTGGATGGGGACAGGTGGATGGGGTCCGGTGGATGGGGACAGGTGGATGCGGTGGAGGTGGATGGGGACAGGTGGATGGTGGCAGGAGGATGGCGGCAGGTGGATGGGGACACAGATCGCAAATTTAGTTTTTGTTTTTTTTTTTTTTTTTTATACTTACGGCGCTGCAGCCGTTGTTCTGTCTCTCCCCACACGCTGTCTGTGTGAGGAGAGAGAGCGGCGCTGACAGATGATCTCATATGTTTCCATATGAGATCATCACTCATTGGCCACGCCGATCTCGCTGTAAACGGTAGCTGTGATTGGCCGTTTAAAGCGATCTGTGACCGGCCGTGTACGACGGACACGGCCAGCACAGAACATTCCCCGATGCGCGCTCTCAGGGGCGCGCATTAGGGTAGTAAACAACAGGACGTCCAGGGACGTCCTCCCTGCAGGGAGCGTCCGCGCTGCAGAAGTCTTTCGGCTATAGCGCGGGCGAGAAGTGGGCGATGTCGGGAATTCTGGGACATTATCCAGTAACAGACAAGGGATGTGTCTGGATGGTGACTGTATCATTGTGTATGTCAGGTTCCTATAAGGTGTCAGGATGTCACTGTCTATTTTTCCATGGAGGAGTGGGAGTATATAGAAGGACACAAGGATCTCTACAATGATGCCCCTCACATCACCGGGTAAGAGGAGACTTTCCTTTCTTGTAAAGGAGAGAAGAGTATTGAGGATCCCCCTAGATACACACATCCTCTGATATAAAGACATAGAAACAATGTTTTCAGTCAGTGTGTGTGTTTCTTACAGATGGATCCAGTAACAGAAATCCCCCAGAGAGATGTCCCCGTCCTCTGTATTCCCGGGACCTCACACAGGAACATCAGGAGATCCCTCAGGAGGATCAGGCAGGAGGAATCGAGAATCTTGGTAAATGGTAAATTTGGTTTCCACCATTTGACTTCATAGTACTTGTGTTGATCTTCTAATGAATCTTTATGTATAAATTAGGAATATTTTTTTAGTAGTTTTATTATTCAAAGTGTTTTTTAGAAATTTGATCAATATTAAAGTCAAAGTAAAGAAGGAAGCAGAAGATGTGATGGGTGATGATCCATGTAAGGAGAAGGAAGTTCCTCCAGGGGAACATCAGGAGATCCCTCAGGACGATCAGGTAAATGCAGCTGAGCTTCTTTCCTGATAAGAAGTGGTATTGGTCCATATCTCTTGCAAACACAGTGTCTTTATATTCTGTATTATGTTTTTTTTGTTAATGGCTTGGTAATTGTCAAAGTTGAAGCTGAAGAATATCCATGTGATGGGTGATGATCGGTGTAAAGAGGAGGAGATCCCTCCAGAGATCAGCTCAGAAGAGTCCCAGTGATATGGACATCCAAAGAAGGACCATACCTCCTGTAAACAGAAGAGGAGAGAAGACTCTGGACTGGAGTGTCACATGACTAGGTAAGTAAAAGAGGGGTTTAATATTTTTTCTAATGCCAGCAGTTAGTTGGAGGAGGGTGCGGGCTTAGGGGGAGCCGAGAGATCAACTTCAAGCTCCATTTTTTTTTATTTCCTCCAGATGGGCGATACAAAGCAAAGCCAAGTGCCGCTATCCCTCCAGATGATACGATGGAAGGGCATCATTGCAACAGGACTATACCCCACACATTTCCAGTCCACATCTTCCTGCTGCTCACAAGGGGCGTCCTCCCAACGTCCGCCAACCTCCCTCCCACCATACAACACCTGGAGTTTTTAAGAAATGCCAGTGTCTGGACTGTGACAAATGGTTTTCTTTTTTTTCAATACTTTATTTTTGCAAGAAAAACATACGGTAAAGACAGAAACCATACAGTAATGTAGGATTCTAAAAACTTGACAAACAAGGAAAGGTCCAGTTCACATAAATCGGTACCCTTGTAGACTGTGAACGGCCAGATCTACAAATGGTTTTCCACAAGAACCAGTCATCTCGCATCGGACAACCCATAACGGCGAGAAGCCGTATTCCTCCCTCTGACACCAGTGATGGGGCCCCATTCCTCCCAATGACACCACTGATGGGGCACCAAAGGATTCATTCACTGACACCAATGATGGGCACTGTTCCTCCCACTGACACCAGTGATGGGGCACCATTCCTCCCACTGACACCAGCAATGGGGCACCATTCCTCCTCCTCCCCCCACTGACACCAGTGATGGGGCACCATTCCTCCCACTGACACCAATGATGGGGCACCATTCCTCCCACTGACACCAATGATGGGGCACCATTCCTCCCACTGACACCAATGATGGGGCACCATTCCTCCCACTGACACCAATGATGGGGCACCATTCCTCCCACTGACACCAATGATGGGGCACCATTCCTCCCACTGACACCAAGGATGGAGCACCATTCCTCCCACTGACAAAAATGATGGGGCACCATTCCTCCCACTGACAAAAATGATGGGGCACCATTCCTCCCACTGACACCCAATGATGGGGCACCATTCCTCCCACTGACACCAATGATGGGGCACCATTCCTCCCACTGACACCAATGATGGGGCACCATTCCTCCCACTGACACCAATGATGGGGCACCATTCCTCCCACTGACACCAATGATGGGGCACCATTCCTCCCACTGACACCAATGATGGGGCACCATTCCTCCCACTGACACCAATGATGGGGCACCATTCCTCCCACTGACACCAATGATGGGGCACCATTCCTCCCACTGACACCAATGATGGGGCACCATTCCTCCCACTGACACCAATGATGGGGCACCATTCCTCCCCTGACACCAATTATGGGGCACCATTCCTCCCACTGACACCAATGATGGGGCACCATTCCTCCCACTGACACCATTGATGGGGCACCATTCCTCCCACTGACACCATTGATGGGGCACCATTCCTCCCACTGACACCAATGATGGGGCACCATTCCTCCCACTGACACCAATGATGGGGCACCATTCCTCCCACTGACACCAATGATGGGGCACCATTCCTCCCCACTGACACCAATGATGGGGCACCATTCCTCCTCCTCCTCCCCCCACTGACACCAATGATGGGGCACCATTCCTCCTCCTGACACCAATGATGGGGCACCATTCCTCCCACTGACACCAATGATGGGGCACCATTCCTCCCACTGACACCAATGATGGGGCACCATTCCTCCCACTGACACCAATGATGGGGCACCATTCCTCCCACTGACACCAATGATGGGGCACCATTCCTCCCACTGACACCAATGATGGGGCACCATTCCTCCCACTGACACCAATGATGGGGCACCATTCCTCCCACTGACCCAATGATGGGGCACCATTCCTCCCACTGACACCAATGATGGGGCACCATTCCTCCCACTGACAAAAATGATGGGGCACCATTCCTCCCACTGACACCAGTGATGGGGCACCATTCCTCCCACTGACACCAAGGATGGGGCACCATTCCTCCCACTGACACCAATGATGGGGCACCATTCCTCCCACTGACACCAATGATGGGGCACCATTCCTCCCACTGACACCAATGATGGGGCACCATTCCTCCCACTGACACCAATGATGGGGCACCATTCCTCCCACTGACACCAATGATGGGGCACCATTCCTCCCACTGACACCAATGATGGGGCACCATTCCCCCACTGACACCAATGATGGGGCACCATTCCTCCCCACTGACACCAATGATGGGGCACCATTTCTCCCACTGACACCAATGATGGGGCACCATTCCTCCCACTGACACCAATGATGGGGCACCATTCCTCCCACTGACACCAATGATGGGGCACCATTCCTCCCACTGACACCAATGATGGGGCACCATTCCTCCCACTGACACCCAATGATGGGGCACCATTCCTCCCACTGACACCATTGATGGGGCACCATTCCTCCCACTGACACCAATGATGGGGCACCATTCCTCCCACTGACACCAATGATGGGGCACCATTCCTCCCACTGACACCAATGATGGGGCACCATTCCTCCCACTGACACCAATGATGGGGCACCATTCCTCCTCCCACTGACACCAATGATGGGGCACCATTCCTCCCACTGACACCAATGGGGCACCATTCCTCCCACTGACACCAATGATGGGGCATTCCTCCCACTGACACCAATGATGGGGCACCATTCCTCCCACTGACACCAATGATGGGGCACTATTCCTCCCACTGACACCAATGATGGGGCACCATTCCTCCCACTGACACCAATGATGGGGCACCATTCCTCCCACTGACACCAATGATGGGGCACCATTCCTCCCACTGACACCAATGATGGGGCACCATTCCTCCCACTGACACCAATGATGGGGCACCATTCCTCCCACTGACACCAATGATGGGGCACCATTCCTCCCACTGACACCAATGATGGGGCACTATTCCTCCCACTGACACCAATGATGGGGGCACTATTCCTCCACTGACACCAATGATGGGGCACCATTCCTCCCACTGACACCAATGATGGGGCACTATTCCTCCCACTGACACCAATGATGGGGCACCATTCCTCCCACTGACACCAATGATGGGGCACCATTCCTCCCACTGACACCAATGATGGGGCACCATTCCTCCCACTGACACCAATGATGGGGCACCATTCCTCCCACTGACACCAATGATGGGGCACTATTCCTCCCACTGACACCAATGATGGGGCACTATTCCTCCCACTGACACCAATGATGGGGCACTATTCCTCCCACTGACACCAATGATGGGGCACTATTCCTCCCACTGACACCAATGATGGGGCACTATTCCTCCCACTGACACCATTGATGGGGCACCATTCCTCCCACTGACACCATTGATGGGGCACCATTCCTCCCACTGACACCAATGATGGGGCACTATTCCTCCCACTGACACCAATGATGGGGCACCATTCCTCCCACTGACACCATTGATGGGGCAATTCCTCCCACTGACACCAATGATGGGGCACCATTCCCTCCCACTGACACCAATGATGGGGCACCATTCCTCCCACTGACACCAGTGATGGGGCACTATTCCTCCCACTGACACCAGTGATGGGGCACTATTCCTCCCACTGACACCAAGTGATGGGGCACTATTCCTCCCACTGACACCAATGATGGGGCACTATTCCTCCCACTGATGGGGCACCATTCCTCCCACTGACACCATGATGGGGCACTATTCCTCCCACTGACACCAATGATGGGGCACCATTCCTCCCACTGACACCAATGATGGGGCACCATTCCTCCCACTGACACCAATGATGGGGCACCATTCCTCCCACTGACACCAATGATGGGGCACCATTCCTCCCACTGACACCAATGATGGGGGGCACTATTCCTCCCACTGACACCAATGATGGGGCACTATTCCTCCCACTGACAAAAATGATGGGGCACCATTCCTCCCCACTGACACCAATGATGGGGCACCATTCCTCCCACTGACACCAATGATGGGGCACTATTCCTCCCACTGACACCAATGATGGGGCACCATTCCTCCCACTGACACCAATGATGGGGCACCATTCCTCCCACTGACACCAATGATGGGGCACACTATTCCTCCCACTGACACCAATGATGGGGCACTATTCCTCCCACTGACACCAATGATGGGGCACTATTCCTCCCACTGACACCAATGATGGGGCACTATTCCTCCCACTGACACCAATGATGGGGCATCTATTCCTCCCACTGACACCAATGATGGGGCACTATTCCTCCCCTGACACCAATGATGGGGCACTATTCCTCCTCCCACTGACAAAAATGATGGGGCACCATTCCTCCCCACTGACACCAATGATGGGGCACTATTCCTCCCACTGATGGGGCACCATTCCTCCCACTGACAAAAATGATGGGGCACCATTCCTCCCCACTGACACCAATGATGGGGCACCATTCCTCCCACTGACACCAATGATGGGGCACTATTCCTCCCACTGACACCAAGGATGGGGCACTATTCCTCCCACTGACACCAAGGATGGGGCACCATTCCTCCCACTGACACCAATGATGGGGCACTATTCCTCCCACTGACACCAATGATGGGGCACTATTCCTCCCACTGACACCAATGATGGGGCACTATTCCTCCCACTGACACCAATGATGGGGCACTATTCCTCCCACTGACACCAGTGATGGGGCTCCATTCCTCCCACTGACACCAGTGATGGGTCACTATTCCTCCCACTGACACCAATGATGGGGCACCATTCCTCCCACTGACACCTATGATGATGGGCACCATTCCTCTCACTGACACCAATGATGGGGCACCATTCCTCCCACTGACACCCACTATTCCTCACTGACACCAATGTCCTCTCCAGCCAGGAAATGAGACGGGCTCTATTGGACTTGCTGCAGCTTCTAATCACCCCCACAGTGTGCAGTGAAATCAGAGTAAGCCATTTTAGTCCAGGAGAGGAGACTGTACACCTGTGCAAGACTGAAGGGAAGGCTGGAGGTCAGCTTCAAACTTGGATGGAAGTGATTCTGATTGGTGCTGCTGGCAGATGTGCATGTCACCTTGATATATGGTTATGTAAATCCTTGACGGCAGATAGCTGTAGAAAAATATCACGTGCTTTGTAATACTTTGTTCATGTATTCTGGAATACTATTTTTTGACGCAAACAGGCACATTCACGGTATCCAAAATGTCTGCTGTAGACGCTCCAACACATATACATGTTGTATATACTGTACACTATGTTGTCATAAGTATTGGGACGCCTGCCTTTACACGCACATGAACTGTAATGGCATCCCAGTCTTAGTCCGTAGGGTTCAATATTGCGTTGACCCACCCTTTGCAGCTATAACAGCTTCAACTCTTCTGGGAAGGCCGTCCACAAGGTTTAGGAGTGTGTCTATGGGAATGTTTGACCATTCTTCCAGAAGAGCATTTGTGAGGTCAGGGACTAATGTTGAACGAGAAGGCCTGGCTCGCAGTCTCCACTGTAACTCATCCCAAAGGTATTTTATCGAGTTGAGGTCAGGTCTCTGTGCAGGCCAATCAGGTTCCTCAACCCCAAACTTGCTCATCCATGTCTTTATGATTCTTGCTTTGTGCACTGGTGTGCAGTCATGTTGGAACAGGAAGGAGCCATCCCCAAACTGCTTCCACAAAGTTGGGAGCATGAAATTGTCCAAAATATCTTGGTATGCTGACACCTTAAGAGTTCCCTTCACTGGAACTAAGGGGCCAACCCCTGAAAAACAACCCAACACCATAATCCCACCAAATGATTTGGACCAGTCCACAAAGCAAGGTCCATAAAGACATGGATGAGTTAGCCCCCATACACACGGTCGGTAATTCCGACCACAAAATCCGTCTGATTTTTTCCGACAGATTTTGTCCGAAACTGGTGTTGCATACACACGGTCGGACAAAGTTGTCGGAAAATCCGATCGTTCCGAACTTGGTGACGTTCGTTGTGTACTACAGAACTACGTAGAGGCTAGTAGCCAATAGCTTTGGTCTCTTAATTTGATCTGAGCATGCGTGGCACTTTGTCCATCGGAATTCCCTACACACGATTGGAAAAAGTCTGATCGGATTTTGTTGTCGGAAAATTTGAGATCCTGCTCTCAAATTTTTTCAGACGGAAAAAGCCCGCTAGAGCCCACACATGATCGGATTTTACGACAACATAATCCGATCAGACTTTTTCCATCCAAATATCTGACCGTGTGTACGGGGCATTAGAGTTTTGAGTGAAGGAACCTGACTGGCCTGAGTCAAGACTGACCTCAACCCAATTGAACACCTTTGGGATGAATGGAGTGGAGACTGCGAGCCAGGCCTTCTCGTCCACATCAGTGCCTGACCTCACAAATGCGTTTCTGGAAGAATGGTCAAACATTTCCATAGACACACTCCTAAACCTTGTGGACGGCCTTCCCAGAAGAGTTGAAGCTGTTATAGCTGCAAAGGGCGGGCCAACTCAATATTGAACCCTACGGACTTATGCCCCATACACACAGTCGGATTTTCCGATGGAAAATGTGCGATCGGAGCTTGTTGTCGGAAATTCCGACCGCGTGTAGGCTCCTTCGGACAGTTTCCATCGGAATTTCCGTCGCACAAAATTTGAGATCTGGTTCTCAAATTTTCCAACAACGAAGCCCGTTCACGCAAATTCCGATCGTGTGTACACAATTCCGACGCACAAAGTTCCACGCATGCTCGGAATCAAGCAGAAGAGCCGCACTGGCTATTGAACTTCATTTTTCTCGGCTCGCGTAACGTGTTGTACGTCACCGCGCTCTTGACGTTCAGAATTACCGACCAACTTTGTGTGACTGTGTGTATGCAAGACAAGTTTGAGCCAACATCCGTCGGGAAAAAGAACATGAGATTTTGTTGTCGTAATGTCCGATCGTTTGTACGCGGCATAAGTCTGGAATGCCATTACAGTTCATGTGCGTGTAAATGTTGCGTGTAGATGTTGTCCCAATACTTTTGACAACATAGTGTACATATGCCATATATACAGTAAATTTGATGTAAAATAACAGTTTTATACAGCAATGTAAGATTGTGTATGTATTTATCACCATCTGTAAAGTAGGCAACATTTTAAAATTAACACAAGGGTCCTCAGGTCTTGTCTGGTAGGTAAAAGAATCCCTCACGGTCATAAAGAGGCAACTTAAAGTGGTTGTATACCCATTTAAACAAAAATCTTTTTGTCAACTACCTGCAAGACAAAGTCATAATGAGCTAGTATGACTAGCATACTAGCTCATTATGCATCACTTACCTTAGATCGGGGCCCCCGACACCGTGTTCTTCTCCCCCTCCGGCCGCATCCATCTCTAAACAGATACCCTTCCGGGTATCGCCGTTCCGGCCAATCACAGCGCCGCTGCGGCGCTGTGATTGGCCAGAGCGGCGAGGACGTCGCTCTGCGCATGCGCGCGGGACACTTCAACTGCGGTGAGCCGCAGTTGAAGATGGAGATTAACCCTGTAAATGCACTGTTGTCTACGGCGCGCATGCGCCGTAGACAACGTTGTAAAACGTTCTTTTTAAATATCTCCTAAACCGTGTAGGTTTAGGAGATATTTCTTGCACCTACAGGTAAGCCTTAATCTAGGCTTACCTGTAGGTGCAAGTTTAATTTTAGGGTATACAACCACTTTAAAGTGGTTGTAAATATTTGACATGAAATATGAACAAAGCATACCCCTCTATTGTGTGTACTTGTCTCAATCCAGAGCACTAATGTACACACAGTCGGAATTTCCGATAGGAGCTATTCATCGGATTTTCTGACCGTGTGTATGCCCATCGGTCTTTTTCTGTTGGAATTTCTGACGGACTTTGGATTGAGAACCTGTTCTTAATTTTTCCAAAGGAAAACCTTTCTATCGGATTTTCCGATCGTGTGTATGCAATTCCGACACGCAAAATTCCGACGCATGCTCGGAAACAATTTGACGCATGCTCGGAAGTATTAAACTTCCCTTTAATAGTGCAGTCGAACGTGTTTTATGCCGCTGTGTTATTGACGGTCGGAATTTGGTGTGACCGTGTGTAGGCAACACAGCTTGAGCGGAATTCCGTCGGAAAAACCATCAGAGCTTTTTCCGACGAGAATTCCGATCGCGTGTACGCGGCATAAGTGTCATTTCTGTCTGCTGCCTCTTTCCTCTGCTATCAGCATGAGTCACTTCTGACAATTTTTCCTGACACCAAGAGAAAAATGGTGACAGAGGCGGGACCTTCAGCTGATTGACAGCCTCAGTTCTGTTCCTGTGTGTTGTGTGAAAGAGGTGTGTCCCTTCCCTCCAATCAGCTCTCCTCATTGAGTGTAACTTCACCTCTCTTTTCCCTGCTTTCTGACAGCTCAGATAAGCTTTATAAATTATGCACTTTGAAAAATGCAGATAAAGAGGTACAACTTATGTAGAAGGATTTGTTTCATCTCTGTGTATCACCTGAGGCCAGTCACTTTACTGGGAATGTGTAAAAGTTTACAACCACTGAAAAAATTTAGGTATGGCCTCATTCAAACAGGAAACATCAATGTGTACGCCAATGCAGAGCCATTTTTACCCGCATAGGGATGCACAAGTGTTTCGTAAAAAAAATATATATTTTTCAATTGAAAAAAATGAAAGCTACCCCCAGGAATATAAAATCCACCCCCAAAAATTTGAGAGCAAAATTTTGAGCACCAGACCTCCTCTGTAACGCTAAACTGATGACCTATTGGGAGCTTTTGAAACGTTGCCTATGGAAAATATGGGGTACTGAAATTTGTCGCCGTTTCACGGATGTTCGCAAATTTAAGGTTTTCACATGTTGGGTATCTATTTACTCGGTGCACAAAAAAACTGGGTAATTTATTTTGTCTTTGTGCCTTAACTAGTTAAGGACCAGGCTTATTTTTTAGACTTGGTGTTAACAAGTTAAAATCATTTTTTTTTTTTACTAGAAAATTACTAGAAATTTTTTTTTCAGACACCCTAAAGAATAAAATGGCGGTCGTTGCAATACTTTTTGTCACACCGTACTTGCGCTGCAGTCTTACAAGCGCAATTTTTTTGGAAAAAAAATCACCTTTTTGAAGTAAAAAATAAGACAACAGTAAAGTTAGCCCAATTTTTTTATATTGTGAAAGATAATGTTACGCCGAGTAACCTGATACCCAACATGTCACGCTTCAAAATTGCGCCCGCTCGTGAAATGGCAACAAACTTTGACCCTTAAAAATCTCCATAGGCGACGTTTAAAAATGTCTACAGGTTACAAGTTTTGAGTTACAGAGGAGGTCTAGAATTAGATAGATCTAGAGTGCTAGAATTATTGCTCTCGCTCTAACGATCGCGGTAATACCTCACATGTGTGGTTTGAACACCATTTTCATGGCGCAACTTATGTGTAGAGCGCGAGAGCTCGGCGGGATGGGGCACTTCAATTTTTTTTTTTTACAGATGCACTTTGAATGACAATTGCGCGGTCATACAACATTGTACCCAAATGAAATTTTTATCATTTTTTCCCCACAAATAGAGCTTTCTTTTGGTGGTATTTAATCACTGCTGGGATTTTTATTTTTTGCTAAACAAACAAAAAAATATGGAAAATTTTGAAAAAAAAAAAAAAATCATGTTTCATAGTTTGTTATAAAATTTTGCAAACAGGTAATTTTTCTCCTTCATTGATATGTGATGATGAGGCGGCACTGGTGGGCACTGATAGGCTGCACTGATGGGCACTGATAGGCACAGTTAAGGCGGCACTGATAGGCACAGATAAGGTGGCACTAAAGGAGACAGATAAGGCGGTACTGATGGCCACTGATAAGATGGCACTGATGGGCCCTGATGGGTGACACGGATGGTTGGCACTTATGGGTACCACTGATAGATGGCACTGATGGGCACTGATGTGCACTGATGGGCGTCACTGATGGGCACTGGTAGGTGACACTGATGGGCACTGATAGGTGGCACTGATGTGCAGCACTGTTGTTCTGGCACTGATTGTGGGCACTGATAGGTGGCACTGTGGGCACTGATTGGTGGGGCAGGTGGGCACTGGTAGGCAGCACTGTTGCCTATTGCTAGGTGGCACTGGCAGGGGGCACAGGTGGGCACTGGTGATCTGGCTGATATCCCTCTCACGGCCGCCAGCGATAGGCTTTTTTTTTCTCCTCACACTGTCAGCACAAGGAGAAAAAATAGCCGATTACCGGCTCTGTTTACATCACATGATCAGCTGTCATTGGCTGACAGCTGATGACGTGGTAAGGGGTCGGGA
Organism: Lithobates sylvaticus; assembly: GCA_028564925.1. Lineage (NCBI taxonomy): Eukaryota > Metazoa > Chordata > Amphibia > Anura > Ranidae > Lithobates > Lithobates sylvaticus. The sequence goes on along the minus strand of CM053028.1, from coordinate 623,255,504 downwards.
TCGACCCCTTACTCCGATCTGTGATCCAGCGAGTCTCATAGACTCGCTGATCACAGAGCGCGCCCTGCATGAGGTGTGCAGGCCGCTCGTGCACGGGATGACGTCAATGGACGTAGTCCCGGCAAAGCAGGTCCGCCCTGTAGCCGTCATTCGGCTATAGCATGAATCTCAAGTGGTAAAAAAAAAAATTTGGGTCACTTTTATTCCTATTACAAGGAATGTAAACACCCCCTGTAATAGAAAAAAAGCATGACAGGTGCTCTCAAATATGAGATCTGGGGGGTCAAAAAAAAAATGAAATGTCATTTATTTTTATTTTTTAAAGATTTCCTTTTAAGACCAGTGTGGGTGGAAGTTAAGTTTGACATCGCTTCCGCCCTCCAGTGCTATGGAGCTGAGCGGGGGCCATCTTTCCCTCACTCAGCATCCAGGCAGTGAGGGGAAAGGACCCGATCATCTCCGCCGCTACCGACAGCGGTAAGCGGCGCAGCGGTTGGCGTGTGTCCCCTCTCACACACCCGATAAAAGTGATCTTGCGGCGAATCCACCGCTGTGACCACTTTTATCTGAAAGAGGACCGCTGGCCATTTTTTAAAATACTGGGGTTATGGCAGCTAGCTGCTGCCATAACAATGGTATCTAACGTCAAAGTATCGACGTATAACGATGGCGGGCAGTCCTTAAGTGGTTAATAGTTCGTTATTATTAGTTAGTTAGTTAGTTATTCTTTCGAATTTTTGGATTTTCTTTATTATTTTTGGTTTTCCGAATTTACGAATTGCAATCATAACGAATGACCCCCCAAAAAATAAAAAAACAAAATTAAATGAAAACAAATGAATTTTTCGGCAGTGCACATGTCTACCATTTGGTCTTTGTGCCTCGAAATTAACTTTAGTGTAATATCGTGTGACATAAAAAATTGTAACTACCACTATTTTATTCTCTAGGGTGTCTGCTTTCAGAAAATATATCATGTTTTGGGGGTTTATGCAATCTTTAGGCCTAAAATAATTTTTTTAAAAGTGTGCAAAAAAAACCCTGCAAAAGTGGCTCTGGTAGCGCATATATATATACTGTATACTGCTTGTTCAAAATGTCCTCGACACAGTTCTACTTTAAAGTACACATTGCTTTGTCCTTTTTGAGGATGAATTACTCCACAGCCTGCAGCTACAGAAGTCAGTGAGTGCTCGCTTTATTTCTATATATATACAGTGGTGTGAAAAAGTGTTTGCCCCCTTCCTCATTTCCTGTTCCTTTGCATGTTTGTCACACTTAAGTGTTTCGGAACATCAAACCAATTTAAACAATAGTCAAGGACAACACAAGTAAACACAAAATGCAATTTGTAAATGAAGGTGTTTATTATTAAAGGTGAAAAAAAATCCAAACCATCATGGCCCTGTGTGAAAAAGTGATTGCCCCTAAACCTAATAACTGGTTGGGCCACCCTTAGCAGCAACAACTGCAACCAAGCGTTTGCGATAACGTGCAATGAGGCTTTTACAGCGTCCTGGAGGAATTTTGGCCCACTCATCTTTGCAGAATTGTCCTAATTCAGTTACATTAGAGGGTTTTCGAGCATGAACGGCCTTTTTAAGGTCATACCACAACATCTCAATAGGATTCAGGTCAGGACTTTGGTTAGGCCACTCCAAAGTCTTCATTTTGTTTTTCTTCAGCCATTCGGTGGTGGACTTGCTGGTGTGTTTAGGATCATTGTCCTGCTGCAGAACCAAGTTCGTTTCAGCTTGAGTACACGAACAGATGGTCGGACATTCTCTTCAGGATCTCTTGGTAGACAGCAGAATTCATAGTTCCTTTTATCACGGCAAGTCTTCCAGGTCCTGAAGCAGCAAAACAGCCCCAGTCCATCACACTACCACCACCATATTTTACTGTTGGTATAATGTTCTTTTTCTGAAATGCAGTGTTCCTTCTACGCAGATATACTTGGACACACACCTTCCAAAGAGTTCCACTTTTGTCTCATCGGTCCACAGAATGTTGTCCCAAAAGTCTTGGGGATCATCAAGATGTGTTGTGGAGAAATTGAGACGAGCTTTGATGTTCTTTTTGCTCAGCAGTGGTTTTCTCCTTGGAACTCTGCCATGCAGGCCATTTTTGCCCAGTCTTTTCCTGATGGTGGAGGCATGAACGCTGACCTTAACTGAGGCAAGTGAGGCCTGCAGTTCCTTGGACGTTGTTGTGGGGTCTTTTGTGACCTCTTGGATGAGTCGTCGCTGCGCTCTTGGGGTAATTTTGGGCGGCCGGCCACTCCTGGGAAGGTTCACCACTGTTCCATGTCTTCGCCATTTGTGGATAATGGCTCTCACTGTGGTTCGCTGGATTCCCAAAGCTTTGGAAATGGCTTTATAACCCTTTCCAGACTGATAGATCTCAATTACTTTCTTTCTCAATTGTTCCTGAATTTCTTTGGGTCTCGGCATGATGTGTAGCTTTTAAGGATCTTCTGGTGGACCTTACTGTGTCAAGCAGCTCCTATTTAAGTGATGCCTTGATTGTGAACAGGTGTGGCAATAATCAGGCCTGGGTGTGGCTAGAGAAATTGAACTCAGGTGTGGACAACCACAGTTATAGTATGTTTTAACAAGGGGGGGCAATCACTTTTTCACACAGGGCCATGGTGGTTTGGATTTTTTTTCACCTTTAATAATAAACACCTTCATTTACAAATTGCATTTTGTGTTTACTTGTGTTGTCCTTGACTATTGTTTAAATTGGTTTGATGTTCCGAAACACTTAAGTGTGACAAACATGCAAAGGAACAGGAAATGAGGAAGGGGGCAAACACTTTTTCACACCACTGTATATATATATACACACACTGTATATATATATATATATATATATATATATATATATATACTGCTTTTTTCTAATTATGCAACTGCTGTATATGACTGCCCATAGCCTGGGCACAGTTCTACTTTAAAGTGAACCTTTCTTTGCCCCTCTTTAATTCCTCACTCACCAACATCATATGCTCCCCTTATTTTCACTTTCCCTGCCCACTCCTTTAGCTGTCAAGGAGAAGCACTCTGAGTCACTCAAGTGGTGGCTTGCATGGGCTGTGGGACTCTTCCCATGTGACAGCACTCATGCTTGGCCTGGCACTGTAGATTGTATGGACAATCTCCCAAATGGGGGACACAGACTGCTATAAAAGTTGGCAGAGGTTCAAACCCTTCTCCGCTATATCCAAAAGTTAAACAAAAATAGTCTGGAGCAGTGCTTTTATTCATTTTATTCTATTTATTCATATTGTGCTGGTCTTTGTTCTGCAGAGAGCACTGAACTAACCTCATTAGTCCCCGCCCCCAAGGAACTAACACCCTAATGTCCTCTCACCATAATACAGCCAAACCTTACACAGGCATGGGGAAAACATATGCAGACAGCCTCCATGATGGATGTAGAGATTTTTTTTTTGTATTAGGTCATGGATGCTTCCAAAAAATTTTCTTGAGAGATACCAGAAAGCATTTTCTGAACCTTTCAACTATTAAAAACAAAAAGGTATGGCTTCAGAGCACACTATTCTGGGGCCCATTCAACTTCAAGAATAAGTACACTTTTAACACTACTTAGCTCCTTTAATATATCCAAAATCTCCTATATTAGAGAGGCAGTCCTCAGAGATGTCAACTAGAACTGCCAGTTCACTTTTTTTCCTTTCCACATTAAAAAAATCAGAAAGAGGTTTAAGGCCACAAGAAAGTACTAACAAAAGTTGGTGGTTTACGGAAAAATCCCGTACTCCCTCTTTCAGACTTTCACAAGTCGGCTCCACTGTGTTCTGCCAACAAACAGTCTGCATGAAAAATGTCTCCCTTTTTAGGAGCGCCGTGAACTTTCTGGTGTTTAAGTAGAGATGTCCTCCAGGTAAAACATTTCCCGCACTCAGGACATGAATACAGACTGTCCCCTTTGTGGCTTTTCTGATGGTACTCCAGGGAGGATTTGGATAAAAATCCTTTGCCGCACTCGGTGCAAGCAAACAACTGGCGATCGGCGTGAATCCTCAGGTGGTTGACAAGCTGAGACTTTTGGGTGAAGCGCTTCCCGCAGTCGGAGCAGGAGAAAGGCTTCTCCCCTGAGTGGATCCTCCGATGCCGGAAGAGGTTGGCCTTGTGTGAAAAGCACTTGCTGCAGTCAGGGCAAGTGAGCAGGTTCTGGTCGGAGTGCACCTTCCGGTGCTCGGCCAGAGACGACCTATCTGCAAAGCTCTTCTGGCATTCAGGGCAGGCATATGGCTTCTCCCCCAGGTGCCTCCTCTGGTGGTCAACCAGACGTGACTTTTGGACAAAGGATTTCCCGCACTCGGAACAGGAGAAGGGCTTCTCCCCAGTGTGGATGGTCCAGTGCTGGTCAAGGTGGGACTTTTGGGTGAAGCTCCTCCCGCATTCGAGGCATGGGTAGGGCTTCTCATCTGTGTGAATCCTCTCGTGTTTAATGAGAAGGGCTTTCTGCGTGAAAGACTTCCCACATTCCGAACAAGAGAAAGGTTTCTCACCTGTGTGCGTCCTCTGGTGAGTGACGAGGGTGGACTTTGCTGCGAAGCATTTGCCACACTCTGAGCAGGAGTACGGCTTCTCTCGCATTAACATGTGCTGGTGTTTCATCAGCGACAGTTTCTGACGGAAGCATTTGCCGCAGTCCGAGCAGGTGTATGGCTTCTCTCCGCGGTGCATCCTCTGGTGCTGGAGCAGCGTGGACTTCTGGGTGAAGCTCTTGCCGCATTCAAGGCACAGATATGGCTTCTCCCCAGTGTGGACCACCTGATGCTTGACCAGTGAAGACTTCAGAGTGAAACACCTTCCGCATTCTGGGCACACAAAGGGCTTCTCCCCTGAATGCATCCGCTGATGCTGGACAAGGCTTGACTTTTGGGTGAACCATTTTCCGCATTCGGGGCATGAAACGGGCTTCCTGACTCGCCGCTTTCCCTGAAGAGGAAACAAACAATTTCTTGGTAAGACTTTTCCCACTTGCAAGAGAAACTCAAAGAAACTTTTTGTCCTAGATCAGACAGGTACACCACTATATCCAAATCAAAGTATACCTCCAGCCATCTTAGTGAAAGGAAGGCCAAAAACACCCATCAGCCTTTTACTGCTCTCTGTGGCTCCTTTTGGGCAGATTTTTCCTCACTTCCTGTCCCAGTGACAACACTGTCACCTGAACAGGAAGTAAGGAGAAACCCCCCCAACAGACACGACTCTGACTGCTTTTACTGCTCTCTGTGGCTCCTTTTGGGCAGATTTTTCCTCACTTCCTGTCCCAGTGACAACGCTGTCACCTGAACAGGAAGTAAGGCGAAACCCCCCCAACAGACACGACTCTGACTGTAGCAAAGGAGAAGGCTGGGGCCCCGACTTTGTCTACAAAGGTAACAAGCCAAGCTTTTGAAGCACATATTTTGAGAAATGGGTTGAAGTAACCACCCTGATGAAGATAGAAAGTTAAAGCCCCTCAAATGTGTTGATTTTTACCCTCAGTCTTCCAATGGAATAAACAGTAATCCATAAAAACATGATGAGGGTTCTAAGCATTCCCCACAATAAACAAAAATTGGGATGAAAAAATACCTTGGGGTATATTTATAAAAAACTTGCAGAGCAATTTATCCAGGTGAAATGTTATTCCTTTATATAAAATAGAGGGAATCATGAAGATGCCACATTATGGCCACTAGATGGAGCTGACGATCATAGTAAATATTTATTTCCTATAATTATCAGCTCCATCTAGTGGCCATATTGTGGTATTTTCTTCTATCACTCAATTTTTATGAATGAATATTTGATCTGGAAAGAAAATACCTTAGTAACATTCATTCTTGTTCACCCAGAACAAAAGTGCATGCAGTTTCACAAGACGAACAGCTCTGCAAGTTTTTTATAAACACACCCCTTAAAATGGACCTGACTTGTAAGTACAGATTTGCTATGTGACATGGAAGACTGACTCGTTTACACCCACGTCACTCATTGAGTAATGATCAGACAAGAATTCAGACATTGATACTGTCACTTCCTAAATTATTGTTTTTTGGGGTTTTTTTGGACAGTGGAACAGGAATTCCTCACTGCAACCCCAAGCCTGGCGTTTGGTTTATGGTTGCAGCGCCTTGAATGGGTCATGTTCAATGGCAGTACTGCTCGTCCAACACGACAACGAGGATCATTTTTGCTGCGCCATGAAGAAAAGCATGCAGACGTGGCATGTGTACAACCCCACCCAGGTGCCCTTACAGCTTAAGGGGGGTGGTAAGAAAGTTGTTCAGCCATCTGTTTTCACGGTCCCTCAACTGCCAGTATTAACTAAGACTAATGCCACGTACACACGGTCGGAATTTCCGATGGAAACAGTCCGATGGAAGCTTTTCATCGGATTTTCCGACCGTGTGAATGCCCATCGGTCTTTTTCTGTCAGAATTTCCGACGGACTTTGGATTGAGAACCTGTTCTTAATTTTTCCGATGGAAAACCTTTCTATCGGATTTTCCGATCGTGTGTATGCAATTCCGACACGCAAAATTCCGACGCATGCTCGGAAACAATTTGACGCATGCTCAGAAGCATTAAACTTCCCTTTTATAGTGCAGTCGAACGTGTTGTATGCCGTGGTGTTATTGACCGTCGGAATTTGGTGTGACCGTGTGTAGGCAAGACAGTTTGAGTGAAATTCCGTTGGAATTCAGACGGGAAAACCATCAGAGCTTTTTCCGACGAGAATTCCGACCGTGTGTACGCGGCATTAGAACTGGTAATTGTGTCCTGAAAAATTGATTCAGGGTGCCTAGGTACTCCTGTACCTACCACTTTATAGCTGTATATCTACAATGTCTAAGGAACTGCTACTTCTAGAGATTTGGTAACGCCACCACTGTGCTGCTCACTGTTCTCCTTGCTGGAGGTTCTGATGTGAGGAAGCAAAGCCATGCATCTACCAGTGCATTGCAGGGCATGGTAATGGAGAAAAAAATCAGCTACAGGTAGACCACAGGTATTACTGGTGACTAGTCCTTTGCCCTGTATCTGTCTCCATAGTTCAGTTGCACATTGAGGTACTTTTATAACAAGCAAGAGATCTATTTACTACTTACCTGCTGTACATTTTTTGTAATAGGGTCACCTTCTGGAAAATCAGCCCTGATGTCATTGTCCTCTACCTCGCTGTCTGGAGAAGATACAGGAAATTCCTCGGTGTTACTCCTGCTGTCTTGCCCATCTGGAGGAGCTGAGAAACAAAGGAGACATTAGCATATTCCATATATTCAAAATTACAGTTTGTCCACTAACAAATCAAATATAGTCTGATGGCTCCTAACTACCTCACTGGGCTCATACTGTCTCCCCATTACTGTCTATTGGGTTAGTGATAGACATACATTCACAGCTTCATCCTTCCATAGCTCTGCTCTCTACGGTTCCATATAGATTTTCATTTAGAGAGAGAAGGTCAGAAAGCAAGCTGCCCCTGAAAAGCCCATAATGCTCTTTGAGTCCAGGTTCAGGGCTGCACCTTGTATTAAATGTTATGAACAAGAAGAATCTGGGACTCTTCTCTGGATTTAGTGTTTATTACTCACCTGTGCTGAACTCTGGAGGGAATTCCTCCTCCTTACACAGATCATTACCCATCATACATGGCTCTTTTTCATCTTCTTCTTTGAATTCAACTTTAACAGTAATCAGATTTTCATCCTGGACATCACAAAATAATATGATCAGCAAAGTATATTATGGAAATAATCACTTTATTCAATTTGGGAATGCTGTGAAATTCTCTTAAAGTTAAATTGCACCATTCTAGGAAATTTAAAGAGGACCTCCACCCTCTCCACCCACTTTCTATCATTCCACTCTTCTTCCTGTCCCCTTTATAATCTGAACTTTTTTTGGGGGGGAAACACATCCATGCACTTCCTATATTCCCGACTAGCTAAGAATGATGTGTGCAGCGCCAGTGATGAATCCCAGGAGGCCTGGAAAATTCTTCCACAAACTTCCATGTTTTAACAGTAAAAAAAAAAGTTTATAAAAGTATGAGAATACAAAATATGTACTAATTCTAGAAGGATCTGTGTGTAGATGTCACTGTGGGGGGATGAAGGTTCTGGGTGGGATAGATGTCACTGTGGGGGGATGAAGGTTCTGGATGGGGATAGATGACACTGTGGGGGGGGGGGGTGAAGGTTCTAGATGGGGATATATGTCACTGTGGGGAGTGAAGGTTCTAGATGGGGATAGATGTCACTGTGGGGGGAGGAATGTTCTAGATGGGGATAGATGTTAATGTGGGGGGGGGGGGCTTAAAGGTTCTGCATGGGAATAGATGTCACTGTTGGAGGGTGAAGGTTCTAGATGGGGCTAGGTGTCACAGTAGGGGGTGAAGGTTCTGGATGGGGATAGATGACACACTGTGGGGTTTCTGGATAGGGATATATGTCACTGTGGGGGGGGGGGTGAAGGTTCTAGATGGGGATATATGTCACTGTGAGGGGATGAAGGTTCTGGATGGGATAGATGTCACTGTTGGAAGGTGAAGGTTCTAGATGGGGCTAGGTGTCACTGTGGCGGATGAAGGTTCTGAATGGGGATAGATGACACTCTGGGGGTTCTGGATAGGGATATATGTCACTGTGGGGGGGGGTGAAGGTTCTAGATGGGGATATATGTCACTGTGGGGAGTGAAGGTTCTAGATGGGGATAGATGTCACTGCGGGGGGAGGAATGTTCTAAATGGGGATAGATGTTAATGTGGGGGGGGGGGGGTGGGGGGTAAAGGTTCTGCATGGGAATAGATGTCACTGTTGGAGGGTGAAGGTTCTAGATGGGGCTAGGTGTCACTGTAGGGGGTGAAGGTTCTGGATGGGGATATATGTCACTGTGGGGGGGGGGGGGTGAAGGTTCTAGATTGGGATATATGGCACTGTGGGGAGTGAAGGTTCTAGATGGGGATATATGTCACTGTGGGGGGATGAATGTTCTAGATGGGGATAGATGTTAATGTGGGGGGGGGGGTAAAGGTTCTGCATGGGAATAGATGTCACTGTTGGAGGGTGAAGGTTCTAGATGGGGCTAGGTGTCACTGTAGGGGGTGAAGGTTCTGGATGGGGATAGATGACACTGTGAGAGTTCTGGATAGGGATATATGTCACTGTGGGGGGGGGGGGGGGGGGGGGGGGGGGGGGGGGGGGGGTGAAGGTTCTAGATGAGGATATATGTCACCGTGGGGGGAGGTCCTGGATGGGGCTAGATATCACTGTGTGGGGAGGGGGGTGAAGGTTCTGGATAGGAACAGATGTCACTGTGGGGGCTAGGTGGGTCTCTGGATGGGGCTAGGTGCAGGGTTGCCAACTTTCAGTAAATTTACAGACAAATTGTAAAATCCATAATTGTCGAATCTGTCCATGAATGTCAGTTACGGACATGCAGCCTACATGTCCGTAATGGACATTATAGGACAGATGCAAAAAGTACGGATTTTACAAACTGTTTGTAAATTTACTGAAAGTTGGCAACCCTGGCTAGGTGTCATTTTGGGGATGCAGGTTCTGAGTGGGGTTTGGTGTCATTGTGGTGGGATGAAAGTTCTAGATGGAGCTAGATGTCACTGTGGGAGAACAGAGTTCTGGATAGGGCTAGGTGTCACTGTGGGGGGATAAAGGCTCTGGATGAAGCTAGGTGTCATCTTAGGGGGATGAGGGTTCTGGGTGGGGTTAGGTGTCACTGTGGAGAAATCAAGGTTTTTGATGGGACTAGGGGAGTGAAGATGTTAGGTGACATGTGTGCAGCAGACTCAAGGGCTCTGTAGGGATGAGGTTTCTGTAGGTAGCTTGGAGAACATGTTGGGGATGGGGCCTACACTAGGGGCAATGTGGTAGACTGGAGGGCACTGCGGGGACTGAGGGGTACCGTGGGACTACTGAGGGCTCAATGCAGGGCTGGGTGTTCTACAGCAAGTCAAAGGGTACTGTGGGAGGTTGGCAGGCATTTTGGTAAAAGGGATCTTGTGGGGCCTGGGGGCACTGTAAGAGGTTGAGAGCACTGTGTCCTCTATGGGAAGATGGGTGGAACTTTGGGTGCTGTGAGACACTGTGGGAGGTTTGGGGATCTACAGCTAGCTGGAAACCTGGGAGCTGGGAACCCGTAGCTCGGTGGTTGAGAACCCTTGTCCTACTGCACATGCACCACATCATCTGAATCTTCATTTTTTTTGCAGCTGCCCGTCTGATGATAACCCGCAGGGTATGCTCGTCATCAACAACCCAGAAAAGACAGCTGGCTTCCTGATGACCTTTCGGAAGGTGGCGGTGCTGGAGTGGCGCAACATAAGGGTGGAGTGCGAGGAGAGTTCCTCTTTAAAGCATTCATCAAGTCACTCAGCTCTTGTTTCCTGTAATAGGCTGGCAACACACATATCATTTTTGTGGACTGAGTGGTGTCAGCCCTGCCCACTGTCTTTTGCTACCACTAAATCACTTCCACTTGCAGATCTCAACAACATAAAGGCTAATCCATGATAAGTGAGAGGTTCATTGTTGAGGTTTACATACACTTTAAATAACCTTCAGTTCCTCCTACCTGATCCTCCTGAGGGATCTCCTGATCTTCCTGTGTGGAGTCCTGGGAATACAGAGGACGAGGACATCTGTCTGGGGGATTTCTGTTACTGGATCTATCTGTAGGAAATACATATAAGTGTAAAAATGTTTCTGAAATTACTTATACTTGTATCCTAAGTTATATCATAACTTTGAGGCAAGTAATGTCATTATGAACACTTCAAGTGGACCTATTCTTAGATGTATATCCACATATTACGTACATGTATACCAAGGGATGTGAAACTGTAACCCTTCCAGGTATTTATTACCTCTCACTGAGCTCAGAGTCCTCCCCCTGACATCTCCTTTTTTTTTTCTCCAGAAGAACAGTGACTTCTTTGTTCAGGCATCATTCAGGGTCACCACCTACGTCCTGAACTGAGGTGCTGGTTCAGACATGACACAATTATGTAACTACTGGGTCCTGTATGCAGTTCTTGGCTGTGCTCACAAATTTCTGACACAGATCAGCCCCTGTTGCAGTTTCTTGACTTGCCACACAGTTACGATGTACAGTCTCACTCTCAATGATCACTGAGGGAAAGAAGACTCAAGAAATGCCTACTCCTGCCAGAAACAAAATGATGACATGATCTTGGTGCTTTTGTTGCTGTCCATGCCCACATTGGAGAGGTTTCTCATCGCTCACCTTTCCTGGGATACCCAGTCACTGGGACAGGAAATTACAGAAATATCCACAGTGGGGACACTGTGAAAAGTTAAAAACCTGACAGATGTTGTAATCATTTACCAATACCAATAAAATGTCCGGAGTTGGGTTTTACACAGACTTGGGGAACATAACCTACCTGTTGGGTAACCCTTTTAGGCCCCATTAACATCTGAGTGTTTTGGAATACGAAGCTTGAAGCTCCAAAACAATTAGGGAGAAAAAAATCATTGCATCTCTATGGTGGTGGTTCACCCTTGTCACAAAATGCCTGCAGCTCAAAAGATAGGTGAAGGTGAAGTTAAAAGAGAAGTTCGGGATTTTTATTTTTTTTAAAGAATCATACTTAAGCTGCATCTGTCCCCCACCGGCTTTAAGACTGAGAACTGAGCGATCAAAGACCGCTGATCGCTCGGTTCTCAGAGCTTCTCCAGTAGAGAGCTGGTGACTGTCAATCACCGCTGTCTGCTCTGCCCCCCCATGCTCACTGGAGCACTGGGCTATGGAGGGGGCGGCTGGCCCAGGCTCTCAGCAGATCGCTGAGAGGCTGAGCCAGGTGCCGGTCCAGGCTCCTGGGTGGATCCCAGCCATATTTTCACGATCTTTCCCCAGCCTCTTTACCCAGCTCTCTGGCATCAGCCGACAACTGGCTTTAGCCTTTATTCTGCACTCCTGTGAGCCACATTTAAAATACAGCCAAATGAGCTTTGGCTGTACTTCTCCTTTAATTTTGCAGCTCCATTTCCCCAGATTGGTGCGTTTAGGCACGTTTTTTGCTCAAATGTACAGTACTTTAGGCTAGAGATAGTTTAATGCCACGCCAATCAGTAAAGCTGTCTCCTTATTGGAAGCGTTGCTGGCGCTCAGGGTAAGTAGAGACCCAGCGTTGGATTCCAGGAGAGGTAAGCGTGATACTTTTTACATATCTACCAGGCTAATCCTAATGGCTTTGCTGATAGAAATATATTCAAAGCGTGTCGCTACCCATCTCTCTGCTCTATATGGCTACATACAGATTTTCAATTAGAGAGAGAAGGTCAGAAAGCAAACTGCCTCTGAAAAGCCCATTATGCTCTTTGAGTCCAGGTTCAGGGCTGCACCTTGTATTAAATGTTTATGAACAAGGAGAATCTGGGACTCTTCTCTGGATTTTTGTGTTAATTACTAACCTGTGCTGATCTCTGGAGGGGTTTCATCCTCTTTACATGGATCATCACCCATCACATAAAGATCTTCTTCAGCCTCGACTTTAACAACAATCTGACTGCCACCCTGGATGAGACAAAAAGGGTCGTGACCAGAACAGACTGCCTGGTGTGTGAATTTATAATATACTGTACTACTCCATAAAATAAAATAAATCCCTTGCAACCATGGCACAAGTACTTAATTTACCTAACACACTAATGCAGATGTCTGCACAGAGCTTGAGGCCAAATCGCAGGTCGTCTGTTGCATAAAATATGCCAATCCTTGAAATGTCCTAAGGTTTACTGCTCTAGGAGTTTAGTCTTTCACAAAAGAGTTCTTGTGTATAGGGCTGCTAGCATAGCACTGGTTCTTATTAATAATCCAAGATTGGTCATGTGATTATAGTAAAAGCAGGAACTCACACTTAGAACTCATTTTGAATACTTTCTGCAAATATACTAAAATTACCCATTTCAGTAACTACCGAAAAGAGGTAGGTAAGAATCTGAATTAAGATTACCGTATTTATCGGCGTATAACACGCACCTTTTCCCCTTAAAATCGGGGGAAAGTCGTGGGTGCGTGTTATACGCCGATACCCCCCAAAAAAAGTGACGAAAATGGCAAGCTCCGCCGAAAAATAGCGAGCGCTGCTGAAAAAGACCGAATCGCGGCCGAAAAAAACCGAAGCGGCTCCGGAAAAGACCGAGCCGACTGTTCGACTCCGCTCGTAGTCCCGCCTCCCTGCGCTCGCTCCGGAAACAGCAGGGAGGCGGGACCGCGAGCAGAGCCGAACAGTCGGCTCGGTCTTTTCCGGGGGCGCTTCGGTCTTTTTCGGCAGCGCACGCAACAGAGCGTCTCGGCGACGGGAAATTTAAAACCGGACAAGACTGCAAATGACGCTGGCAAGCTACAATGACACTAGGCAAGCTACAATGGCACTGGGCAAGCTACAATGACACTGGGCAAGCTACAATGACACTGGGCAAGGCTGCAAATGACGCTGGGCAAGGCTGCAAATGACGCTGGGCAAGGCTGCAATGACGCTGGGCAAGCTACAATGACACTGGGCAAGCTACAATGACACTGGGCAAGCTACAATGACACTGTGCAAGCTGCAATGACACTGGGCAAGGCTGCAAATGACGCTGGGCAAGGCTGCAAATGACGCTGGGCAAGCTGCAAATGACGCTGGGCAAGCTGCAAATGATGCTTAAATGTACGTTTTTTTTTCCCTAAACTTCCCTCCTAAAACTTTTTTTCCTTAAAACGCCCTCCTAAACTTGGGGTGCGTGTTATACGCCGATAAATACGGTATTTGAAAGTCCTGTAATGTATATAGCTGATCTGTGGGGGGGGGGGGTTGTTTCCCATTAGGGTAGGGGGGCTTCTGATGTCCTAATGAAGAATAGTCTACCTTCATTATGACTTTGCCTGGATACCTCCTACCCTAAGCTAAGCTTATCCTCAGTGTTTTGTGGATGTTTGAGAGTTAAACTCCCTATAAGTTTCGTCTTTCTTCCAGAGACCCTTGGTGAAATCCCAGCTCTGCACACCTGCTGTGCCCATTATAAAAAGTTCCTACCATCGCTGGATTTCTCAGTTTGCACACATCCTGTACCCAGTATGAGGGGCTCCCACCATCTCTGCATTGAGTTCTCAAGCCTGTACACCTGCTGTGTTCATTATGAGGGGTTCCGACCATCCCTAGGGTTGCCACCTGATCCCTTTAAAACCATTAAATCAACATTGAGACCTGTGTAATTCATATGTGTTTGGGTTTAAAGGGATAAGGTGGTAACCCTAACAATCCCTGAGCTGAGTTCCCAAGTCTGCACACCTTCTGTGCCCATTATGAGGGGCTCCAACCATCCTCGTGCTGAGCTACGGGGTCTTCAAACCATTTGTGCTCATTATGAGGGGTTCCTACCATACCTGCTCTGAGTTCCCAGGTCTGCACCCCTGATGTGCCCATTAGGAGGGGTTCCCACATTGAAACATGACAAGTGGGCAGAATCACCTAAAACTTATATCCAATATATGAGTCAATGAGACAAGATTCATGCATGCATGTGTAATCTAATTAATCCCACCCGATCCTCCTGAGGGATCTCCTGATGTTCCTGTGTGGAGTCCCAGGAATACAGAGGATGGGGACATCTCTCTGGGGGATTTCTGTTACTGGATCCATCTGTAGGAAACACACACACTGACTGAATACATTGTTTCTATGTCTTTACATTAGAGCAGGGGTAGGCAACCTTTTGAGCACAGTGTGCCGAAAAATGTTTTCAAAGAATTTGAGTGTACCGATTTTATAACGAAAAAATGTAAAATTCACACTCTAAATCACGAAAAGGATTTTTATAAAGTAAATGCTTTAAACTACTTGAGTAGTAGTGAGAAATTAACATCAGCCCCAATTCCTACACCTTCACACCACTGATCAGCCCCAATTCCTGCACCTTCACACCACTGATCAGCCCCAATTCCTGCACCTTCACACCTCTGATCAGCCCCAATTCCTGCACCATCACACCTCTGATCAGCCCCAATTCCTGCACCTTCACACCTCCGATCAGCCCCAATTCCTGCACCTTCACACCTCTGATCAGCCCAATTCCTGCACCTTCACACCTCCGATCAGCCCCAATTCCTGCACCTTCACACCTCTGATCAGACCCAATTCCTGCACCTTCACACCTCAGATCAGACCCAATTCCTGCACCTTCACACCTCCGATCAGCCCCAATTCCTGCACCTTCACACCTCTGATCAGCCCCAATTCCTGCACCTTCACACCTCAGATCAGCCCCAATTCCTGAACCTTCACACCTCTGATCAGCCCCAATTCCTGCACCTTCACACCACTGATCAGCCCCAATTCCTGCACCTTCACACCTCTGATCAGCCCCAATTCCTGCACCTTCACACCTCTGATCAGCCCCAATTCCTACACCTTCACACCTCTGATCAGCCCCAATTCCTGCACCTTCACACCTCCGATCAGCCCCAATTCCTGCACCTTCACACCTCTGATCAGACCCAATTCCTGCACCTTCACACCTCAGATCAGACCCAATTCCTGCACCTTCACACCTCCGATCAGCCCCAATTCCTGCACCTTCACACCTCTGATCAGACCCAATTCCTGCACCTTCACACCTCAGATCAGACCCAATTCCTGCACCTTCACACCTCCGATCAGCCCCAATTCCTGCACCTTCACACCTCAGATCAGCCCCAATTCCTGCACCTTCACACCTCTGATCAGCCCCAATTCCTGCACCTTCGCACCTCAGATCAGCCCCAATTCCTGCACCTTCACACCTCTGATCAGACCCAATTCCTGCACCTTCATACCTCAGATCAGACCCAATTCCTGCACCTTCACACCTCTGATCAGACCCAATTCCTGCACCTTCACACCTCAGATCAGCCCCAATTCCTGCACCTTCACACCTCTGATCAGCCCCAATTCCTGCACCTTCACACCTCTGATCAGCCCTAATTCACCTGCTCATCTGTCCCACCACTGTAACCCTCCTGCTCATCTGCCCCATCAATGTAACCCTTTTCACATCTTCCCCATCACTGTACCTCCCTGCACATCTGCTCCACCACCACATCCCCATGCTCTTCTGCCTCACTGCTGAATCCCCTTCTCATATGTCCTAACACTGTAACCCGCTTTCTCATCTGCCCCACCACTGTAACCCGCTTTCTCATCTTCCTCACCACTGTAACCTGGGTTTCTCATCTGCTCCACCACTGTAACCCGCTTTCTCATCTGCCCCACCACTGTAACCCGCTATCTCATCTGCCCCACCACTGTAACCCGCTTTCTCATCTTCCTCACCCCTGTAACCTGGGTTTTCATCTGCCCCACCAATGTACCTCCTGCACATCTGTCTCACCTCTGTTCCCCCTGCTTTCCTGCCCCACCACTGTAACCCCCTGCTCATCTGTCCCACCAATACACCTCCTTTCACATCTGCCCCACTGCTCTACCCTTGCTTTCCTGTCCCACCACTAAACCCCCTTCTCATCTGGCCCGACACTGAACCCCCCTGCTCTTCTGTCCCACTGCTGAACCCCCTTCTCATCTCTTCCACCACTCTAACTCCCTGCACATCTGCCCCACTGCTGTACCTACTGCTCTTCTGTCCCACCTCTGAACCCCTCCTGCTCCTTTTCCCCACCGCTGTACTCTCTTCTCATCTATGATATGCGTGATATGCAGAGTGGTGAAAGGAAGCAAAGATGAGACACATCTACCTGTCCTGGCACACTCATCCACCTCTCGCATCCAGCCCACGTGCTTCTATGTGATGTATGTAATGTATGTGATGTATGTGATATATATGATGTATGTGATATATATGATGTATATCAGGGGTGCCCAACCTTTTTAAGAGCGAGGGCCACTTAAGCAAATTGGTAACCAGTCACATGGCCACAATGAGCGGAGCGGGGGCGGATGACAGGTCACGGCTACTCTATAGGCTCTCCAATCCGATCCACACAGATTTTCTTTTTTTGTAGGATCAGATTGGAGGCAGGCGGGAGTAAACAGACAAAAGTCTGTTTACATCTGCCGCTCTGTAGAAGTGAATTGAGGGTCCGATTGGGTAGGGCCGATCGCGTGAAAAGGGCATAAGACTTTCACACTGATGTGCTGCGGTTTACCCCCACTGCAGGTGCAGCGTAGTGCACCTGTGTCTATCCTGCGGGTTAACTGAACTTTGCCATAGACTCTGCCTGTGGCAAAAGCTGGCGCTGTACAGGAAGCATCGGCTTATGGGGCTCTGCTCTGCAGGCACTTTCTTCCTCTACCACCAGCTTCATTCACAACACTCATGTTGTGGTATGACTGGTCGGCAACCTGCGATCTGGGCTTGCTAACCCGCCATTCCAGAGCAGGAGGTCGCGGGCCACACCGGAGGGCTCCGCGGGCCACATTTGGCCCCTGGGCCACTGGTTGGCCACCCCTGATGTATATGATGTATGTGATGTCACATACAAGCATCTGAAATGGATGCACAATGATGAGCTCAGTTCAGGGGTATTTTCTGAAAGCAGTGGGCCTGTGTGCAGGATCATAGGTTGGGCCCCCACAGCCGAGGAAAAGTATGGCGCGAAGCGCTGCAGCAAAAGTTAGGTGTGATTTTCATTGCACTTAAAGTGGAGGGCCACCCTGAAAAAAAAAACTTGATAAAAATTTTAATAAAAATTTAAAATGAAAAAAAAATAAAACATTTTTTTTTTACTTACCAGAAATGGCTGTTGCTAGGCAGATCGTCCTAATCTGCCTCTTCCTGTTCTGCGGAGCTGTTCTGTCTTCTGCTCCTAGCGCCGTCTTCTAGTGAATGGGGCGCGGTGTGTTATGGGAACTGTGTGTCCCACAACACATCGCGCTCCCCATTCACAAAGCGCCGCACGACGACTCGCGCATGCGCAGTAGGCCGCGCGACGACTCGCGCATGCGCAGTAGGAAACGGGCAGTGAAGCCGTAGACTTTGCTGCCCGTTTCCATTACTGAGGATGGCGGCGCTGGGACCGGAGCGCCGAGGTACATCTCGGCTTCCACGACCGACATCGCGGGCGCCCTGGGAGGGTAAGTGTACTTATTAAAAGTCAGCAGCTACTTTTTTTTAGCTGCTGACTTTTAAAAAAAATTTTTTTTAGCTGAAACACCCCTTTAACCGCTTCCCGACCGCCTCACGCAGATATACTGCGGCAGAATGGCACGGGCAGGCAAAATCCCGTATATAAACGTGATTTTGCATTTGCCTGCCTGTGGGCCGCGCGCGCGCCGCCAGCGGTCGGGAGCTCCGTGACCCCGCCGCGGGACCAGCGGACCCGATCGCCGCTGGTGTCCCGCGATCGGGTCACGGAGCTGAAGAACGGGGAGAGGTATGTGTAAACAAACCTCTCCCCACGCTTCCTACACTGCCTGTCATTAATTGGCTGTTCCCGGTCATCGGGAAAGCCGATCAATGACGTCAGACGTCAGCCCCGCCCCCTAATGTAAAA
Source organism: Lithobates sylvaticus (assembly GCA_028564925.1). Taxonomy (NCBI): domain Eukaryota; kingdom Metazoa; phylum Chordata; class Amphibia; order Anura; family Ranidae; genus Lithobates; species Lithobates sylvaticus. The sequence goes on along the minus strand of CM053028.1, from coordinate 623,236,965 downwards.
AAAACACACACGTCACAGCCCATAACCCCTCCCCTCCCCCTAGTGGTTAACTCTTTCACTACAACTGTCATTTATACAGGAATCAATGCATTTAAATAGCATTGATTGCTACAATGGTCCCAAAAATGTCCGATGTGTCCGCCATAATGTCGCAGTCACAATAAAAATCGCTGATCGCCGCCATTACTAGTAAAAAAAAAAATATTAATAAAAATGCTATAAAACTATCCCCTATTTTGTAAACGCTATAACTTTTGCGCAAACCAAACAATAATCGCTAATTGCGATTTTTTTTACCAAAAATATGTAGAAGAATACGTATCGTCCTAAACTGAGGAAAAAAAAAATGTTTTTTTATATATTTTTTGGGGATATTTATTATAGCAAAAAGCAAAAAATATTGCATTGTTTTCAAAATTGTCGCTCTATTTTTGTTTATAGCGCAAAAAATAAAAACCGCAGGAGCGATCAAATACCACCAAAAGAAAGCTCTATTTGTGGGAAAAAAAGGACGCCAATTTTGTTTTGGAGCCACGTCGCACGACCGCGCAAATGTCAGTTAAAGCGACGCAGTGCCGAATCGCAAAAAAGGGGCCTGGTCCTTTGGCTGCCAATTGGTCCGGGGCTGAAGTGGTTAATACTGGCTGTGGCTTAAAGGGACACATAGTGCCGGGGTTCAGTATTAAGTGACGCAAAGGTTCAGGAATATTGTCACCTGATTGTGGTTTTCTCAATCAGTGAAATCCCTTCTTTCTGAGATTGGTGGTAGCAACCAAGTAAATCATCTTCCTCCAGATGGTGGGCGGGGCTAGCAGGACTGTGATTGGCTTTAGCAGTGGCCAATGACAGTCCGCCTCCTGGAAACAGGGACCGCCTCCCCCTAGTAGAACTGCACCCAATCTCTTCCCCATCACAAAAGCTGACGATCGCAGCTACAGCAAGGATAAAGAACCAAACAATGTTTCCCATCTTTTACAATGTGTGGGGGGCGCAGTGCCTTCCCCTCAGTGCAGGTGTGGGAAATTCTGAAATTGGAATGCATTAATGTCTTACTGACACTTCCCTGCGGTGCTCTGCTGATGGGGGAGGGAAATAACAAGTGCCGGAAAAAGAGGCTTTATGTGCCACTGGTAGCACCAGTGCCGGGGATTGCCTACCCCTCCGTTAGAGGATGTGTGTATCTAGGAGGATCCTCAATACTCTTCTCTTTACAAGAAAATAAAGTCTTCTCTTACCAGGCGATGTGAGGGTTGGCCAGTTCTCCATCATGACGTCTCTGTAGAGATCTTTGTTTCCTTCTATATACTCCCACTCCTCCGTGGAGAAAACACCCAAAGCTCATCCATACCTGGCAAGAGACCTATTAAATGTAAAATGACCAATAATGGTGGAGAGGGACTCCTATAATAGTTACCAGCCGGTCCCAGGAGGCATCAGTTACTACATACTTAGCCAAAACTGAGTTAAAAAGGCTGCAGTCACATCTTAGGAACCTCCATATTGGTTGCATCCCCGGAGGGGAACGTCTTTAGGGGGTGAGAACAGAATGACAATCACTGTGCTGAAGGACACCTTTCCAGATGTTGGTGTAGGTAGGATCTACATGACCACCCAGGTAAGGCATGTCAGATCTTACGCCACAATTAATTCGATGTGATATGGCGATTAGGCTAGGAATGAAATTAAAAACTTTGGCTAATTATGTAGCTATCTGTTCATGCATGATATGAAGGGTTTTAGTTTAATCTGAAAGGTGACTGATTGCATATTCATAAAAGGACATTATCTTCTCCTGCTCACCATGCAACCACTTTCCAGGCTGAGGACTCCTCCTTGAGCTACAACAAAATGTCTGCCTCCTGCAATGAGGACACTAATTAAAAGAAAAGAAAATCATTGTGAGATATATATATATATATATATATATATATATATATATATATATATATATATATATTTATATATATATATATGTGTGTGTGTGTGTGTGTGTATGTAATATTTTTTCTAACTAGCCTCCTGTGTATAATATTAAGTGTACATTATTGCCTTCTAACTATTCGGATCCCAGACCCCCACCAGGAGCAATCCAACATTGCCAATCTCGTTCCTGCCCTCTCCTCTGAGCTACAACAACATGGTCGCAAGAAGCCCTGCCTATTGACCTGAGATCACACAGTGCTCCCTCTAGAGGACGATTTCTTTACATTACATTTGCAGCTTTGATGCAGCCATTTTCTTGTAGCACGGAGATCCCGTTTGCTCAAGTACAGTTCCTTAAATACAACGAATTTCGTTTTTTGATAAGCCAGATGTTCTTTGCTTTAATTGAGGTATGCTATTATGATTCAAAATTTAAAGATTTGGATGTGCGTTTGCTGTGAAAACGCTGGTGGCCATTTTGTTGTAGCCCTGGAAAAAAGACGACAGGGAAGAGTACCAGTGAGTGCAGAATGTTGGTGGAGGGTTCAGGCTGAGGAATGGCTGCACAGAGACGAAGAGGTAATATTGCATTCTTTTTTTAATACAGGGGAGACAAAGAAATAACATTACTACAGTACATATCTGTCACATTGTAGACTAAGCCCAAATCAGTCATTATTAGGGTGTCAGTAAGGGGGGAAACCCATACTAACCAATAGGGCAGTTCCTTTTTTCTCTTTATCTGCTCTTAAATGATGGCATCTTCCATGCGATCGGCCGGTGTGCCCTAAAAATACTCCAGGCGGCAGTGAAGGGTATATATAATGCAGTATATACAGGCTATGGATAAGGCTTAATTTATGAAATTTCGAACATGATGCAACATCTTCGAATGCTGAGACCAGGGGAGGTGAAGACGAGGTGGTGCTCCGGCAGCAAAGAGAGGCGCAGGATCTGTAGGAAGAGTTCTGTCCTACACTCTGTTGCCGAATGCTGAGACAGGGGTGTGGGCGCGTAGAGACAAGCATCTCTGATGATGTGCAGAGGAGCGCAGGATCTGGTGGAGGAGTTCTGTCTTCCTCTCTGCTGCCGACTGCTGAGACAAGGTAGGGGCAGATACGAGGGGGGTGCCACAGCTGCAGGAAAGGTGAGATGGCCACATGGAATGGCCTGGCGGGCCGGATTTGATCTGTGGGCCTTGTGTTTGACACATGCTGTAGGGTCTTTGAGACAGAAAACAAAGGAACCCCCCCAAAGGGATACGGGCAGCAAAAAAAATAAACTGATGGGTTTTAACCCTTCTTACTCTGCCCAAAACTATCCTGTTGGGGTTTTTGGACTGGTAACCAAAATTGCAAGTTATATTTCTTCCTTTCTAAACTCATCTATTGCAGGTAAATATATGTAGCAGCCAACCAGTTGGATTTCTAGTCATGGACAAAGGAAGCTTTTAGAAGGACACAAGGATCTATACAAGGACACCATGATGGAGGACCTCGAAGAGGACGACCTAAATATCATTAAAGTTGAAGCTATGAATGATGATGAAGAGATGGACAAAAAGCCATGTAGGGAGCAGGAATTTCCTCTGGGGATCAGCACAGGTGAGTGATAAACAGTAAATCCAGAGAAGAGTCCCAGATTCTCCTTGTTCAGTCACTACAACAATCTCTTCTTCTCCCCCCCTCCTCTGTCAGTAGACAGTAATGGGGAGACAGTATGTGCCCAGTGGGGGAGTCAGGAGACATCAGCCTCTATTAGTCTCCGGCTCTCCTCCTCACATCTTGTCATTGTGTGTTACCAGCCAAGAGACGTGACCAGTCTCCCCCCACACACACTCTCTGGGGTCTCTCATACATCTCAGTACAGGGGGCTTCACTCTCATCTTTATTTACAGACCCCGGAGACACCAGAGAGACTCCAGGAAATGTCACATTGGAGAAGGACAGAAGACCTTTGAAGATTAAAGAGGAGGAAATCCCTTCAGAGATCAGCACAGGTGAGTAATAAATACTTAATCCAGAAAAGAGTCCCAGATTCTCCTAGTTCAGAGATTCTTTATTGACCATTTTGGGCTCTGTATATTTGTCCTGCAACTGGTTGAAAAGGCTAATCCCAACATCCCTTTAGACATGTCACCCTTAATGGTCAGCCTTGGCCATTCAGACCCAAAGGAATGCCAGTGGTGCTTTCTTTGCCATAACTCTATAATCAGATAGCGTTGGAACTGCAGGCAACCTTATCGGGCAATAGAACCTGGCATGATCGACTTCAATTCTTAGCGCACAGCAGGAGGAAGGTGAAAAACTGTTCTCCAAACTGTGGCCCCTTGCTTTCCTTTATTCGACCCTTGGACCACTATTCCATCCACTGACACCAACAATGGGGCATAATTCCTGTAGCTGACACCAACAATGGGGCATTATTTCTTCCACTGACACCATCAAAAGGGCACTATTATCCCTCCCTCTGACACTAGCAATGGGGCACTGTTCCTTCTATTGATACCAACAATGGGGCACAATTCCTCCCACTGACACCAACAATGGGCCACTATTCCTCCCACTGACACCAACGATGGGCCACTATTCCTTCCACTGACACCAATGACGGGCCACTATTCCTCTCACTGACATGGATGGACCACTATTCCTCCCACTGACACCAACCATGGGCCACTATTCCTCCCACTGACACCAACCATGGGCCACTATTCCTCCCACTGATGCCAACCATGGGCCACTATTCCTCCCAATGATGCCAACCATGGGCCACTATTCCTCCCACTGACACCAGTGATGCCCCCCCCCCACTGACACCAGTGATGCCCCTCCCACTGACACCAGCAATGGGCCACTCCCCCCTCCCAGACTGACACCAACGATGGGCTACTATTCCTCCCACTGACACCAGTGATGAGCCACTATACCTCCCACTGACACCAACGATGGGCCACTATACCTCCCACTGACACCAACGATGGGCCACTATACCTCCCACTGACACCAACGATGAAAAATTAGGTTGTGGGTAAATTGGGTGGTTGTGTCCATGGGCTTTGCGCTTTTGTCTATAATATCAGTTTGAGATGATTCTGAGATTATTCTGAATTCATTGACAGGAGCAGTAGACCTCCAGGAAAGCAAAATATATGCCACTATTCCTCCCACTGACAATAACGATGTAAAATTAGGTTGTGGGCAAGTTGGGTGGCTGTGTCCATGGGCTTTGGGCTTTTGTCAATAACATCAGTTTGAGATGATTCTGAGATTATTCAGAATTCATTCACGGGAGCAGTAGACCTCCAGGAAAGCAAACTATAGGCTGGTTAAACCTCAGCTTTGAAAATATAATACAGACATCTAGGAAATCCAATCTATATTTTTGTGTTTCCTACAGATGGATCCATTAACAAAAACCCACCAGAATGTCCTTGTCCTCCATCATCCGAGGTGTCCACACAGACAAGCTGTAGGAGCTCGCAGGTTTATCAGGTAGCAGGACTCTTAGGATCGTACTAAATATAAATTTGAATTGATATGATCTGTGATGGATTTAGGGGATATGGCCGTTATCTGTTTAGTTGATATAATACGTGTATTCTTTATTTCAGGCTGCAGATTTGCTTAATATTAAAATCTTTGTTAAAGAGGAAGAGGATGAAATCCCTCCAGAGATCAGCACTGGTGAGTACTAAGCACTAAATCCAGAAAGGAGTCCTAGATTCTCCATGTCCTCGGTCAGTAGACAGTGTCAGCATGTGCCCAGTGTCAGAATTCTGTCAACTGATTGTATAAATTAAACATTTTGCCAAAAAGTTTATGGCAATAATTTGGCGCAATATGGCCCAAAGTGGATATCTTACTATCACACTTACTGTATATGGGTTTTTTGGATATCCCATTCCAAACCCATGACCATCAGCTTGGAGTTGGCTCTCCTTTTGCACCTTTAGCAGCCTCCACTCGTCCGAGAAAGCTTTCCCCAAGATTTAGGAGTGTGTCTGTGTGAATTTGTGCCCATTCTGCCTATGGAGAATTTTTAGGTACAGATGTTGGATGGGATGACCTGGCTCGCAACTTACGTTCCAGTTCATCCCAAAGGTGTTCAACAAGGTTGAGGTCAAGGCTCTCTGCAGGCCACTTGAGTTTCTCTATACCAAAGGTGTGAAGCCATGTCTTTTGTGAAGCTGCCTTTGGGGCACGGTCATGCTGGAACTGTTGCCACAAGGTTAGAAGTGTAGAATTGTCTAAAATATCTTTGTATGCTGGAGCGTTAGCTGTACCTTCACCGGAAACTTATGAACTCAATAATCTGAAGGGTTGACTAAATATTTATTTCATATAGGTTGGTGTGATCGTCAGGTGCACACATATGTTTGGCCATAAAGTGTATTTCCCCTAATGTCTTTGTTTAATAATACCTGTTCTTTTCTCCTTTTCATCCAGATGGCCAACATGAAAGCCATACCTTGACCTCAATGGATAATGAAGGAGAAGACACTTCCAAATCCATAACATCTCGTAATGCCCGTAAAGGCGATGAATCGGCTTCATGTTCTAAGTGTGGGAAGTGTTACAGCCGGAGGTCCAGCCTCCTCAGACACATCCAGACTGTCCACCTGGGAGAGAAACCATATTCGTGTTCTGAATGTGGCAAGTGCTTTGACCAGAACTCCAATCTCATTAAGCACCAGAGAGTTCACACGGGGGAGAAGCCATTCTCCTGTTCGATCTGCGGGAAGCGATTTGGAGAAAAATCAAATGTCGTCCTCCATGAAAGGACCCACACAGGAGAGAAGCCATATTCCTGCTTTGAGTGTGGCAAATGTTTTGCCCAGAAGGCTTCCTTGGACTCCCACCAAAGGACTCACACAGGCGAGAAGCCATTTTTCTGTCTCGAATGCGGCAAACATTTCACCAACAAGAGAACGCTCATTAGCCACCGTAGGATTCACTCGGGTGAGAAGCCCTATGAATGTTCCATATGTGGGAAGTGCTTCACCGACAAGTCCGACATGGTGAAGCATAAGCGGATCCATACAGGTGACTATCCCTATATGTGCTCCGAATGCGGCAAAGGTTTCATCGCCAGGTCCGTCTTTATCATTCATGAAAAGATGCACTCTGGAGAGAAGCCCTATTCCTGCTCGGAGTGTGGGAAAGGTTTCACCAAGAAACAACATCTCATGGACCACATGAGACTTCATACGGGGGAGAAACCATTTTCCTGTCCGCACTGCGGCAAGTTCTTCAGGCAGAAGTCGGGGCTGGCCAAGCATCGGAGGAAAATGCACAGGATAGAAGTGCCCATTATCTGAGATGTCGTTCAAAACAAGAGTTCTGTCTTCATGAAAGCAATGGCTTGCAGGTCCCCCTTAGTTTTTGTACAGAAATCAAGTTGGGTGTCCTGCCCAAATACAAACAGCTTGCATTACCCCATAGATTCCCCAAGTGGGTCTAATCTTTCTTTTTTAAATAATGATTGGCAGGAATCCAATGGAGCAAATGTTGGCATTTTTACCGGTCTCCATATAGGACATTCACAGCTCTCTTTTCTAAGGGAGGTTTGGAGAAAGTCTCTAACCAAGTTCAACATGGTGGAAACTCTGGAAATTCTTGATGGTTCATGTTGACCCAATTCCACCTACACACCTCCGGCTTCCTTAGATTGGTTGAGTTGATGACGGCAGTTGGACCTCGTATAAAAGGAGGAGCTGGCATCTGATGTCACCATCTTTCATGATCCAATGTAAGGAACCTATCTATTCTGTAAGGTACGAACATGACCCCCGTAATACAGATGCTATGGAAATCCTTGTACTTACGGACCTGAAAACATTTTAAACTTTTCTGATGATCCTCTTTAAACATTCTGATGGACTCGTATTGAAGCACAATTTTTTGAGGTTTAAAGGCCATGTTTTTTTTTTCTAAATTCCAGCTCCCCTGTGTACCAATAGGTCACAACAGCTAGCCTAGCGTTTGGTTTGCGATTGTAGTTTAGCCCTATGGACTTAAATGCATGAGTTTGACAGGCGGTGCCAACTGTTAACTTGGCATACTGTACTGTGTTAAATTTGCCACAGCCACTGGCTGTGGCATGTGAGCAGCCCCCTTGGCTGTATGTAAGGCTTTAGGTGGAAGGTTGGGGGGGGGGGGTAAAACTGCATCTGAATCCCCTGTTTTTACTGCCCTCTGGCCATCTGTGTGAAAAGGGCCTTACATGGGTTTCATTGTTAAAACAAAGCCTCAAGGCCATGGCATGTGTACAGCCCTGAGTGGCTACATGCCCTTCAGAGGTATGCAGGCGTTGGTCAGCCACTTGCTATTATCTGTCACCCATGGAATTTTTTTTTACATTTCTGCTATGAGCTTGTTTTTTGGCAATACTGGGGATAGCAAAACAAAGTAATACATATGGGGGTAGATTTATAAAGAAAATTGCAGATCTATTTGCCCTGCTAAACTGCACATACATTTGTTCTGCATGAATACCAGAAAATCAAATTTCAAAAGTATTCACCCCTATCCATGACAAGCAAGGCTTTCTTCTGCTCACATTTTGTCATAGTTACAACCAAAAACGTAATGTATTTTTGATTGGGATTTTATGTGATAGACCAACACAAAGTGACACATAATTGTGAAGTAGAAGGAAAATGATAAATGGTTTTCAATATTTTTTTTTTACAAATAAATATGTGAAAAGTGTGGTGTGCATTTGTATAGCGCCCCCCTGAGTCAATACTTTTTACAACCCACTTTCGCTGCAATTACAGCTGCAAGTCTTTTTGGGGATGTCTCTACCAGCTTTGCACATCTAGAGAGTGACATTTTTTGCCCATTCTTCTATGCAAAATAGCTCAAGCTCTGTCAGATTGGACGGAGAGCGTCCGTGAACAGCAATTTTCAAGTCTTGCTACAGATTCTCAATTGGATTTAGGTCTGGACTTTGACTGGGCCATTCTAACACATGAATATGCTTTGATTTAAACCATTCCATTTTAGCTCTGGCTGTATGTTTAGGGTTGTTGTCCTGCTGGAAGGTGAACCTCCACCCCAGTCTCTAGTATTTTGCAGACTCTAACAGGTTTTCTTCTAAGATTGCCCTGTATATGGCTCCATCCATCTTTCCATCAACTCTGACCAGCTTCCCTGTCCCTGCTGAAGAAATCCCCACAACATGATGCTGCCACCACCATGTTTCACGGTGGGGATGGTGTGTTCAGGGTGATGTGTAGTGTTAGATTTCCGCCACACATAGCGTTTTTCTTTTAGGCCAAAAAGTTCAATTTTGGTCTCATCTGACCAGAACACCTTTTTCCACGTTTGCTGTATCCCCCCCATGGCTTCTCACAAACTGCAAGGGGGACTTCTTATGGCTTTTTTTCAACAATGGCTTTCTTCTTGCTATTCCTCCATAAAGGCCAGATTTGTGGAGTGCACGACTAATAGTTGTCCTGTGGACAGATTCTCCCACCTGAGCTGTGGATCTCTGCAGCTCCTCCAGAGTTACCATGGGCCTCTTGGCTGCTTCTCCGATTAATGCTCTCCTTGCCCGGCCTGTCAGTTTAAGTGGATGGCCATGTCTTGGTAGGTTTGCAGTTGTGCCATACTCTTTTCATTTTCAGATGATGGATTGAACAGTGCTCCGTGAGATCTTCAAAGCTTGGGATATTTTTTTATAAACTAACCCTGCTTTATACTTCTCCACAACTTTATCCCTGACCTGTCTGGTGTGTTCCTTGGCCTTAATAATGCTGTTTGTTCACGCATGTTCTAACAAACCTCTGAGGGCTTCACAGAACAGCTGTATTTATACTGAGATTAAATTACACACAGGTGGACTTTATTTACTAATTAGGTGACTTCTGAAGGCAATTGGTTCCACTAGATTTTAGTTAGTGGTATAAGAGTAAAGGGGGCTGAATACAAATGCACACCACACTTTTTAGATATTTATTTGTAAAAAAAATTGAAAATGATTTATTATTGTCCTTCCACTTCACAATTATGTGCCACTTTGTGTTGGTCTATAAAATACATTTACGTTTTTGGTTGTAATTTCAAGGGGTATGAATAGTTTTTCAAGGCACTGTATATTGATATTGTAAATAAAAAGTAGTCATTGTATGCTGTAATTTATCCTGTTTGAAATGAAACTAGAACAATAAATCTGGTGCAAAGCATTTAAAATTTTTGTTTTTGGTTGTAACATGACAAAATGTGGAAAAGCATTTAAGGGGTATGACATCAGTTCCGTGCCTGTGCTGGGGTTACATTAGTTTCAGCATTGCCGAATTTGTGCGGTGAGCTGCTTGTGCATGTTTCTAGCCTGCCTTTTCTCCTTTTCCTCTTCTGTACGTTGATAACATGAGGGTGGTCCATAGCCTGTAGACACAGGCACTCTTCTCTTTGAGGAAGGCCTTGTTTTTCCTAAACACCTCTAGCCTGCAACTTCAAGCTCTCATATCTCCAAAGACCTTGTTCTTGCTAAACACTACAAACCTCTATACACAGGCACTCTTCTCTTTGAGGAAGGCCTTGTTTTTCCTAAACACCTCTAGCCTGCAACTTCAAGCTCTCATATCTCCGAAGACCTTGTTCTTGCTAAACACCACAAGCCTCTATACACAGGCACTCTTCTCTTTGAGGAAGGCCTTGTTTTTCCTAAACACCTCTAGCCTGCAACTTAAAGCTCTCATAGCTCCAAAGAAGGCCTTGTTCTTTCTAAACACCACCAGCCTGTAGACACAGGCACTCTTCTCTTTGAGGAAGGCCTTGTTTTTCCTAAACACCTCTAGCCTGCAACTTCAAGCTCTCATAGCTCCAAAGAAGGCCTTGTTCTTTCTAAACACCACCAGCCTGTAGACACAGGCACTCTTCTCTTTGAGGAAGGCCTTGTTTTTCCTAAATGCCTCTAGCCTGCAACTTCAAGCTCTTTTATCTCCGAAGAAGGCCTTGTGCTTTTTAAACACCACCAGCCTGTAGACACAGGCACTCTTATCTTTGAGGAAGCCCTTGTTCTTCCTGAACATGACCAGCCTGTAGACTCAGGCTCTCATAACTTCGAGGAAGGCTTTGTTCTTCTTAAACACCACCAGCCTGTAGACATGAGCTCTTCTATCTTCGAGCAAGGCCTGCCAGACATTGCAAGGCTGACGGTTACAAGCATAACTACCATAAACCGAGGCATGACGGGGCTTGTTCCACAACAGCTGGAAGGCCACCAGTTTGAGTCCCCTCTGCTGGATACTTATCATTTTATCTCATTATGTAGGCTTATGGACCCATAATGAAAACAAATTATGATCCCCCGCCTCCCTCCCTGACAGCTGAAAGGAACAACAGCAAAGAGATTCTAGAAGTCACCCAGAAGATCATTGAGCTGCTGACGGGAGAGGTGAGCGGTGCTGGGAATTCTGTGATATTCTCCAGTAACAGACAAGGGAGGTGTCTGGATGGTGATTGTATCATTGTGTGTGTCAGGTTCCTATAAGGTGTCAGGATGTCCCTGTCTATTTCTCCATGGAGGAGCGGGAGTATATAGAAGGACACAAGGATCTATACAAGAACGTTCTGATGGAGAACCGGCCACCTCTCACATCACCGGGTAAGAGGAGACTTTAATTTCTTGTAAAGGAGAGAAGAGTATTAGTGATCCACCTAGATACACACATCCTCCGATATAAAGACATAGAAACACTGGGGTTGATTTACTAAAACTGGAGAGTGCAAAATCTGGTGCAACTGTGCATGGTAGCCAATCAGCCTCTAACTTCAGCTTGTTCAATTAAGCTTTGACAATAAAAACCTGGAAGCTGATTGGTTGCTATGCAGAGCTGCACCAAGATTTTGCACTCGCCAAGCTTAGTAAATCAACCCCAACGTATTTAGTCAGTGTGCGTGTTTCCTACAGATGGATTCAGTAACAGAAATACCCCAGAGCAATGTCCTCTATATTCCCAGGACTTCACACAGAAAGAGCAGGAGATCCCTCAAGATTATCAGGTAGGAAGGTCTCACTATTTTGACATTTTGTTTTCTAGGTACAAGGATGCAAAGTGCAGAACCAGTATCAGTCAAAGGTCATTTTTGATTGGTTGCTCCTGGGCTGTACCTCTCCAGTGTTTGATACGGATTGCTTATGGTGGTTCTTCTTTTACATAGGAGGAAAGTGTCATTAACCGCTTCCCGACCGCCTAACGCCGATGTATGTCAGCAGAATGGCACGGCTAGGCAGAACTACGTACCGGTACGTGGTCCTTTTAAGAGCCTAGCCGTGGGTCGCACGCTCATTAGTACCCCTGTTCAGTAGATCCCAGCTCATTAGTACCCCTGTTCAGTGGATCCCCAGCTCATTAGTACCCCTGTTCAGTAGATCCCCAGCTCATTGGTATCCTCGTTCAGCAGATCCCCAGCTTATTAGTACCCTCATTCAGCAGATCCCCTGCTCAGTAGTACCCCCAGCTCGGCTGATCCTCTGCTTTGCTGATCCTCCTCTCTCTTTGGTCCCCACTCACCCCCTGCTTCCAAGCTGTGCACCACACGTGACATTGCTAGATTCTCCTGCTCTGGTCCCCCAGCTTTGCTGATCCTCTGCTGCTCAGACCCCGCTCATCTTCTGCTATAGCATTTCCATGTTGCACACCACATGTGCCATCTGCTAGTTGCTCCACTCCAGTCCGGACCCTGCTTACCTTCCTGCTGCTCCGCGCTGAACACCAGATGTGACGTCTGCACCAGACACTCCCAGATTATATACACATGAACCAGAAGTGACTGCTGATGATGTCCTTTCAGTTCGCTTGTTGGTTTGCCAGTGCATCCTGGGATATCTCATACCTGCAATACCTCCAAAACAAAGCAAAGCTAAAGCTGAATAAAAGCTTCTCAAATGCTGCAGGTGCTGTAAGGAAGAGTTGTCATAGACTTCTTTGGAGACTTTGAAGAAGCTTTGAAGCACCAAGAAAGCGACATGTATAATTTTGAAGCAAAGCAAACACAACATGTGAACAGGACTATAAGCTTACCATTATATTTAGTGGCATTCAGAGTGCTTAAAGTGGTTGTAAACCCTTTACAACCACTTTTTGCTACAGTTAAGCCTATAATAAGGCATACCTGTAGCTCCCCCTGATATCTCCTAAACCCTGCAGGTTTAGGAGATATCCCCTGTATCTGCATTGCCGCCGTCATCGGCACATACGCACTGAAGTAACGGCAGGCGCGTGCCGGTGCTTCAGTTAGTGTGCCGTTACATGCAGCTCCAGTGGTGTCATATCGACTCCGGCCAATCACATCGCTGGAGCCCGCGATACCTGAAAGTAACTCCAAGAACGATGTCACCAGCCGGAGTGGGGTACCAGGACCGCTGCAGGGGCTTCGATCTCAGGTAAGTAATTCATAATGAGCTAGTATGCTATGCATACTAGCTCATTATGCCTTTGTCTTGCAGGGGTTTTTTTTTTGTGGGTTTACAACCACTTTAAAAAAGGGTGTCCAAAGCCACATTTTGAAGCAAGTGTAAACAAGCCCTTAGACATTTCCCTTGGAGAGTCTCCTTCAGAACAAATCCATAATCCCTATACATTTTTGTTTATTAAAGCCAAGTATGTGTAAGTATGAAAGTCGCTTCAGGGAGAAAATGGTTAGAAACACTATTTTTATTTCTCTTTGACTTCTCGTTTAGATTTTAGTTCACTTCCTGTCCATGGGACAACACTGTCTCTAGAACAGGAAGTGAGAAGAAATCTCTCCAACTAATCTTTAACCAAAATTAAAAATGTAAAAAAATTTTGACTGGAGATATGTGACACAAAATTTAAACACACTCCATATCAAACCTAAATTATTCAAATGTGGCAGCTTACTAAAACTGGCTATTGAAATTGTGGTAGATGTTACCTTTAGAAATTGGCCTCCAGGACAAATTCATAATTAAAAATATTTATTATATTTAGTGTTTTTATTTAGGCATTCTAAAGACAAGTTTATTCTATGCATGCCACTTTGGTAGCTGTTAATCTAATTGCGCATATTAAAAGAGGGTTTGTTGGTCAAAGGACATATGGCCAGACCAGACTTACTCCATATATGTAGTGTTTTTATTTAGGCATTCTAAAGACAAGTTTATTCTAGGCATGCCACTTTGGTAGCTGTTATTATCTTAATCTAATCAGTATTCACACATGTCAAAGGGGGAATATGCAAGAATGTAAATTGGGGCAGCTTTATAATTACAACTATTCACAGCGTGGGGTTGTCTCCTGTCACTCTGAAAGACCGGGGCAGATCAAAGCATTTAATGGAAACGCCTAATCAAATTGCTCAGACATTCAGTGTGTGTGGGGGGATATAACAGGACGTTCAATCTGTTTAGAAGTGTGTGTTATTAAGAAGGCACCCAAGAGTCACATGGTTCCATGGGGCTCTAAATATTACTAGCACTGTCGTGATATGAACTCTGTTGGATTTTTGTCATCTGTAAGACTGTTCTGTTTTGGAAGTCAATAAAATTGTCTCTCTCTGGGAGAATCGGGTTTTGCTGCGGAGACAATACTTTTAATAACCATATACCATCTACGAGGAACGATTATATTAGATCACTACATTGGTGCCGTTCAAGAGATCAGAAGAGCATTTTCAGGACTTTGTAACAGAAGTCAATGATAACAATCCGTGAGTTGGACAGAAGTCTGATGGAGACCCAAGACCTGTGCTGTGACTCTAACGTCTGGTTGTGACATAAGAGAGTCTGATCTACAAAATCAAACAAGTTTGGAACCCCAGAATTATTCTCTGGAGACTGGAAACGAAGAAAAAGGACTGTATCGTGTACCAGAAGACCTGAGCTGGAAGCTGAAGGAGTAATTAATGCGGTGAGTAAAATATTTCTCTCTTTTTAAATTATTAATAATATAGTAAAAATGTTTACTCAGTGTGAAGCTAGTGTCAGTTCTGATAAAGTTAACAGATGGGTGTTAAAATGTATTAAGCGTCATGGCGGTCCTTATGAAGTGCCAGAAAAATATAAGCAGACATGGACTATGATGAATGAATTTTTAGAAAAAACTGTTTTTGAGAGCAAAATTTCAGAAAGTAAAAGAAAAGGTTGTATTGTACAGGGCTTGTTATCTTGCTGTTTAACAATGGAAAGTTCGTTGAAGGATAAGGTTGAGGAAATTACCCAGTTACAGAGTGCAGTTGATAATAGCAACAAGGTTTGTCAGAGGTTACAAAACCAATCAGAATCTGAGACTGTAAATTTAAAATTGCATGCAGTCACCATTGGGGAAGCTCTGCTTGAGAAGTCTAAACGTTGTAATGAATTATCAGAGGAAAATGAGAGATTGAAATTAAGAATTATGGAATTAGAGAAGAGATCTCAGGAATGCAGATATGCATCGAATCGTGGATTCAGCAATCTGCAGCAAAATGCAAATACAAACATTCTATCAAATGAAACAGAACCTCATATTAAATCTGATAATTCATTGCCAGCCGCACCCACTGTGACCACCACAGTTTATAACAATAATAATAATGCAGGTGAAGTTCAGCTTGTAATGAAGCCTTTGAAACCAAAAGAATTAGATGCAATTCTTAAAGAAATAGGAATGATTCCCTGCCATGATTTAAACAGATTTTTAAAATGGTTTTGTGACTTTCAGAATGTCAGAGATATGTACAATCTCAACCCATCTGATTTAGACAGAGTTATGCAACATTCTATAGGAAATAGTCTTTGGGTGAGAATTAAGCAGATCTGTACTCAGCCAATGAGGACAAGGGACATATTGATGGAATTGTTATGTGTTTTGTATGGTGTACGTTCTGATGTTACTGTTCATGGGAAGATCAAACAAATGAAAAGTGAATCTCCCTACGAACTGTCAGAAAGGATAAAATCTATTATGGAAATATTGGTCAGTAATAATCTTGCATTTGAGCATGGTGGCTTGTTACATATGAGTATATTTCTACATGCTTTGCATGAAGATATTAGACAAAATATTTTACTAGTTACCCCAAATCCTCATGATTTAAAAGACGTATTGTTGAAAGCAGACAATTTATGGAGAAAGTCAAATGAGCAAGCTGTCAAGATTGATTTAGCCACATTGTTTAGGACAAATACTGAACATAAAGATCAAAAGATAATGTCTTATGATAACAATCAAAGAGGAGACACCAGGTCAAATATAGGTGATATTAATATGAAAAACAGAGCTGACCAAAATCATAATAAAAAGGTATCTAAGGCTTGGATACCGTTTTCTCAGTTAAAACAGAAATATGACCACCTAAAGATTGAGTACGATAAAATGAAAATGGAACATTACACATTGCTGGGACAGCTAAACAGATTACATTATCCAGATCTGTTTTTGAATACAAGTGACATTTCTCTAACAGTGGGGGTGGTTTAGTTTCAACCTGGGGATGTGTAAATAGTCCTTTGTTTTTACTTCAAAGAATGTTTAAGGATCTTGCTAATTAGTTTTGTTGGAGAGTTTTTTGTCTTTCAGATATATTGAAGATACTGCATCTGCATAGCATGTGAACTGCAAGCTGAAATTTCTGGCTAGTGGGGGAGAAACACTGAATAAACAATATCATGGACTCTCTCAAAATTCATCAAGCAATTGACTTATTTTTTTTTTTTTTTTTTTTTTTGACCTTTTTGACTTGGACAATGGACTTTTCCCTATATTTTATTTTTTTTTTATTTTTAACCCTTTCCCATTTTTATTCATCAAGCCCTATTTTTTTATTTTTATTTTTCACCCTTTTCCATTTTTATTTTTATTTT
The DNA here is from genome assembly GCA_028564925.1 of Lithobates sylvaticus. Classification (NCBI taxonomy): domain Eukaryota; kingdom Metazoa; phylum Chordata; class Amphibia; order Anura; family Ranidae; genus Lithobates; species Lithobates sylvaticus. The sequence goes on along the minus strand of CM053028.1, from coordinate 623,220,225 downwards.
TTTTTTTTTTTTTATTTTATTATGTTTTATTTCTTGAACTTTATCTTAAAACCAGAGCGAAACATTTAAACCGAAAATAATTTTCATGTTACATTACATGTTGCATATTACATATTGCATATTGATCAATATATTTGACATCTAAGGTGAGATGCTGCACAATGGCTTGGCATAGCATAAATTATAGTATGTTGGGTGGTTTTCCTAAATTTATAAGAGGGGTGAGTGAAATTCATCACTCCAGTCATGATTTGAAACTTTGTTGAATCAGTCATTAATATTATTGACATATGGATGAAAAAAAGACCTAACTTTACTGGCAAGATTTTCCACTGCTGCTTTGTCTGGATAGAAGATCTGATAAACGCTGATGTCAAGCTGATTCTATCTGAAAGTGGGGGATTATATATGGATTATATGGATATATGGATTATAGATTGGTATATAGATTGGTATACCATTCAGGTGGAATTATGGACTGAATGATTCAAGCAACTGCTCTATTAAGGATGGAAATGAGGAGTCGGCCTACAGCAAATTACAAAGTACAGCAATAGCAGTTTTTTTTCAGCCGTATCCAAACCTTTTGAACTTGAAAGTGAGAGCTGGTACATGGATGGTTCTTCTTACTATAAAGATGGAAGTAGAATTTCGGGATTTGCTGGTGTTTGTGCAAAAGCATCTTTAAGAAAATGAAAACCTTGAGCCTGGAGAGGAATCCTGGATTTATGTGGATCGGAGCTCCCAGCACACCAAGCACACCAAGTCTACTTTCAATGAGAGATGTGATGAAGTTGAAGTTGAAAATTGAAGAATGAACTGTGACATCAGCTCGTTTTTGTGCAATATTCAAGATCTTGATGTGATATAATAAGGATGTTTACCGAATCCTTTTCCAGTCATGGTCTAAAGCTATATTATCTAATGACTGTTTCATGGGGATATTTTAGAGGCTGGTGAAGAGAGATGTAACCAGTTTCAACTTTATATTTCATATGAGCCATTGTGAAGCATCCAATACCTCAAGTCGGTAATGCTATGTTTGTTGCTTGATTTATGGGTCAGTTCTAGTAGTTAGAACGACCCAAGTGGGGGTATATGTAGTATATTATATCTAATATATATATATATATATATACATATATATATATATATATATATATATATATTTATATTTATATGTAGTGTTTTTATTTAGGCATTCTAAAGACAAGTTTATTCTAGGCATGCCACTTTGGTAGCTGTTAATCTAATTGCGCATATTAAAAGAGGGTTTGTTGGTCAAAGGACAAATGGCCAGACCAGACTTACTCCACATATGAAAGGGAACAGATAATGATTATCTTAATCTAATCAGTATTCACACATGTCAAAGGGGGGAATATGCAAGAATGTAAATTGGGGCAGCTTTATAATTACAACTATTCACAGCGTGGGGTTGTCTCCTGTCACATTGTCAACTTAAGAAATACCGGGACAGATCAAAGCATTTAATGTGTAAATCTTATGCAAGTTGTGTGTGTGAGGGATAGCCTTTTAACCTAGTATTTACTGATGGTATTTAGAATTGTGGGGGGTATTCATGGTAAACATTTGGTTGACCCCCCCCCCCAGTGTCAGATCAGTATATGAGAAGACAGGCAGGTTGTCAGCTAGTCTAGAGAAAGATGGTCTGAGAGAAGCAGGCATAGGTACAAGAGGAAATATTCGTTGTCATGAACTCTGTTGGATTTTTGTCGTCTGTAAGAATGTTCTGTTTTGGAAGTCAATAAAATCTCTCTCTGGGAGAATCGGGTTTTGCTGCGAGACAATACTTTTAATAACCATATACCATCTACGAGGAACGATTATATTACATCACTACATTGGTGCCGTTCAAGCGACCAGAAGAGCATTTTCAGGACAACAGAAGTCGGTGGTGACAAAAAAATCCTGTGAGTTGGACAGAAGTCTGATGGAGACCCAAGACCTGTGCTGTGACTCTAACGTCTGGTTGTGACATAAGAGAGTCTGATCTACAAAATCAAACAAGTTTGGAACCCCAGAATTATTCTCTGGAGACTGGAAACGAAGAAAAAGGACTGTATCGTGTACCAGAAGACCTGAGCTGGAAGCTGAAGGAGTAATTAATGCGGTGAGTAAAATATTTCTCTTTTTAAATTATTAATAATATAGTAAAAATGCTTACTCAGTGTGAAGCTAGTGTCAGTTCTGATAAAGTTAACAGATGGGTGTTAAAATGTATTAAGCGTCATGGCGGTCCTTATGAAGTGCCAGAAAAATATAAGCAGACATGGACTATGATGAATGAATTTTTAGAAAAAAATGTTTTTGAGAGCAAAATTTCAGAAAGTAAAAGAAAAGGTTGTATTGTACAGGGCTTGTTATCTTGCTGTTTAACAATGGAAAGTTCGTTGAAGGATAAGGTTGAGGAAATTACCCAGTTACAGAGTGCAGTTGATAATAGCAACAAGGTTTGTCAGAGGTTACAAAACCAATCAGAATCTGAGACTGTAAATTTAAAATTGCATGCAGTCACCATTGGGGAAGCTCTGCTTGAGAAGTCTAAACGTTGTAATGAATTATCAGAGGAAAATGAGAGATTGAAATTAAGAATTATGGAATTAGAGAAGAGATCTCAGGAATGCAGATATGCATCGAATCGTGGATTCAGCAATCTGCAGCAAAATGCAAATACAAACATTCTATCAAATGAAACAGAACCTCATATTAAATCTGATAATTCATTGCCAGCCGCACCCACTGTGACCACCACAGTTTATAACAATAATAATAATGCAGGTGAAGTTCAGCTTGTAATGAAGCCTTTGAAACCAAAAGAATTAGATGCAATTCTTAAAGAAATAGGAATGATTCCCTGCCATGATTTAAACAGATTTTTAAAATGGTTTTGTGACTTGCAGAATGTCAGAGATATGTACAATCTCAACCCATCTGATTTAGACAGAGTTATGCAACATTCTATAGGAAATAGTCTTTGGGTGAGAATTAAGCAGATCTGTACTCAGCCAATGAGGACAAGGGACATATTGATGGAATTGTTATGTGTTTTGTATGGTGTACGTTCTGATGTTACTGTTCATGGGAAGATCAAACAAATGAAAAGTGAATCTCCCTACGAACTGTCAGAAAGGATAAAATCTATTATGGAAATATTGGTCAGTAATAATCTTGCATTTGAGCATGGTGGCTTGTTACATATGAGTATATTTCTACATGCTTTGAATGAAGAGATTAGACAAAATATTTTACTAGTTACCCCAAATCCTCATGATTTAAAAGACGTATTGTTGAAAGCAGACAATTTATGGAGAAAGTCAAATGAGCAAGCTGTCAAGATTGATTTAGCCACATTGTTTAGGACAAATACTGAACATAAAGATCAAAAGATAATGTCTTATGATAACAATCAAAGAGGAGACACCAGGTCAAATATAGGTGATATTAATATGAAAAACAGAGCTGACCAAAATCATAATAAAAAAGGTATCTAAGGCTTGGATACCATTTTCTCAGTTAAAACAGAAATATGACCACCTAAAGATTGAGTACGATAAAATGAAAATGGAACATTACACATTGCTGGGACAGCTAAACAGATTACATTATCCAGATCTGTTTTTGAATACAAGTGACATTTCTCTAACAGTGGGGGTGGTTTAGTTTCAACCTGGGGATGTGTAAATAGTCCTTTGTTTTAACTTCAAAGAATGTTTAAGGATCTTGCTAATTAGTTTTGTTGGAGAGTTTTTTTTGTCTTTCAGATATATTGAAGATACTGCATCTGCATAGCATGTGAACTGCAAGCTGAAATTTCTGGCTAGTGGGGGAGAAACACTGAATAAACAATATCATGGACTCTCTCAATATTCATCAAGCAATTGACTTTTTTTTTTTTTTTTGACTTGGACAATGGACTTTTCCCTATATTTTATTTTTTTTTTTTTTTCACCCTTTCCCATTTTTATTCATCAAGCCCTATTTTTTTTTTTTTTTATTTTTCACCCTTTTCCATTTTTATTTTTTTTTTTTTTTTTTTTTTTATTATGTTTTATTTCTTGAACTTTATCTTAAAACCAGAGCGAAACATTTAAACCTAAAATAATTTTTCATGTTACATTACATGTTGCATATTACATATTGCATATTGATCAATATATTTGACATCTAAGGTGAGATGCTGCACAATGGCTTGGCATAGCATAAATTATAGTATGTTGGGTGGTTTTCCTAAATTTATAAGAGGGGTGAGTGAAATTCATCACTCCAGTCATGATTTGAAACTTTGTTGAATCAGTCATTAATATTATTGACATATGGATGAAAAAAACCTAACTTTACTGGCAAGATTTTCCACTGCTGCTTTGTCTGGATAGAAGATCTGATAAACGCTGATGTCAAGCTGATTCTATCTGAAAGTGGGGGATTATATATGGATTATATGGATATATGGATTATAGATTGGTATATAGATTGGTATACCATTCAGGTGGAATTATGGACTGAATGATTCAAGTAACTGCTCTATTAAGGATGGAAATGAGGAGTCGGCCTACAGCAAATTACAAAGTACAGCAATAGCAGTTTTTTTCAGCCGTATCCAAACCTTTTGAACTTGAAAGTGAGAGCTGGTACATGGATGGTTCTTCTTACTATAAAGATGGAAGTAGAATTTCGGGATTTGCTGGTGTTTGTGCAAAAGCATCTTTAAGAAAATGAAAACCTTGAGCCTGGAGAGGAATCCTGGATTTATGTGGATCGGAGCTCCCAGCACACCAAGCACACCAAGTCTACTTTCAATGAGAGATGTGATGAAGTTGAAGTTGAAAATTGAAGAATGAACTGTGACATCAGCTCGTTTTTGTGCAATATTCAAGATCTTGATGTGATATAATAAGGATGTTTACCGAATCCTTTTCCAGTCATGGTCTAAAGCTATATTATCTAATGACTGTTTCATGGGGATATTTTAGAGGCTGGTGAAGAGAGATGTAACCAGTTTCAACTTTATATTTCATATGAGCCATTGTGAAGCATCCAATACCTCAAGTCGGTAATGCTATGTTTGTTGCTTGATTTATGGGTCAGTTCTAGTAGTTAGAACGACCCAAGTGGGGGTATATGTAGTATATTATATCTAATATATATATATATGTATACATATATTATATATATATATATATATATATATATATTATATATATGTAGTGTTTTTATTTAGGCATTCTAAAGACAAGTTTATTCTAGGCATGCCACTTTGGTAGCTGTTATTATCTTAATCTAATCAGTATTCACACATGTCAAAGGGGGAATATGCAAGAATGTAAATTGGGGCAGCTGTATAATTACAACTATTCACAGCGTGGGGTTGTCTCCTGTCACATTGTCAACTTAAGATATAAGTTGACAATGTTATCTGTTACCCTTTGATGTGTAAATCTTATGCAAGTTGTGTGTGTGAGGAATAGCCTTTTAACCTAGTATTTACTGATGGTAATTAGAATTGAGGGGGGTATTCATGGTAAACATTTGGTTGACCCCCCCCCCCCCCAGTGTCAGATCAGTATATGAGAAGACAGGCAGGTTGTCAGCTAGTCTAGAGAAAGATGGTCTGAGAGAAGAAGGCATAGGTACAAGAGGAAATATTCGTTGTCATGAACTCTGTTGGATTTTGTCGTCTGTAAGAATGTTCTGTTTTGGAAGTCAATAAAATCTCTCTCTGGGAGAATCGGGTTTTGCTGCGGACAATACTTTTAATAACCATATACCATCTACGAGGAACGACGATTAGATTAGATCACTACACACAATTTTTTACTTTCTGCTATAAAAAAATTCAGAAAAATAAAAAAAAATTCTTCAAGTGGGAGTAAACTCCTATCTCTGACTTTTACCTATCAGTAAGCCTATAGTAAGGCTTACCTATAGGCAGTATAAATATTTACTGTACATCACTGGTGCATGCGCTCTGAAGGAACAGCCACCCAGGTCGTTCCTTCAGAGCCCTTTGCCGTAAACTACGACTCCAGCTTGGCTCCAGTCAGTCACACAGCCAGAATCCGTGAACCCGGAAGGAAGACAGGTGAAGATGGGAGCACCTGCAGCGGTGGCAGGTCAGCGCTGGAAGGGCCTTGTTTTAAAGTAAGTTTAACATAATGTGCTAATATCTAACGCCGCTTTGCCCACAGCAGCCGCCCATCCATAGTACATTGCAGGCGGGTGGGCACTAAGTCTTTAAGCTTAAAAGGCCCACCTTAGGTCTATCAGCAGGTAAATGTAAATAGACATTCATCCGTTTACAGCCTTTTACTTTCCATCAGTCATGTTGGGTCCTTTCACATGAGCAGTTTGATCAGATAAACCTGTTTTTTTTCCGGGTAAATCTAAACGGATGCTCATTGTCAACCTATGGGTGGGCAGATGGCCATGCATCTGATTACCTCCGAACCCTTCTAGGTCTCAAAAAAAAAAATGGAAAAGGTTTGGGTCTTTTTTTTTTTTTTTTTATCTACACAAAATGGATCGGAGGTAAAAGGATGTAAACGGGTGCATGTCTGTTTACATCTGCCTGCCCAATGACCTAACATGGGTCCATTAAGCTCCAAGTGTAAGAAAAGGGAACTCACAGGTGCCACACATCCAGCAAAACCCAGCAGGTGTAGTAAAAGTAGCCTCAGCCCAGACTCCATCCAGGCCACGCAGTTTAACATGTTTCCCCCCGCCCATGGGGCTTGGTCAAGTAGGTCCATTAAACTCCAATTTGCAGGCTGCAGGAAAAACCCTAAAGGTGACATCCATTCACGCCCCCTGGTAGTGGTGAGTCTGGTTAGCAGAGAAGGGCCTCCCTTGCGGCTCCCGCTCGCCGGTCCCCTGATGATGGGACAGTAGGACCAGGAGTCAGGAGGGGCACAGGTGCCTGGCAGGAATGGTAAGACCGGTACAAGAGCTTCCTGGATCAGCTCAGCGGGTGAGGTATGTAGGTCTCTGCAGGTAAGCAGGTTCTGTAGGCAGACTGGAACAACAGGCAGACTTGGATCTGTATGCAGACTGGAACAACAGGTAAGCTGGATCTGTGTGCAGACTGTAACAACAGGTAAGCTGGATCTGTGTGCAGGCTGGAACAACAGGCAGACTTGGATCTGTATGCAGACTGGATCTGTGTGCAGGCTGTAACAACAGGTAAGCTGGATCTGTGTGCAGACTGGAACAACAGGTAAGCTGGATCTGTGTGCAGGCTGGAACAACAGGCAAGCTTGGATCTGTATGCAGACTGGAACAACAGGTAAGGTGGATCTGTGTGCAGGCTGGAACAACAGGCAGACTTGGATCTGTATGCAGACTGGAACAACAGGCTAACTGGATCTGTATGCAGACTGGAACAACAGGCTGTGTGCAGGCTGGAACAACAGGCAGACTTGGATCTGTATGCAGACTGGAGTGGTCAAACAGGCCGGGTCAGGTATCAGGCTGGCAGCACAGTACAGGTGGAGAAGACAAGAGGATGGTCACAGACAAGCCAAGGTCGATACACAGGGACAGAGCGGATGGTCAAGGATAGCCGGGTCAGATACAGGTAAACAGACTTCAGATCAGGTTTCAAGCACAGAACGTTGTAGAGCAGACAGCGGGGACCGTCAGTGACAGAAGGGTTTAAATAGCCTCATTGGCGCCAATGGAGGCGCGCACCCGTCCGCGCACGCTCGCCCCCGTCTGCGGGCGCGCGCGTGCACGCGCGCGCTCGCGCATGCGCAATGGCAACCGAGAACGGGAACCAGGGATGCTGAGGCGCCGATTACTGGCAGGATCACCAGGTCGCCGGCCACGGATGGAGCCTTCATGACATTGCCCCCCCCTAAGGGGCAGCCTCCGGATGCCCCTCGGGGCAAATTTCTCAGGATGGGCTCTCTTAAAGGACTGAACTAGACTCTTAGCGTGGATGTTCTCCTCGGGCTCCCAAGAGTTTTCCTCGGGGCCGTACCCCTTCCACTTGATTAGAAACTGGTTTTGGTTCTGCCTTCTTCTGACGTTAAGGATGGCTTCCACCTCGAACTCCTCTTCCCCGTCCACCATGACTGGGTCAGGAGGGATGGCCCTCCGGTTGGGGAAAGGGTTACTGACCGAGGGTTTCAGCAAGGACACATGGAACACCGGGTGAATCTTCAGAGAATCCGGAAGTTCTAATTCATAAGCCACCTCGTTGATTCTCCTCTTGACTGGGAAGGGGCCCAAGAACTTGGGGCCCAGTTTCCGTGAAGGGCAAGCCAATTTTAAGTTGGAGGTAGATAGCCATACGGTTTCGCCCGGGACAAGCACCAGTTCCCCCCGTCTCTTTTTGTCAAACACGGTTTTGTTGTACTCCTGGGTCCTGGTCATGGTTTCTTGGAGAAGTTGGTTGTTGGTGGAAAAGAACTGGATCCGTTCTTGGACTGCTGGCACAGTGCAGTCAGGAAGCGAGTTAGGCAGGAATGCCGGGTGATACCCATAGTTAGCGAAAAAGGGGGTCTGTTTGGTGGCGGAGTGGGTGGCGTTGTTATACGCGAACTCGGCCAGGGGCAGAAGGGAAATCCAGTCATCTTGGGCAAAGGAGGAGAAACAGCGCAGGTACTGCTCTAGGGTCTGATTGGTCCGCTCCGTCTGCCCATTAGACTGAGGGTGGTAGGCAGATGAGAGAGCGAGTTCAATATCCAAGGACTGGCACAGGGACCTCCAGAATCGAGAGGTGAATTGCACCCCTCGGTCCAAGACGATGTTAGCCGGGACCCCATGAAGGCGGACAATTTCCCTGATAAAGACCCGTGCCGTCTCTGGAGCTGAGGGGGTGCCCTTCATAGGGATAAAGTGAGCCATTTTGGATAGGCGATCGACGATCACGAAGATCGTCGTGTGGCCCTCTGCTGGGGGTAACTCCACGATGAAATCTAAGGAGATCATCCTCCAGGGACGATCTGGGACAGACAGAGGCTTAAGGAGACCCCAGGCCCTGGTCTTGGGATTCTTGTTCCGGGTGCAGGTAGGGCAAGTGTCCACAAATTTCTTACAGTCGGCCCGCAGTTGAGGCCACCAGAAGGTACGCTGTACCAAGTCGGTGGTCTTAGCGACACCGAAGTGACCAGCCAAAGCGTGGTCATGGCATAGCTCCATAGCTGTTACCCGGAGTTGTTCTGGGGTGTAGATCTTGTCCCCGTACCAGAGTAGGCCATCCTTCTCCTGTAGCTGGGTTTCAGAAGTGGGCCTTTGCCCTGCTGAGGCACGTTTGAATCGGGACAGTAAGTCCTCTTGAAGGAGGAGGAAGTTTCCAGGGGCCAGAATAGTGTCAGGGGAGGTTTCTTCCTGGTGCTTGTGGTACATCCTGGACAGGGCGTCTGGTTTGACATTCTTGGATCCGGGCCGATATGTCACATGGAAGGTGAAACGAGAAAAGAAAAGTGCCCATCTGGCTTGTCTGGGTTTCAATCTTTTTGCTGACTTTAAATATTCCAGATTCTTGTGGTCGGTAAATATTAAAATGGGGTGAGAGGCCCCCTCCAGGAGGTATCGCCATTCCTCCAGGGCAGCCTTGATCGCCAGTAGTTCCCGGTCGCCCACATCATAGTTCCTCTCGGCCGAGGACAGTTTGCGGGAGAAGAAGGCGACTGGGTGTAGCAGGGACTTGTCCCCCTGCCTCTGGGATAGGATAGCTCCCACCGCGATTTCGGAGGCATCAACTTCCAGGGTAAAGGGTAGAGAGGAGTCCGGTTGCCTGAGGATGGGTGCCGAGGTAAACAGAGTCTTAAGGGCATCAAAGGCCTCCTGGGCCTCGGAAGACCACCGAAACCGGGTCCCTTGCTTGGTCAGCTGGGTGATGGGTGCCACAATGGCGGAAAACCCTCTGATAAACTTACGGTAAAAATTGGCGAAGCCAATAAACCGTTGGATGCCCTTTTTGTCTGCCGGAGTGGGCCATTCCAAGATGGCAGAGATCTTCTGGGGATCCATCTTGATGCCTGTACTTGAAATGATCAGCCCAAGGAAGGGAATACTCTCCTGTTCAAACTGGCATTTCTCTGCCTTAGCATACAGACCGTGGATACGGAGCCGTCCCAGGACCTCCTTGACATGTCTGCGGTGAGATTCTAGAGAGGAGGAGAAGATTAAGATATCGTCCAGGTATACCACGGCAAACAAGTCCAGGAAGTCCCGAAGTACATCGTTAATGAAGTATTGAAAAGTTGCGGGGGCATTGCATAGGCCGAAGGGCATCACGAGATATTCGTAATGCCCATAACGTGTCCGAAAGGCCGTCTTCCACTCATCCCCATCTTTAATTCGAACCAGGTTGTAGGCCCCCCGAAGGTCAAGTTTCGTGAAGATGGTGGCCGTGCCAAGCCTCTGGAATAGTTCAGGGACCAATGGGAGAGGATAACGGTTCTTAACCGTTATGTTGTTCAGCTCTCTATAGTCCACACAGGGCCGAAGGGTGTGGTCTTTCTTCTCCACGAAGAATATGCCCGCACCCGCAGGAGAGGTAGATGGACGGATGAAGCCCTTTCAGAGGTTTTCCTCAATGTATTCCTTTAACTTGCCTTGTTCCACCTCTGTCAGGGGGAAGACCCTTCCAAAGGGAATCTCCGCTCCAGGAAAAAGCTTGATGGGGCAATCATAAGCCCTATGAGGTGGGAGCACCTCTGCTGCCTGTTTACTGAAGACATCCAGGTATTCGTGGTAGGCTTGGGGAATAGCCTGACGGAGGTCCACCTCGGAGTCCACACTTAGCAGAGTAGCCAACTGGGAGAAATTAGAGGGTCTGCAAGACATCTGACAATATAGCGAGGAGAAGGAGACCATCCCAGTGGCCCAGTCGATAACTGGGTTGTGGGCCTTCAGCCACGGCATGCCCAGGATTATAGGGGATAATGGAGAGGAGATAATGTCCATACAAAGAAGTTCCTGGTGGTTGCCCGAGATGGTCATGGGCAGTGGGGTGGTCTCTTGCGTAACCGGGCCCGAACGGATGGAGGAGCCATCCGCCAAGTAAACCGACAGTCCCTGGGCCTTAGACTGGAGGGGAATCCGGTGTTGGGCAGCAAATGACGAGTCCATGAAGCAGCTGCATGCCCCGGAATCAATAATGGCGGGTACCTGGAGGGTTCTTCCCAGAAGCTGCAACGAGACAGAGAGGGCAAGGTGAGAGGAGACCTGGGTTGAGGAGTCCATAGAGCTAGCAGGCATGAGAGGGCACTTACGAGCCTTGGCCGGACAGTTCCTTACGTAGTGCCCGGGCTCACCGCAGTAGAGGCACAAGTTGTTGACCCGACGATGTTGACGTTCCTCTGAGGTTAGAGAGGGCCTCAAGAGCCCCAGCTGCATGGGCTCTGAGGAATCAGGAAGAGGTGCAGGCCGATGGGCCGAGCCGGTCTGCAGGTGACTTGGGGCTTTGGGGAGCATCCAGGTAGGACGAGAGAAACCGGATGCACGTTCCGTCCTGCGTTCCCTGAGTCGTCGGTCAATCTGAATGACCAGATTGATCAGAGTGTCCAGGGTCTGGGGCACCCCAACTCTTGCCAGCTCGTCCTTTAGTGCCTCAGAAAGTCCTAGGCGGAACTGGTGACGCAGAGCCGCGTCGTTCCACTGGGTATCCGCACCCCAGCGCCTAAAGTCCGCGACATAATCTTCCACGGGCCTTCGCCCCTGCTGGAGGGTGCGCAGAGTGGTCTCTGCGGTTGCGGAAAGTTGGGGATCTTCATAGAGTTGAGCCATGGTATCAAAGAATGAAGTAAGACCGGCCAATGCGGGGTCCTTCTGCTCTAGGAGGCGGTGGGCCCAGGTTCGCGGGTCTCCGGAAAGTAGGGAAATCACGAAGCCCACCTTGGTGGCTTCCAGGGAGAAAGTACGTGGCTGTAGTGCAAAGAACAGTTCACAGGAATTACGGAAGTCCCGAAAGAGGTTGCGGGCACCCAAGAATCTCTCAGGGATTGGTACCCGGGGCTCTGGAGGGAGCATTACCACCGACGGACCTGGATTTCCCCCGGGTGGGGCTGTTGGTGGTAGGGCCAGCACCCGTTCTTCCAACCGGGTGTATCCCTGCTGGAGATTCTTTACCGCCTCGGTCAGTCCCGCCAGGTGTTGGCACAGTCCTTCCATAGGAGAGGCCCCCTGCTCAGACTCAGACATGGCTGTCTGCTACTGTCACGCCCCCTGGTAGTGGTGAGTCTGGTTAGCAGAGAAGGGCCTCCCTTGCGGCTCCGGCTCGCCGGTCCCCTGATGATGGGACAGTAGGACCAGGAGTCAGGAGGGGCACAGGTGCCTGGCAGGAATGGTAAGACCGGTACAAGAGCTTCCTGGATCAGCTCAGCGGGTGAGGTATGTAGGTCTCTGCAGGTAAGCAGGTTCTGTAGGCAGACTGGAACAACAGGCAGACTTGGATCTGTATGCAGACTGGAACAACAGGTAAGCTGGATCTGTGTGCAGGCTGGAACAACAGGTAAGCTGGATCTGTGTGCAGACTGGAACAACAGGTAAGCTGGATCTGTGTGCAGGCTGGAACAACAGGCAGACTTGGATCTGTATGCAGACTGGAACAACAGGTAAGCTGGATCTGTGTGCAGGCTGGAACAACAGGCAGACTGGATCTGTATGCAGACTGGAACAACAGGTAAGCTGGATCTGTGTGCAGGCTGGAACAACAGGCAGACTTGGATCTGTATGCAGACTGGAACAACAGGTAAGCTGGATCTGTGTGCAGGCTGGAACAACAGGCAGACTTGGATCTGTATGCAGACTGGAACAACAGGTAAGCTGGATCTGTGTGCAGGCTGGAACAACAGGCAGACTTGGATCTGTATGCAGACTGGAGTGGTCAAACGGCCGGGTCAGGTATCAGGCTGGCAGCACAGTACAGGTGGAGAAGACAAGAGGATGGTCACAGACAAGCCAAGGTCGATACACAGGGACAGAGCGGATGGTCAAGCATAGCCGGGACAGATACAGGTAAACAGACTTCAGATCAGGTTTCAAGCACAGAACGTTGTAGAGCAGACAGCGGGGACCGTCAGTGACAGAAGGGTTTAAATAGCCTCATTGGCGCCAATGGAGGCGCGCACCCGTCCGCGCACGCTCGCCCCCGTCTGCGGGCGCGCGCGTGCACGCGCGCGCTCGCGCATGCGCAATGGCAACCGAGAACGGGAACCAGGGATGCTGAGGCGCCGATTACTGGCAGGATCACCAGGTCGCCGGCCATGGATGGAGCCTTCATGACAAAATTGAATCAGCACACAAATTGGGGAGCCACTAAAGTTTACATTTTCCAATAGCCAGTAATTACACAGTTAAAGGACTCTAGCTGAAACATCAACAAAGTCAAAAAGCAAGGAAAATGTGGTGGTGTTGTTTCATGGTAAACTTTATTATCTGCAGCATTCAGGTCCTACATTGGTTTGTATTCATTTCATAGGAAAAATGCTCTTTTGTACGAGTGTTGCAAGTAATCACAAAAACCACGCCCACAAAACTTGCGCATGCGCGATCGCGTTTTAAAACTCATACTTAGAGTTTTTTTCTTTGCTAGCCGCCTGGCGGTTTCTAATATACTGCTGGCGTTTCTGATACATTGCTGGTCTTTTCAAGACTGTTTCTTAGTTTGTTCCTTTGCTCGTTGGAGTTGTAATAAAGCAACCTTGTTTTAAACGTATCACACGATTTGGAGCTTTTTTACAGTTTTTTTGGTGATACTTTGGGACACCTGCCGTGAAACAACCGCTAAGTCCCTGGCAGCAGGAGATTTCTGATACAGAGAGTTCGGCAACCTGGATATCCCCGGATCGATTTGTGACCTGACCTGATTCGCTTTAACTGACCAGGGTTCTGGTAAGCCTCCATTTTTCATTATTATATAGAGATGATGGGATCAGCGTGGACAAATCGAATGCTACAATCCATGAAGTTGCATCACTTTCAAAACGCACATCTAATGTTTTTTTTCACTTTTTGAAGCTTGTATGCTTTTGATCACGTTTTTATGGTTTATACATTTATGGACATTTATTTGGACATTATATGCACTAATTTTCTGTGTTTGTACTAATCATTCAAACTTATTTTTTTTCACCAAACACATGCTTCTTTCACTCATTCTTTATGGTATAGTGTTTCTGAATGTATGATCTGATCACATATCATTAATATTTTTATTAATATTTTTCACTATATTTACTTGTTTGTACTATATACTGAGCAATCATCTGATTTTGTATTTGAGCGCTGCACTTTTTTCCTTCATCACAATTTTTTGCCCGGTATCTGGGTTATAGTGTTCAGCTGCCCTTATTGAGACCTACTGAGCGCAGATTCCTTTACCTTTTTATAATCACAAAAACAAACCAGTTACTATTTTTTAAACCTATAAAATGCACCAGTAAACCACCGTAGATGACAAAAGGTCTATGTCTGATTTATTTATTTGATTTCCGTATGAATATTTACTTTGTATGTAGCCAATAAAAAATTACTTTATTTGGATAACATCAATTTGCCCGCTAGACTTTATCTCAAATGTTCTTATCTCTGGACTCTGAACTCTCCTTTCGACCCCACATCCAATCACTTTCCAAGGCTTGCCACCTCAAACTCCGAAACATCTCTAAAATATGTCCCTTCCTAACCAATAAAACCACAAAGCTCCTGATTCACTCCCTGGTTATCTCTCACCTCGACTACTGCAACTCCCTCCTCATTGGCTTACCTTTAAATAGGTTATCCCCCCTTCAGTCCATCATGAATGCTGCTGCCAGCCTCATTCATCTTACAAACCGCTGAGCACCTGCTACCCCTCTCTGCCAATCCCTCCATTGGCTTCCACTCACCTAATAAATTAAATTCAAAATACTAACAATAACTTACAAAGCCATCCACAACTCGGCTCCCAGCTACATCACTAACCTAGTCTCAAAATACCATCCAAATCGTCCCCTCCGTTCCTCCCAAGACCTCCTGCTCTCTAGCTCCCTTGTCACCTCCTCCCATACTCACCTCCAGGACTTCTCCCGAGCCTCTCCCATCCTTTGGAATTCCCTATTCCAATTTGCCTATCTCCAACTCTATTCACTTTTAGGCGATCCCTGAAAACTTTTCTCTTCAGAGAAGCCTATCCTGCCACCACCTAACAACTGTTCTTTTATTTTCTTAATCAGCTGATTCCCCACAGTTATTAGTTTGTATCACTTGACCCTCCCTCTTAGATTGTAAGCTCTAATGAGCAGGGCCCTCTGATTCCTCCTGCATTGAATCGTTTTGTAACTGTACTGTCTGCCCTAATGTTGCAAAGCGTTGCGCAAATTGTTGGCGCTATATAAATCCTGTATAATAAAAAATAAAAAGCTCTGCTGTTGTTTTGATGGACTCCCAATTTTGGTATACATACCACCACTAAAATAGTAGCTGCATACATCACTGGCAGTTGCTAGTGTGTATCTTTGTGGGTCTTAAACCAGCTTTAGGTTGGGTGCCTAGTGTCTGTGTTGAGTAAGGCCATATTTATGGGGGGGTCCAAGACAAGGTGGATGTGAGGTGCTGGACTCCGATCTTTTAACTGTCAGTCAGGGATCATTGATTAGGCTGAACCTTGGTAGCTCTACCACAGGGTAGGATCCCCCCATAAAGAGGAAAGGCCTCCACTGCAGAAGTGAAATTAAAAAGAATGACAGCCATTTGTTTAAAGAGTCCATAATTAACTATTAGGGTTACCCTCATATTTTGTACCAGGTCTTTCAGGTCTAGTTTGATGGGGAAAAATTTGGTGAGACCCCCCCTCAAAAATCCACACCAGACCATTATCTGAGCTTGTAGCCTGGTAGGCTGTGAAAGGTGAGGATGAGTGTGTGCCACCCTTGCCACTTCATCATACCAAACCACATGCCTTCAACATGAATGGACCCCTCTGGCAAAGCACCTTGTGTTGATGAGGACGAGGGCCTCTTCACCCCAACACTAGCCCGTTCGTTGTGAGGTTCTGCAGGAGGGAGGGGGAGTGGGTGTATCGGAATCTGGAACACACACACAGATGCTGCCCCCCCCCCCATATGTAGGAGTATCCTGATTCATTTAAAAAAAAAAATTAAGTGTCATAAAAGACAGCAATGTAGATGCACAATCTGTAGATGTAGATCATTCATGATACCCGCTTACCCCAATCAAGAAAAAAATCTGCTCACTGCTGCCACACGTTTCAGTCACTTCCCTCCCACTGAATGACAGGTCTATCAGATGACAGTTACAATAAACAAAAGGGCAGGGTCTCCCGGATGATGTCATTGGCCATATATGGACATGATCAATTTAGGTCAATGGTGTCATGGGATCATGCATTTAACAGAACTCTGGTTAAGAATGGCTGAACTAGATGTTTTTGATGGCTGTAAGGCTCTCTTCTTTGGGGGTGGTTGTATGGTAAATCGACTTATGTACAACCAGCCATGCCCATACATGGATCGAAATTTGGCCAGTCCCTGCTGAACCGGCTACATTTTGATACATGTATGGCCTCCTTAAACCAAATGCTAAGGGCCAAAGTTGAATCTCATTTCCCTCAAGTTTAACCTGACCAATTTTTTGAGCCCAAACATATGAACCCGCCATTGTTCTGAGGTCTTAAATAAAAAAAAGGAGAAGCTCCAATAATATTTATTAGGATGTACAGTAGAACATAACTAACAGTACAGGTTACCCAAAAATGAATTCTGGTACTCCATCTCAAATACTGATTCAAATAAACATGGATTTTTGTTCGAAGGATGTTGGCTCCAACTTATCTTGCATACACACAGTCACACAAATGTTGGCCAACAATTACGAACGTAGTGACGTACAAGACGTACGTGATATCTCCATTACGAATGCTAATTTTACAAGACTGAGCGCTTCCGGCTCATACTTGATTCCGAGCATGCATGAACTTTTGTGCATCGGACTTGTGTACACATGATTGGAAATTCCGATAACAACGTTTTGTTGGCGGAAAATTTGAGAACCTGCTATCCAAAATTTGTTGGCGGAAAGACTGACAGCAAATGTTTGATGGAGCATACACACGGTCGGACTTTCAGCCAACAAGTTCACATGCAACATTTGTTGTCAGAAAATCTGATCATGTGTACGGGGCATTAGCCTTTCCTGGGATGCTGACACGCACAAACAGAAAGCTGTGTCCGATGAGGCTTGAGAAAAAGGTAGTAACCCCAAAATGCATGGCCATAGTTACCTTGACCCACACAGACTAAAGCCCCATACACACGCGCGGATTATCCGAGGACCAGGTCCGTCGGATCATGTCCGTCGTACTTTGTCGGATGTTGGTTTTGCGTACACACGGTCGGACAAAGTTGTCGGAAAATCCGATCATTCTGAACGTGATGACGTTTGTTGCCTACGACGGGACTACGTAGAGGCTAGTAGCCAATAGCTTTGGTCTTGTAATGTGATCTGAGCATGCGTAGCACTTTGTCCGTCGGAATTCGCTACACACGATCGGATTTGGTGTGATCGGACTTTGTTGTCAAAAAATCTATCCAGCAGGAGATAGGACTTTGTCCGTCGGACAATCCGATGGAAACTGTCCGATGGTGCCTACACACGGTCGGAATTTCCGACAACATTGTCTGATAGGACAGAATCCATCGGAAAATCCGACCGTGTGTATGGGGCTTAAGCTCCCTTCTGCTCAAGGAGCTCTGTCCTGAGTGTTGCACAGCACTAATTACCAAATGTTACAGTACTGGGATTTTATGTCTTCTACGAATCAACTTGATTGGACTGCAACATGACTTGATTTTCTTGAGGAACACCACTGATATTACAGTGCTTTCTCTCATGGTGTGCGATGACCTTTTTCTTTTGTGAAAAACATTTCCCACAAACAGAGCAGGTAAACTGTTTTTCATTGGTGTGTGTGCGCTGGTGCCTCAGCAAGCTAAACTTTTGCGGGAACCTCTCTGAACAGGAAAAGAGATTCTTATCTGTGACATGGGTGACACAATGAGCATCGTATTAGGACTTCTTAGAAAAACACTTTCCGCACTTCGAACATGAGTATGGTTTCTTCCCTGTGTGCTTCCTCTGGTGTTCCACCAAGCGAGACTTATCAGCAAAGCACTTTCCCCTGTGTGCCTTCGGTGATGTTGGTCCCGGTGGACCTTCTGGACAAACCGTTTACCACATTCTGTACAGGAAAATGGTTTGTCTTCAGTGTGCAGCTTCTGGTGTTTTACTAGTGTTGACTTGGATGCAAATCTTCTTTCGCCGTCAGAGCAGGAGTAGGGCTTCTCACCGGTGTGTGTTTTGCGGTGGCCGAAAAGAGTCGACTTGGCCATGAAGCATTAGCCACAGTCAGAACAGGAGTAAGGCCTGGCCTCTGTGTGGGTCACCCGATGCCGGAATAGGTGGGATTCGTTGCTAAAGCATTTGCCACACTCAGAACAGGAGTAAGGCTTCTCCCCAGTGTGGGTCCTTTGATGCTTTACCAAGTGGATCTTCTGGTTGAAACGTTTCTCACAGTCGGAACATGCATAGGGCTTTTCTTGATGAAGGACAAGTAAAGCCTTTCATGTGAACCATTGACCACATTCAGAACAGGAAGCTGGCTTTCTTCCTTTGTGCTTGCCCTGGGAACAGACAACAGCATTTTTAGTGGGACAAACCTACATGTTAAAGAAGATCTTTAATTACAATTTAAACTTTTTACAAGAACAAAAAACACAAGTGTCTATTTATATATATTTCCACCCAAGATGCTGAATTATTTCTAATAGAATCGTATATGAAAAATGAGTGAAACTTGGGTGAAAAAATGGACTATAATCCAATCATTAAAATCACATATGATCTTTGATTTCTTTTTATTTGCTTTTTTTCAATTGCTTTTACAAACATCGCATCGCGCCGTGGCATACTTCCGGAAGTGGGAAAGGATACCTGTCAAAGACAGCTACCCTGTCCCCCCTCCACCCGAAAGGTGCCAATTGTGACACCGGAAGGGGGGAGGAATCCGATGAGCAGAAGTTCCACTTTAGGGTGGAGCTCCGCTTTAAGGACAGCACTTTAACAGAAAGTACAAAACCTCCTAAAAATATCTTGTATTTCTGCAAATCCCAACAGAACGGACTCAGTATCTGCTGCAGGCTGCAGTCACTGCAGCTCCACTCTACACAGAAATCATGTGACCTCCACTTCCTGTAGTATTGTCTATTTGTTGTTTGTTACATTAAAGTTCATTTAAAAATAAAAAAAGGTGGCGTTGTGTGGAGGCCACATGTTTCCTGTGATAGTGGAGCTCCAGCTGCAGAGATTCACAATACAGTTCAGTAAAAAAAAAAAAAAAAAGTGGAGTGGAGGCCTCATGCTTCCTGTCATCGGTGGAGCTCCACTCCAGACCCCCTTGTTCCATCAGATTAGGCGACCCGTCAAATCTTGTAAGGGAAGTGACGTTCCATCACAGCCATCTTGGTACACCCTGCACTCGGTTGCAGTAAGCCTACAGTCTGAAGTCACCAGGTGGACATCTTTTTATACCCACCAAAGTCTTGCATTTCACACTTCTTTTTACCAGTAAACTGAGCTTATATAGTAAAATACAGTAATTAGAAGTCTGTGACACTGTTTTGATGTTGAATTTTAAAATCAGCGGTCTTCTGACAGATCAGCAGGCTTGCTACAGCCGCTGCTTTTAAAATTCAACATCAAAACAGTGCCATGGACTTCTAAATACTGTTTTTTCACTATATAAGCTCAGTTTACTGGTAAAAATAAGTGATAAATGCAAGAATTCAGTGGGTGTAAAAAGATGTTTGCTTGGCGACTTCAGACTGTAGGCTTAGTGTGGCCAAGTGCGGATAGTAGCAAGATGGCCATGATGGAACATCACTTCCGTTACAAAATCTGACAGGTTGCCTAATCTGACGGAACGCCCCTTGCATCTCATCTCTATGGGAACCCAGAAACTGCTGATTGGCTGTGGAACGCACACCGCGGAAGTGCTGTAGCCAAAGGGCAGACGTGAGAGGGAAGCTTCCGGTGCTGGGGGGGGGGGGGGGGATAATGATGATGGATGGTAGACAGGCAGCTGGTTACAGCTAACAATGTATGACAGTGACCATATTCTATGTATTATTATTACTGGGGATTGGGCTGTATATTATCACTGTTAATAATTATAATGTATCTGTTTAATTAATTTTGTTAATAATACATAAGTTTGTCGTTAAAATAGTTTTTATCATTTTGTATTATTAGTAAAATTGTCCCTCTTATTTGTCCCCACAGGGGGTGGGGCTCTGATCAGATTGGGGCGGTGATTTCGGTCCTCTGTTTTCCATTTAGAAGAGTTCAGCCCTCATTACACACCTATGTACGATTTATGATGTCAGTCCATATGGCTGCTGAGGGTCTGCCATCATCTCATGGCAACAGAGAAATCATGTGATACTGGCAGGTGTTTCACTAAATATATACATTTACTATTATTGCAGAAAAACATTATTAGTTGGTCCTTCCCACGAGGAGTCTGTTCCCGGAGTCTTCACTGAGGATGGGGAAAAAAAGGAGGAACGTGACCAATAGGATACTGCACCTCGCACTGGAGATCATCTACCTGCTGACTGGAGAGGTGAGGAGGATTCTGGGAGGTCACATGACATCACTCTTATCTCTATTAATAAAACACAGACCTGACCAAAGAGGTGAGGATGATTCTGGGAGGTCACATGACATCACTCTTATCTCTATTAATAAAACAGAGCTGACCGGAGAGATGAGGAGGATTCTGGGGGGTCACATGACATCACTCTTTTCTCTATTAATAAAACACAAACCTGACCGAAGAGGTGAGGAGGATTCTGGGGGCTCACATGACATCACTCTTATCTCTATTAATAAAACACAGACCTGACTGGAGAGGAGGATTCTGGGAGGTCACATAAGATGTTTGTTAAATCACGTGTAGTGAATGATGTGGTAATAATTATTGTAATATCTTGTGTAGAATTATGGACCAATAAAGAAGCTGGATAACATCAAGGTGCCTCCACCTCTCTCGCCAACAGCTGAGAGAAACAAAGATGGTAAGATCCTAGAAGTCACCCAGAAGATCATTGAGCTGCTGACGGGAGAGGTGAGCGGTGCCGGGAATTCTGGGATATTATCCAGTAACAGACAAGGGATATGTCGGGATGATGACTGTATCATTGTGTATGTCAGGTTCCTATAAGGTGTCAGGATGTCACTGTCTATTTCTCCATGGAGGAGTGGGAGTATATAGAAGGACACAAGGATCTCTACAAGGACGCCATGATGGAGAAGCGGCCACCCTTCACATCACCGGGTAAGAGGAGACTTTAATTTCTTGTAAAGGAGAGAAGAGTATTGAGGATCCACCTAGATACACACATCCTCTGATATAAAGACATAGAACCAATGTATTCAGTCAGTGTGTGTGTTTTCTACAGATGGATCCAGTAACAGAAATCCCCCAGAGAGATGTCCCCATCCTCTGTATTTCGGGGACCCCACACTGGAAGATCAAGAGATCCCTCAGGAGGATCAGGTACCACAAATTACATTTCATCCACCTGAATCTACAGAGGAGGTGCCTTAAAATGGTTTGGTGATGGTTCCTGAATCACCAACAAGTTTGAGGTTTATAAAGATTTGCAGTTATACGTTAGAAAATTAATTCTAAAAAAACTATTTGATAAACAGGGGGTCTCCCCAGACCGTACCCCTCAAGAAAATCAAGCACTAAATCACCTGGTGGCACTTTTAGAGGAGAGCGACCCGGCCGATCTTATTGACCGAATCGATCTCCAAAAAATTCTGGAATCTGTGGATAGACAGGATACGTTAGTTACTAAAAACACGTCAAAACTCAAAAAGAAATCAGACCTTTGTCCAGCACCGAGCACGAACCCTAATGCAGCAGCCTTTCTCAAACTAGTAGATAAAGATCTAAATAGATTAAAAATCTCTACCCCTGCAAAAACCAATTTAACAAAAAATGAAAATATAGCTCTAGGAAATCTGGCTAAAAATACCAAAATTGTAATAAAATCATCAGATAAAGGGGGCAATGTTGTCCTTATGGACAATGAACAATATACCAATATGTGTACTGATATCTTAAAAAACCATAACTGGTATAGACGCATGCCTAATAGTATCATTAATAAATTCAATGGAGAATTCTATGAAATTGTCGACTCCGCCCTTAGAAACAATACTATCACAAAACAAATATGGAAGTTCATCCGGAATGACTTCCCCAAAACACCCACATTCTATGCTCTTCCCAAAGTCCACAAAAATAGAGATAAACCACCTGGGAGACCAATAATTTCAGGGGTGGGATCTATAAGCGAGAACGCCAGTCGACTAATTGATGAATTCCTCAAACCCTTTGTCATGAATCTACCGTCATACGTGAAGGACACCATGCACTTTCTGCAAATTATAGATGGTCTTATTGTACCGGATCATATACTCTTAGTAACCGTTGATGTGGAGGCACTTTATAGTTCCATTCCCCACAGCAAGGGTATAGCAGCAATTAAACATATTCTATCAAGTGACATGGGTGTCGATCCCGCATACGGTGAATTCATGACCACTTTACTTGAATTCATATTGGAACACAATGCTTTTACCTTCAATGGCTCCCACTACCTCCAGGTACAGGGGGTAGCGATGGGGACTTGTTGTGCCCCATCCTACGCCAACCTGTACCTGGGGGAGTGGGAGAAAACCGTCCTAGGCGATGAGGACTTGTCGATGTACACGGACCACATTTTGGGGTGGTACCGGTACATCGACGACATCTTCATCGCCTGGGACGGCCCAGTTGACCTGTTACAACAATGCCTACTTAGGATGAACAGGAATGAATTCAATCTAACATTTACTATGTCATTCAGCCCCACGAATATTGCGTTCTTGGATGTGGAAGTTTATAAGGGTGAGGAAGGCAAGTTACTCACCAAGCTCTATAGAAAACCAACAGCTGGAAATGCAATTTTGCATGCGACCAGCTTTCATCCAAAACCCTTATTAAACTCGATACCATACGGTCAGTTCTTAAGAATCAGACGCAACTGTGCGGATGATAATATTTTCAAACAAGAGGCCGACAATCTCCGTGACCGGCTCCTGGAAAGGGGATATTCTCATGCCTCATTAAAAAGGGCTTTCCAACAGGCCTGCTTACGTAGTAGAGACCATCTTATACATTCAAAAAAACCCAAAAATGAGAATAATCCTTTGAGAATTATATCCAGATATGGCAATCAGGAACAGCAGACTAAAAAAATAATACAGAAATACTGGCACCTTCTAACTGAGGACCCCACTCTAGGCCCATACGTTACAGAAAAACCTTTATTCACCTACAGGAGAACTTCCTCCCTGAGGGATCAGATAACGAGCAGTGAATTCAATGTCGACACCAAGACACACTGCAAATATAAGGGTACTTATACATGTGGGTCCTGTAGATACTGCAGATACATGTGGGTGGAGAAGAATCCGAAACTACCAAATGGCCAAATATTCAAAGCTAGACATTTTGCTAATTGTAAAACGTTAGGTGTTATTTATCTACTACAATGCGACTGTTCCTGTTTCTATATAGGGAAAACCAAGCTGGAATTTTGGAGAAGGGCCTATAGACACATCCACAGCATGAAAACATGTGACCCAGATCTCCCCCTTGGGAGACATACCATCACTGTACATGCGGGCAAATTTCCCAACATTAAATTTCTTATTTTGGACCGTATCCATCCTAATCCAAGAGGAGGAGACTGGAACAAATCTCTCCTCCAATTGGAAGCACGATGGATTTTTAAGCTCAGGGCAACCCACACCCCAGGCCTCAATGAGGCAATTTGGTTTAAGCCATTTTTGGAAGGCTTTTCCTCCGGCGGGATGGAAAAATAAACAACCCTACCACCCTCGTGGGTAATTATAATTCAGTCCCCACCCATGCTGTGGATGTGACTATGTGCCCGCCTCAGGGACAATACATCAATCCCATCCAAATACCCCAGCTTATCTTCCCTAATTCCATATATAGTATATGTTGTCCACAACACATAATGTACAATTTGGATATAAATAATAAAAAGACCTGTTTCTCTATAAAAATCCTTTATATAGGTGTGATGTCCACAACATATAATATACAATTTGGATATAATAAATATCTGTCTCTCCACAAAATATCCCTTCCTTTATATATGATATCTAGCCCTTGTAACCTGGATATAAATAGATAAAGGAATAGATGACGGTTCTCTATCTTTCTCTGTGACATTATACAATTAAGCTATGTTCTGTATTTATATGAACTGTAAGACATTAATCTGTCTACAAATGTCATCTGCTATGGTATATCAATATATCTCTGTTCCTTTCCCTCTTTGCTCTTTATGTTTCAGATTCGCTGTAATATGCTTGCCTGGCTGGAGGAGCTTCATATGACGTCAGCCTCCCGTTCTTATAATTACATGGCAGTGACGAGGGATGAGGGGCCGTCCAGTGAGCCGCCCGGCACGCCCTGCCGCCCGCCCATTGTTCAATGGACGGAGCGGCATACAGGGGAATTCCGGCGTCAGTGCCTGGCGCCGGGTCCCCATATTGCTTCACCCGGCGAGCACACGCTGCTCGCCGTTGAAGCTTGACGTGCCGGCGGGAGCTGTGGGCGTGTCCGGGCCACAATGCGTGACCATTGATTGGTGCGCGGGACCCGGATGCGCGCGCAGCACTCGGGGGGCCGAGTGAGAGAGGCGCCGACACACCTCCTCGCCATATGGCAATCAGCTGTATTGTGAACAGCTGATTGCCAGGCGGGGAATCTTACTCAAATAGCCCGCTCGTCCCACTCAATAGACTGCAGTTGTCGGTCTGAGGAGGAGACGAGCGGTTCTTGAAGCAAACACAGGGGTAATTATGGCTTTAATTCTGGTTGTTCATTGTTAAATTTCAGCGGTATGGGGGGGTGTTTGTCCCTGGCGTTGGGTGGTACCTTACTGTCGATACATGTGTGCTCTGTCTGGAGCCATGGTTGGTGCCTGTTTGGGAGCCAAACACTGGGGAGATCTTTTTTCATTGTGTCTTATACCTGCCACTGGACCGGAGGACACAAGTTCCTGTCTGTCCAGCGGGGGTGTTAATAGAGAATCAAATATCTTATATATAAATAAATACAACACAGCTATATATTTTTCAGCTATATTTCAACAATTTAAAGCCATAGATTTGTGAATCATCTCCCTGGGAGGGTAACTCCTTGGTGATTAGGATTCTTTTTCTCATTATGGACATTTTTGATCAATTTTCTTCTCAGATTTACCGAATCGTTAATGATATTATAAACATCAATCCAACCCAACGAAGATTCACCCACAAACACAGAATATAGGTCTGTGCTAAATATATAAATTACATCTTGAGTGGTGTTTTCTATCTTATTGTACACTCATTTAACCCCTCATACACAAATACTCATAAATATTTTGATTCATCAGGGCTTCCATACCCGACCTCAGTGTGTCTCACAGACGACTCTCGTCTTCGTCACGCCAGATTAAACAGTCCTGGGACTCCAGCTATTTGGGACACAGGATACAATCCCAGTGAACCATCGAATCCAACAAAAAAAATCTTTGACTAAATTATACCATCCAAGACGGGCCTGTCCAAGAAGCTCCTCCTCCCAGCCATTATCATTTTTAATCATTTTGGAATATTCCTGAAAACGGTATGTGAATTCACTTCGTCTATATGTGTGTATATATATATATACAAAATAATGATTTCATGTTGTAAACTCTAATATACATATTAAGGTTCACCTTTTTGACAAACTGTTCTATCACAATGTTTCTTAGATATTAGGAATGTTGCGCTCCTACCTCTGAAGAAGGAGAAAGTGTGTTTTTTTAGAAAAAACCTCCGAAACGCGTCAGGTGTGAGTCAACGCCTACAATACATATCTATATAATATATTGTATTTTCTATATTCAATATTGTTCAAATATTCCAAAAAGTTTTTTATTGTAACATTGTCAAAAATTTCCTTTTTTGTATACAATTTTTGTAATAAACAATTTCTATTATATATAATCTCATGTTCTATCTGGGGTCACACATTTAGCATGCCTTAAAAGTCCAAACCCTTAGGGGATCCCCCACTTTCTTTTCTTTATATATATAGGATGTGGCATGTTGTACTAAAATCCCCTCCCTTTATATATGTGTTCACTGCCAAGCCCAAAACTTTCCATGGTTCCTGAATCAGACTAAATATTACATCCAGATGGGAAGTAAAGTCAGTCAGTGATTTGCCATTTCTGTCAAGGAATTATTTCTCTGGTGATGAAGTTACAATCAATTATCTTTCATATAACTTTTATTTAATCCATGAAGTTCCTCCATATACTTCTCACCGGTTTTGCTTCTCGAGGACATATGACTCTGTCTTCTGCACCTTATCGTATAGTGGGCGGGGCTGGGAATATCTGACCCGCTATTTCACGTCTCAGCAGACGGTGTCTCCAGATCCATAATGAAGGATCTTCTTAGTCAGTAAGGTGACGTGTTGCTCCACTTTTTTCTTGAGATTAACCTGATGTTCTGGGGGGGGGGGGGGGGGGGGGGGGGGGGGGGGGGGGGGGGGGGGGGGGGGGGGGGGGGGGGGCCGGGGGGGGGGGGTAGACAATGCCCTCGGAGTGTTTTTGAAAGCACTTTACATTTTACCCAGGGTGACGGCCTGATTGTTGTTAAAATCGAAGATACGGGTAACAAAGTGAAGTATATGAAGAATGTAAGACAGTGTAAAGAGGAGGAAGATCCTCCAGTGATCAGCACAGGTGAGGAATAAACATTCAATCCTTAGAAGAGTCCCAGATTCTCCTTGTTCCTCCCACTTAGTTCACTGGCTGTCCCGCTCCATGCATTTCTGTTTTTGGTAATCCAGATTACATATTGACTGGGCTGGATGATAGACTGTAGTGCAGTACGGATGTCTAAGAAATGGTACAGTTCCAGTTTTTATATTTGTATATTTACAGTTGGACTGTGTCCCCATCCTCTGAATTCCCAGGATTCCATACAGGAAGACCACAACCTCTCACAGGATTACCATGTAAGTAAAATGAGGTTGCCAATGACACTGTGAGCAGAAGGCTCTTTTAGACCCCAGATATCCCATTAAAGAGAACTTGTCTCCAAAAAAATCATCACATAGGGACTTTTTATCCTCTATTTGATTAAAAAAAAAGTAAATTCTAAAGCATTAAAGTTACACCTATTTTATCACGGTTACGTGATAGTTTACATTTTTGGGGTTGTATTTAAGATGTGCAAAGAGAGCACATAAACACTTTTAGGTATAACATCTAATTAAATAATGACAGATACAGATAACAAATGTAATAACATTGGAAAATATAAGAATACTAAAGATGCTGTTTTACCATGGAGTCCCGTGGACTACCATGGAGGCATGTATAATAGCAAGTTCTGAGATGTGACTGAATATTCCTGTACTGATTAGCTATATAGGACTTGAGTGCAAGGAAATGGTCAACTCCTAGCCAACTCCCGGCCAACTCCCCTGCAAGTAATATGACCTTTTAAGGACTTAGGTCTCTTTCACACAGGGCGGATCAGTGCAGATCCGCCCCGTGGATATCCGCTTGCTCAGCGGGGATCGCCGGAGCGATCTCCGCTGAGCAGGAAGATGACAGGTGCGTCTCTGCACACTGTGCAGGGACGGACCTGTCACAGCGCCGCTTTCCCCTATGGGGGATCGGGTGACGACGGACCGTAGAGTCCGTCGTCATCCTATCCGCTCTGCAGACGGAAGGAAAAATAGGGTTTTCCTCCGTCTGCAGAAACAGACCACAGCGGGCACGGACGAGATCGGGTGTCAGCGGATGCTCATCCGCTGACACCCGCTATCCCATAGGGATACATGTATGTCCGTTTTTCATCTGAAAACAGATGGATGAAAAACGGACGTACGGACCGTCCGTGTGAAAGGGCCCTTAGTCAGTTTGCAATGAAATTCCTTTGGTATAAAGTCAGCTACGGTAACCAGGATATTGGAGGCTTTCTTCCTTAGATATTGTGAGACAACCTAAATAAGGAAATATGAAATATGCAATTTCTCCATCAACACTCAAGAACATTAATTCCTCTCCCCAAAGATTTTTAAGGTCCCCCCTATCCACACATACATGCACATATGAACGTAAACGCACATGATGGGGGTGCCTAAGCGTGAAAACATTGATTGTGATACACGTTACATATTGCTACGCATGCCAGAGAGCAATATTTCTAATACCAGAAGAGCAAAAGTGCAGCGCTACTACCTCCCCTGGTATCCTCCATGGTTGAAATTACCGATGCTCAGGCACAGATTGCTAAGAGCCACCAACACATCTAGTACAGGAGAAGAGCCGGCACCACCGTAAATCATGGTATTGTGTAAAGTTTTACTTTAAAGCTGTGTAAACAGCACAGAAAGTCAACGCGTTTCAGCTTAAAACAGCTTTAATCATCACTCATTTTTAGCACCAGACCTCCTCCGTAATGCTAAACTGATGACCTATAGGGGGCTTTTAAAGCCTATGGAGAATATAGGGCACTGAAGTTTGACATGTTTGCTGTCTACTTACTCGGCACAACTTCATCTTTTATATTTTACAAAAAATTTTGTAATTTATTGTGTTTGTTAAGAATTCTAGTGTTTCCTAGAATTAATTAAAAAAAAATTGCATTTCTTGGACCTTGCATATCATGTAACATAAAAAAAAAATTGGAACCCGCGATCGTCTCACGGAGAGGAAAAACGTGGAGATGCTAATGTAAACAAGCATCTCCCTGTTCTGCCTAGTGACAGTGTCACTGATCTCTGCTCCCTGTGATCGGTAGCAGAAATCAGTGACGTGTCACACGTAGCCACGCCCCCTCACAGTTAGAAACACTCCCCAGGACACACTTAACCCCTTCACTGCCACTGTCATTTATACAGGAATCAGTGCATTTGTATAGCACTGATTGCTGTATAAATGACAATGGTCCCAAAAATTTGTCAAAAATGTCTGATGTGTCCGCCATAATGTCACAGGCATGATAAAAAAATTGCGGATCACCGCCATTACTAGTAAAAAAAATTTATAAAAATGCCATAAAACTATCCCCTATTTTGTAAACGCTATAACTTTTCCTCAAACAAATCAATAATTGCTTATTGTGATTTTTTTTTACCAAAAATATGTAGAAGAATACGTATCGGCCTAAACTGAGGGAAAAAAAAAGTTTTTTTATATATATTTTTGGGCGATATTTATTATAGCAAAAAGTAAAGAATAGTGTTTTTTTTCAAAATTGTCGCACTTTTTTTTTTGTTTATAGCGCAAAAAAAAAAAAAAAAAAAACGCAGAGGTGATCAAAGACCACCAAAAGAAAGCTCTATTTGTGGGGAAAAAAGGACGTCAATTTTGTTTGGGAGCCATGCTGCACGACCGCACAATTGTCAGTTAAAGAGACGCAGTGCCGAATCGCAAAAAGTGCTCTGGTCAGGAAGGGGGGAAATTCTTCCGGGGCTGAAGTGGTTAATAACGTAATAATAATAATAATAATGTGGTTAGAACAGAGGCCCAATGCTATTACACCCACACTGTAACATACCAGCTGTTTATTTTCGGTCGGAGGCCCTGCGATGTTATTATCTTCCAGTTCACCATTTGGAGGAATAAGGGAACTCTTCTCAGCATGATTGCTGCTTCGGCCATCTGAAGAAAAAAAAAAGATTTACAATATGTTCCGGAAAGTGCCCGGATGTTGTTTGCGTCCAAGCGGTAGGCTTCACCAGCTTAACCCTGCTACAGGCTGATGGCTCCTGACTCCCCCACTGGGCACATACTGTCTCCCCATTACTGTCTACTGACCGAGGAGAGGGGAGGAGAAGAGATTGTTGTAGTGACTGAACAAGGAGAATCTGGGACTCTTCTCTGGGTTGAGACTGCATTCATACCCGAGGGACGCAACGCGTTTGGCACCAAAGTAGCTTATGTACCTTTTATGGCACTGAGCCAAGTGTGTTTTTGCAGGTTTTTTGATTGGGGTGCTATTAAAAAATAAGAGATTGTTGTAGTGACTGAACAAGGAGAATCTGGGACTCTTCTCTGGGTTGAGACTGCATTCATACCCGAGGGACGCAACGCGTTTGGCACCAAAGTAGCTTATGTCCCTTTTATGGCACTGAGCCAAGTGTGTTTTTGCAGGTTTTTTGATTGGGGTGCTATTAAAAAATAAGAGATTGTTGTAGTGACTGAACAAGGAGAATCTGGGACTCTTCTCTGGGTTGAGACTGCATTCATACCCATGGGACGCAACGCGTTTGGCACCAAAGTAGCTTATGTACTGAGCACTGACCCAAGTGCGTTTTTGCAGGTTTTTTGATTGGGGTGCTATTAAAAAATAAGAGATTGTTGTAGTGACTGAACAAGGAGAATCTGGGACTCTTCTCTGGATTTAGTGTTTATTCCTCACCTGTGCTGATCTCTGGAGGGATTTCTGAACCCGTCACATCCGTTTCTTCTGCTTCCTCCTTCAAATCAACTTTAACCACAATCAAGCCGTCGCTCTGGACAACACACAATACACAATCCAAATTAAAGGGAGACAGGAAAGTAACTACTCCTTTGGCTTAGAACTTTAGATTTACCTACCTCGATCCTGTGATCCATGTGATGTTCCTGTGTGGGATCCCCAAAATACAGAGGACGGGGACATCTCCCTGGGGTAGGAAAAACACATGGAAGTCACAAAACTATGATATCGATTTTTAGATGTCTATATTCAGAATTGTTATTGTAAATGCCTACATCTGGATTTTTTTTTTAAATTTAAAAACGGAACTCCAGGAATTATCAATTTTTTTTAAAACTTGGGCCAGCTTGGTGACATTTAATTATCCATGTGTCACATCTGGAGCAACTTGCTGTCTGTACACCATCAATGAGCCTTGTATCCTTAGGAAAAAAAATACAAGATGTCCTCTGATTGGATGAGGTGGTGATTATGACATCATCCACCCCTCCGCTCCACCGCATCCAATCGGAAAGCCTTGCATTTATAAAAAAAAAAGACATTGGATGAATGGTGGAGGTGCTGAGGGAGTGACCCTGTGTGTTCAGTGTACAGACGGCAAGTCGCTCAAGCAGCACCGGCCTTTTACTACAGTGAATTCCCACATCCCCAGTGGCCCCACGCTGACAGCGGAGGAGAAAAAAAAAAAAAGCCGATCACAGGCTCATCTTAAAGGGACATTGGTCCCGAAACAGAAGAGGCAATTATGCCTCATAATTGCAACCTGAAAGTGCCCACAAGTGCCCCCGATCTATGCCTACAAGTGCCCCCTATGCCCACAAGTGCCACCTATCAATGCCCACCAGTGGTGCCAATCAGTGCCACCTAGAAGTGATGCCTATCAGTGTAATCGGTCAGTGCCCGTCACCGCCACCTATCGGTGCCTGTCACTGCCACCTCATTACCGTACATCAATGACGGACAAAAATTACCCGTTTTAAAATTTTATAACAAAATAAAAAATATATATTTTTTTTTAATAGTCTTTTTATATTTAAAAAATTTTTTAATTCGGTCTTTTTATATTTAAAAAATACATATCAAATATAAAAAAAAAAAAAAGTAGGTCGCTGGCTCAGCAGGGGTGCCATTCAGAAAACACTTTCCATTTTCTCAATCAATGCAGATTGTTTGCTGATTGAACAAGGTGGAGAATGTGACGTCATCACCTCTCTCTCATCTTGCCCAATCAGAGAACGCTGTGCATTCATTGAAAGAGTACAGGCACTTGGCATTGGACCCGGGAAGCTAAGGAAGATCACTGTACTAACAGTGTCTACTACAGCGATTTCCAGCTTCCATGGCGATCGGACAGGTATGGCACATACATACTTACACCGGTCCAAGCTGCACCAATGTAATTAAGAATTGGAATTCATCTTTAATGTGACTGTAAAGCTTCACAATAACAAAACAAGCTATACTTACCTGCTCTGTGCAATGGTTTTGCACAGAGTAGCCCTGTTCTTCCTCTTGTGGGGTGCCCCACCGGCGCTCATGCATGCTCACTCCTGAGCTCCGCTCTGTATATCCATAAGACACACAGCACGGGGCTCGGCCCCCGCTCCCTCGTCACTGGCTCTGATTGACAGCAGCCAATAGCTCCTGCTGCTGTATCTGAGCCAATGGGGAGCAAGAGAGCCTCAGATCTCATGCACATGGATTGAGATCAGACTCAGGTATGTATTTAGGGGGGGGCTGTATGCAGAACATTATTTTACCTTACTGCAATCTATGCATCATAAACCTTTTGCTTTTACAACCCCCTAAAGTGGTTGTAAAGCCTTAGGCCCCTTTCACACCAGGGCGTTTTTCATGCGGTGCAGCGCTAAAAATAGCGCCTGTTTACCGCATGAAAAACTCTGGCCCCTTTAACTCCAGTGTGAAAGCCGGCGGGCTTTCACACTGGAGCGGTGCGCTAGCAGGATGACAAAAAAAGTCCTGCTAGCAGCATCTTTGGAGCGGGATAGGAGCGGTGTGTTCACCGCTCCTATACCGCTCCTTCCCATTGATTACAATGGGACACCGCGGTAAAACCGCGGCAATACCGCCGCAAAGCGCCGCTACGGCGGCGCTCTGCGGGGGTGTTTAACCCTTTTTCGGCCGCTCGCGGGGGGTAAAACCGCACCGCGAGCGGCCGAAAAACGCGGTTAAAACGACGGTAAAGCAGCGCTAAATATAGCGCTGCTTTACCGTCACCGCGGCTCCCCGCCCCAGTGTGAAAGGGGCCTTAAGGTTTTTCACCTTAATGCACTCTATGCATTAAGGTGTAAAACCTTCTGTGCTACATCTGTCCCCCAAACCCCCTTTTCCTTACCTGAGCCAAATCCAATCCGATCCAGTGATGTGCACGAGTGCAGCAGCTACCACCGCTGTCTCTCTCCTCATTGAACAGATTGATAGCAGCGGAGTTCTGCTGTCAATCAACTCTAGTGACACGGAAGCGGCGGGGTGGGGTCAAGTCCGACTGTCTGTGTCAATGAATGCATCAGCGGGGCTCAGCAGCGAGCGCGCACAGGTGCCCCCAAGGAAAGTGCCTTTCCCTGGGGGCACCCAACGGCGAGGAGGGTCCAGAAGTGCCGGCGGGGGACCACAGAAGAGGAGGATTGGGGCTGCTCTGTGCAAAACTATTATACAGAGCAGGTAAGTATGACACGTTTGTTATTTTTATAAAGAAAAAACAAAGCTTTAGAACAGGGGTCTCAAACTGGTGGCCCGCCAGCTGTTGCAAAACTACAAGTCCCATGAGGCATTGCAAGGCTGACAGTTACAAGCCTGACTCCCACAGACAGAGGCATGATGGGACTTATAGTCTCGCAACAGCTGGAGGGCCGCCAGTTTGAGACCCCTGCTTTAGAACCACTTTAAGCTGTGTGTTGCAGTGAGGATGTGGGGGAAGGGATCTGTTATGGGATAGTCAAAGAGGCGTGTCGGCAGGTTTAAGAATGTTTTCATATTTTTAACTTTGTGACTTCATTGGGGAGATTCCCCCTCACTTCCTGTCCCTGTGACACCCGTATGACTGCCTACAGAACAGAGGGGAAGCACACAATAGAGATGAGGTCTGTCATCTATCTAGGACTCGGAGACAAGGAGAATCTGGGACTCTTCTCTGGATTTGGTGTTTATTCCTCACCTGTGCTGATCTCTGGAGGGATTTCCTCCTCCTTCTTACACGGCTCATCGCTCCTCACGTAAGGCTCATCCTCATCCCCAGCTTCTATTTTAACAACCATCTGGCCATCATCCTGGATAAAATACGAGATTTGAATAATTAATTTTGAAATCGAATTTTTGAGACAAAATGAAAGTAGATTTAAACCCAATCACTAAAATCTCATATTTCAGCTCCAACCTAATCAGACCTGCAGATTTCTTTAATTTCTTCCCCCCCCCCCCAGCCTATTGTCAAATGACGGCTGGATGAGACATTC
Organism: Lithobates sylvaticus; assembly: GCA_028564925.1. Classification (NCBI taxonomy): domain Eukaryota; kingdom Metazoa; phylum Chordata; class Amphibia; order Anura; family Ranidae; genus Lithobates; species Lithobates sylvaticus. Next base: position 623,186,095 of record CM053028.1, on the reverse strand, counting down.
CTCGTTCCGGGTGGAAGTCATATAACACCCTCCAGGAATGGGCCATGCTGCAGTGTGATCCACCGGACACAGCCAATGACTGATCACTGTACTGGCCAGTATCATGTGATCCCTGTGACCAATCACAGCAGATCACATGACAATTGTATACAATAGATGTATAGATAGTATGTACAATTGTGTTGGCAGCTATGATTGGTCACAGTGATCACATGGAACAGACAGGGACAATCACAGCCCATCTGTACCATGTGATTAGCTGTGGCCAGTCACAGCAATACACACTGAATGAACCAGTTTCATTCAGTAAAAAATGGTTGCTTATGCCAGTGAAAATCATTGGTATAAGCCTGGGGTCTCCAGACTTTCTAAACAAAGGGCCAGTTTACTGTCCCTCAAACTTTAGGGGGGCTGGACTAGGGCCAGTGGGAGTAGAAGATGTCCTGGCATCCAGTAAGCGTAAACAATGGCCTGTCTTTGGTGTTATTTGGAGGACTATTGCCCCATTGTAGGTGTCAGTGGAAGGAATTGGGCCCCATCGTTGGTGTCAGTGGGAGGAATTGGGCCCCATCGTTGGTGTCAGTGGGAGGAATTGGGCCCCATCGTAGGTGTCAGTGGAAGGAATTGTGCCCCATCGTAGGTGTCAGTGGGAGGAATTGTGCCCCATTGTTGGTGTCAATGGAAGGCATTGTGCCACATTGTTGGTGCAAGTGGGAGGAATTGTGCCCTTTTGATGATGGTGTCAGTGGGAGAAATAAAGCCCCATCGTTGGTGTCAGTGGGAGGTATTGTGCCCCATCGTAGGTGTCAGTGGGAGAAATAATGCCTCACTGTTGGTGTCAGCGACAGGAATTATTCCCCTATTGTTGGTGTCAGTGGGAGGAATAGTGCCTCAAGGGCCAGATAAAGGCAAACAAAGACACATCTGGCCCCTGGGCTGCAGTTTGGAGACTGCTGGTGTAAGTAATCATAATGTGTAAAATAAAATAAAAAATGTAATCCTGATCACTTTCCCGGAGTAGTATAGTGCGTTAAAAAAAAAAAAAAATAGTATCTTTTTTTTTCTATTTTTTTTTTTTACATACTATCACCAGTCAGTGTTCCTGATCACTGCCACACAAGCTATATGATGACGCTGTACTACACTGGTGACAGTATGTTAAAAAATAATAAAAAATACATATTAAAAAAAATCTTTATTTTACAAAATGTAGAAACGTTTTAAATGAATATGGGATAACAAGATCAGCACAATCACATTGGGAATGCTGCATTATAGTTCCACTTGCCTGATCCTCCTGATGTTCCTGTGTGGAGTCATTGGAATACAGAGGACGGGGACATCTCTCTGGGGGATTTCTGTTACTGGATCCATCTGTAGGAAACACACACACTGACTGAATACATTGTTTCTACAGTATGTCTTTACAGTGCCTTGAAAAAGTATTCATACCCCTTGACATTTTTCACATTTTGTCGTTACATCCAAAAACAAATGTATTTTATTGGGATTTTATGTGATAGACCAACACAAAGTGGCACATAATTGTGAAGTGGAAGGAAAATTATAAATGGTTTTCCATTTTTTTTACAAATAAATATGTGAAAAGTGGGGGGTGCATTTGTATGGCGCCCCCCTGAGTCAATAATTTGTAGAACCTCCTTTCGTTGCCATTACAGCTGCAAGTCTTTTTAAGGGGATGTCTCTACCAGCTTTGCACATCTAGAGTGACATTTTTGCCCATTCTTCTATACAAAATATCTCAAGCTCTGTCAGATTGGATGGAGAGCGTCTGTGGACTGCAATTTTCAAGTCTTGCCACAGATTCTTAATTGGATTTAGGTCTGGACTTTGTCTGGGCCATTCTAACACATGAATATTCTGTGATCTAAACTATTCCATTGTAGCTCTGGCTGTATGTTTAAAGTCGTTGTCCTGCTGGAAGGTGAACCTCCGCCCCAGTCTCAAGTCTTTTGCAGACTCTGATGCCGCGTACACACGATCAGAATTCTCATCGGAAAAAGCTCTGATGGTTTTCTAGACGGAATTCCACACAAACTGTCTTGCCTACACACGGTCACACCAAATTCCGACCATCAAGAACGCGGTGACGTACAACACTACGACGAGCCGAGAAAAAATGAAGTTCAATGCTTCCGAGCATGCGTAGGAATTTTGCACGTCAGAATTGCTACAGACGGAATTTCTGATAGAAACTTTTTCCGTCAGAAAAATTGAGAACATGCTATCAAATTTTTGCTGGTGGAAATTCGGCCAGCTAAATTCCGATGGAGCCTACACACGGTCGCATTTTCAGATGAAAAGCTCTCATCGGTCTTTTGCTGGCCGAAATTCCGATCATGTGTACGCGGCATAACGGGTTTTTTTCTTAAAAAATTGCCTTGTATTTGGCTCCTTCCATCTTCCCATCAACTCTGACCAGCTTCCCTGTCCCTGCTGAAGAAAAGCATCTTCACAACACAAAGCTGCCACCACCATGTTTCACAGTGGGGATGGTGTGTTCAGGGTGATGTGCAGTGTTAGCTTTCGGGCACACATAGCGTTTTGGCTTTTAGGCCAAAAAGTTCAATTTTGATCTCATCTGACCAGAGCACCTTCTTCCACATGTTTGCTGTGTCCCCCACATGGCTTCTCGCAAACTGCAAGCGGGACTTCTTATGGCTTTCTTTCAACAGTAGCTTTCTTCTTGCCACTCTCCTATAAGGACCAGATTTGTGGAGTGCACGACTAATAGTTGTCCTGTGGACAGATTCTCCCACCTGAGCTGTGGATCTCTGCAGCACCTCCAGAGTCACCATGGGCCTCTTGGCTGTTTCTCAGATTAATTCTCTCCTTGCTCGGCTGGTCAGTTTAAGTGGACGGCGATAATTATGTGCCACTTTGTGTTGGTCGATCACATAAAATCCCAATAAAATACATTTTCGTTTTTGATTGTAACATGACAAAATGTGGAAAAATTCAAGGCGGTATGAATACTTTTTCAAGGCACTTTATATCAAAGGATGTGTGTATCTAGGTGGATCCTCAATACTCTTCTCTCCTTTAGGCCCCTTTCACACTTGTGCGACTTCAAAGTCGCGCGATTTTACCGCGATTCCAAGGAATGCCTGTGTAAGTGGCATCAAAACCGGACCAAAGTAGTGCAGGGACTACTTTGAAGTCGTACAAATATGAACTTACATTCGTCTCGAACATCGGGCTCATCCCTAGTGAACCATATATAATACTGTGCAGTCGGTGTACAGTATATAATACAGTGCAGGCAGTGTACAGTATATAATACAGTGCAGGTGGGGTACAGTATATCAGGGCTTAAAATATCAAGTCCTGAACTACTAGCCAGGCCCTAAGCCTCCTTTCAAACTTGTGCGACTTCAAAGTCGCACGATTTTACCGTGATTCCAAGGAATGCCTGTGTAAGTGGCATCAAAATCGGACCAAAGTAGTGCAGGGACTACTTTGAAGTCAGAACGACTTGAAGTGGTACTAATATGAATGGCTGTCATTGGAAATCATGGGGAACGACTTGTAATGCTACTTTGCAGTCCCAAATCGTGGGACAAGTCGTATAAGTGTGAAAGGGGCCTAACAAGAAATGAAAGTCTCCTCTTACCCGGTGATGTGAGGGGCGGCCGCTTCTCCATCATGACGTCCTTGTAGAGATCCTTGTGTCCTTCTATATACTCCCACTCCTCTGTAGAGATAAAATTTCAGAACCTTATCCTGAGTTACAGAACTTCCCCATTGTACAGCAGGTCGGGTTGCATCAAGTTATATAAAACGAGAAGTAAAATGAACAAGTAGCTCAAATTTGGTTTCCTGGCAGACGAAGTAGCTACGAGGAGGAGCCCAGTCTGGCCCGTGTGATAGATCACCCATTCATTGAAGCAGCTTTGTGTTCCCTCAACCATAAGACCTCATGCACACTGGACGTTCTAAAAACGGCAGTAGCGTTAGACATGCATGGACACATAGGATAACATGCTGGGGAGTTTACCGGGCGTAGAAAAAATGCCTGAAGCCAAAAACAGCAGCTGTAAAAGTCCTAAAACTGGTTGAAGCAGCAAGTTAGACAGAGCCCCTCCCACCTAATTTCCTGGCTGGAGGACATCCAACTATCGTATATCAAAAATAAGTGTACAGAGAATCTCGTTTTATAGATCAACTGGACCAACCTCCCTAAGGCTCCTTTTACATTAGCGCGTCTCCAAAGTCGCACGATTTGCAGTGCGATTTTGAAGCGCGACTTTGATCTGACTTTACATTCTCTGGACCAAAGTCGCATCAAAAGTCGGACCAAAGTTGTGCAGGAACCAGAAAATAAAGTCGCAGCCACCTCTGTTGGGTTAGCTATGGTTCTCATAGAAATACATCAAAGTTCACATGTCCTGCGATTGGGGGGTCGCACAAGTCGGATCCCAAGTTGCACAGGTGTGAAAAGAGCCTAAAAGGATGGCTCCAGCCAAAGAAACAGCTTGAGGTTCTGTTCACACATGTGCGACTTTGGACATCAAAGGAAAAGGTCCATAAGCCACACATCATGAAGCCGACCCATGTGCATGAAGTGAGATGAATGGCAGCCTCAGCCCAGGCCACGCCCCAACACGTTTCACTCCGCCCCTCGGAGCTTAAAAGAAGTATGGACTAGAGCTGCACAATTAATCGTTAAAAAAAATCGTGATCTCGATTCAACCCCCCCTAACGATCTCTATTGCAGAGTCTGCCGATTCTTTCATATAACAAGTGGAGAGACTTATCTGCTCACTCAGCTGTCAAAAGAAAACTTCCAGGCAGTCTGCCAAGTTTTTAACATGAAACATTGTAACTAACTCTTCCTTCTTAGATCAAAAGGGATACACTTCTGTGTGTAAAGAAAAAATCCAGGCAGTCTGCCAAGTTTTTAACATTAAACATTGTAACTAACTCTTCCTTCTTAGATCAAAGGGATACACTTCCATGTGTAAAGAAAAAATCCAGGCAGTCTGCCAAGTTTTTATCATTAAACATTGTAACTAACTCTTCCTTCTTAGATCAAAGGTATACACTTCCGTGTGTAAAGAAAAAATCCAGGCAGTCTGCCAAGTTTTTATCATTAAACATTGTAACTAACTCTTCCTTCTTAGATCAAAGGGATACACTTCCGTGTGTAAAGAAAAAATCCAGGCAGTCTGCCAAGTTTTTAACATGAAACATTGTAACTAACTCGTCCTTCTTAGATCAAAGGGATACACTTCTGTGTGTAAAGAAAAAATCCAGGCAGTCTGCCAAGTTTTTAACATGAAACATTGTAACTAACTCGTCCTTCTTAGATCAAAGGGATACACTTCTGTGTGTAAAGAAAAAATCCAGGCAGTTTGCCAAGTTTTTAACATGAAACATTGTAACTCTTCCTTCTTAGATCAAAGGGACACACTTCTGTGTGTAAAGAAAAAATCCAGGCAGTTTGCCAAGTTTTTAGCAAGAAACATTGTAACTAACTCTTCCTTCTTAGATCAAATGGATACACTTCCGTGTGTAAAGAAAAAATTCAGGCAGTCTGCCAAATTTTTAACAACCTAAATGCAGGAAGTTAAACCACTTAAAGTCTAAATCTTTTTCTGAGACTTGTTAAGTTAAAATCAATATTTTTTGCTAGAAAATTACTTTGATACCCCCAAACATATATATTTTAGCAGAGACCCTAGGGAATAAAATGGCAATTGCTGCAATATTTTATGTCACACTGTATTTGCCCAGTGGTCTTTCAAACACAGTTTTTTGGGAAAAAAATACACTTCAATGAATAAAAAAAAAAAAAAAACAGTAAAAGTTAAACCAATTTTTTTGGTGTTAAATATGAAAGATGATGTTACGTTGCGAGAATCGTGATCTATCGTATAAGCAAAGAAATCGTGATTCTCATTTTAGCCAGAATCGTGCAGCTCTAGTATGGACTTTTTTTTTTTCTTTCAGATTTATACTTACCTGGGTGGAGGCAGCATTTGTCCCCACCGACTCTAACACTGAGAACCAAGCGATCAAACACTGCTGATCGCTCAGTTCTCAGGGCTCCGTGAGCAGAGAGCTGGTGACCGTCAATCACCGGCTCTTTGCTCTGCCCAACCCCCCTCACTGGAGCGCTGGGCTGTGAAAGGGGGTGGGAGCAGGAGCGATCGGCTCAGGCTCTCGGAGAGGCTAAGACTGGACCAGTTCTGTGATGTCAGCCCGCTGTCTGCTCAAAACAGGTCACAGGAGTGCAGAATGAACTGAGATCCACAGGAAAAGTACAGCCAAACGAGCTTTGGCTGCACTTCTCCTTTAATCATGTTCCCCATGATTAAAGTGGAGGTCCACCCTAAAATAAAAAAATAACATTCTCAAAAAAATATATTAAAAAAAAAATTTTTTTTAACTAACAAAAACCCCTGTTGCTAGGCAGTCTTTCTAATCTGCCTCTTCCTATTCCGCGGCGCTTCATCCTCTTCTGCGAGCTGCCCCGTTGTGTTCTGGGAGATGTGTGTGTCCCAGAAAACAACAGGGCCATTCACAGAGCGCCGCGCGACTCGCGCATGCGCAGTAGGAAACGGGCAGTGAAGCCATTGCCTGTTTCCCTTCGTTAAGATGGCAGCGCCAGCACCCAATCCGATGAACGGATCGGCCTCGGGCGGCCGATATTGCGGGCTCCCTTGACAGGTAAGTGTCCTTATTAAAAAGTCAGCATCTACAGTGTTTGTAGCTGCTGACTTAAAAAAAAAAATTGCGGCTGGAACACCACTTTAAGCTCCAAAGGGCGGAGTGAAACGCATTGGGGGCGTGGCTTGATGGAGATGCACATGGGTCTGCTTCATGATGTGCGGGTTATGGACCTTTTTCCTTTGACATAGCTACAGCTTGGAGCTATTATGAGCTAGTTGGACTTTACCTCTCTTCCTGAGCAACACCTAAATTTGGTCTTTTTTGGACATCAAAGTCGCACGACAAGTCGCAGCCCATTCTTTTCAATGACACCTGTTCAAATCGGTGCAACTTTAAGTCGCAGAGACTTTGAAAGGGTGCCTGTGTCATGTCACATTCGGCTACCCATCACATTTTGCTACCCGCTGGAGTGCGCATGCGCGCCGCCGCCATGCGTTCCAACACTGTGGTAAGACACCACTTTGCCACAGAGCCGCTCGCCACGCGTCGGGCACGGCCGCGCTTCGCTCAGCATAATTTAGAATCTAACTCTATGTCCACTTGGATAGTGGGGCTTGAACCTGGTCTCAGGGGTGTGGCCGCAAAATTCTGCGCAGTACAGTGGGTAGCCATATGTGACAAAACACCTGCACTACTTTGGTGCGACTTTTGATGTGACCGGTCCAGAGAATGTAAAGTTGGATCAAAAGTTGCACTTCAAAGTCACACTGGAATACGTGCGACTTTGGAGACACGCTAACATGAATGGAGCCTAAGGGGACGGTCAGAGGGGTGGTAAAAACACGCTTTTACAGCCCTCCCAACTGCAAGTGGACACGAGCCCTGAAGGTGCACAGTAACCGCTTCCCGACCGCCTCCTGTAGATATACGTCTACAGAATGGCACGGCTAGGCAAAGGCACGTATATATACGTCCCCTTTAATTGCCTAGCCGTGGGGTCGCGCTCGCGACGTGGTCGGGAGCTCTGTGACCACGGCCGCGGGACCAGTGGACCCGATCGCCGCTGGTGTCCCGCGATCGGGTCACAGAGCTGAAGAACGGGGAGAGGTCTGTGTAAACAAACCTCTCCACGCGCTTCCTACTCTGCCTGTCATTGATTGGCTGTTCCCGGTCATCGGGAAAGCCGATCAATGACTTCAGACGTCAGCCCCGCCCCCTACTGTAAAAAAAAACACCACATGTCACACTAACTCCTCCCCGCCCCCTAGTGGTTAACTCCTTCACTGCCACTGTCATTTACCTAGGAATCAGTGCTATTTAAATAGCACTGATTTCTGTATAAATGACAATGGTCCCAAAAATGTGTCAAAAATGTCCGATGTGTCCGCCATAATGTCGCAGTCACAATAAAAAAAAAAAAAAAAAAAAAAAAAAAAAAAAATCGCTGATTGCCGCCATTACTAGTAAAAAAAAATATATATATATATATTAATAAAAATGCTATAAAACTATCCCCTATCTTGTAAACGCTATAACTTTTGCGCAAACCAATCAAAAATCGCTAATTGCGATTTTTTTTTACCAAAAATATGTAGAAGAATACATATCGGCCTAAACTGAGGAAAAAAAATGTTTTTTTATATATTTTTTGGGGATATTTATTATAGCAAAAAGTAAAAAATATTGCATTTTTTTCAAAATTGTCGCTCTATTTTTGTTTATAGCGCAAAAAATAAAAACCGCAGAGGTGATCAAATACCACCAAAAGAAAGCTCTATTTGTGGGAAAAAAGGACGCCAATTTTGTTTGGGAGCCACGTCGCACAACCGCGCAATTGTCAGTTAAAGCGACACAGTGCCGAATCGCAAAAAGGGGTCTGGTCCTTTGGCTGCAAATTTTTCCGGGGCTTAAGTGGTTAACTTTAGCCAAGCTGAACAGTTGGTTTTTATTTACCTGTATGTTAATTTTAGAGGAGGAGAACTAACATTTGAAAAGAACATTTGGTTAGGACGGGACACAGGAAAAAAAATGATCAGTGATAGGGGACTTTCCCTCACTTCCTGTCCCGGTGACTCCTATGCAAGAAATGGGCGGTTGTCATGAGGCTATGACCACAGAAAAAACATTGTCAGAAGTTCTAATCCCCTCAGAACTCCACTGCATGGCACCAGAGAGGTCCAATTCCCACCATTACCCAGCATGCTGCTCCATGACTCCTTGCCTCCCCTTCATATCTCCTGGGACCCCCTTATTTCATAGAAGAAGACATAATTACCTGTACCTGACCGGGAACACACTCCTCTGACACACACACCCCTCCAGGGGAATTCCCACACTGCTTCAGCTCCTCCCTGTCCTCAGCGCTGGGCTACAACAAAATGGCCGCCGCCTTGTCTGATGAGGGGGTTTCGTCAGATTTGGCGACCCATCAGATTTTGTAACGGAAGCAACGTTCCGTCACCGCCATCTTGCTACACCCCGCATTCGTCCACAGTACAGATACACTGAGAAGGTGGAAAGCGGACATCTTGTTACACCCACCGGAGTTTTTTATTTTACACTTATTTTTTTAACTGTAAAGTGAGTTTATATAGTGAAATACGGTGCTTAGAACTCCGCCTCACTGGTTAGATGTTGAATTTTAAAAGCAGCGGCAAGTCTGATCATCTCACAGGTTTGCTCATGTCACAGAAGTTCGCTGCTTTTAAAATTAAACATCTAAACAGTCAGATGGACTTCTAAGCACAGTATTTCACTATAGAAACTCACTTTACTGTCATAAGTGTAAAATGCAAAACTCCGGTGGGTGTAACAAGATTTCCGCTTTTCCCCTTCTCCGTGTATCCTTACTATAGAGGAGTGCGGGGTGTAGCAAGATGGCGGCGACGGAACGTCACTTCCGTGACACACTCCGACGGGTCGCCAAATCTGATGAAACAGGGCTATAGAAGTACAAATATAGTACTATCGGTTCAATAGACAATGCCTCGGTACGAACGACTGCAGTTGAATGTTAGCCCAAAACTCGGAGGTATCTAGGGATACAGAGTTAAACGGGGTTCGTCGTTGGACTCCAACAAAATGGCTGTCGCTCTCCGGCAGGTACAGCCATGTTGCGCATGACCGTTACTATGGTAACAGGAAGTCTTTGAGTAACTTGGAATGTAGATTCTGGTACAATGATAATAAATGTATATAAAATTATACATCAATGTAAAGGGGTGTGTGTATTGCTGTGATAATAATTACCATGTTAATACAATGCAACATTAAAGGTCTGAAAGGGTCATGGGGTACTAGTAAGAAAAGGGAAGGGTCATGACCCGGAGCTTGTCACTTGCCACCTGATGCAGTGTGCCAATTGTAACCCATTGCCTGCCACCAGATGCATCGTTTCACTTGTCACCGTTGCCTGATGCCAGATGCAGTGTTCCACTTTTCACCGATACACCGGACGGAGCCCCGGGAAAGTGAACGCCCCTCCCGCCACATCCCCCAAAAGTGAAGGACTACAAGTCCCAGCGTGAACCCCTAATATCTAAGGATGTGACCCCCCAAATTGAAGGTCTGCAGGTCCCAGCATAGACCCCTGAGAATTAAGGGTGTGACCCCATAGATTTCACATGCTAATGCTGGGACCTGTAGTTCTTCACTGATTGGGGGGGGGGGGGTGGTCACATCTTCAGTTCTGAGGGGTTCATGCTTCACTTTTGGGGGGGGGGGGGTGGTCACATCCCAGCATGAACCCTGTCCTGATATCTAAGGATGTGTCCTTCGAGGGTGTCATCTCATCTGTCAGTGTCCTCTCCTCTTCAGCTCCTGTGAAGTGCTGACAGTTCAGCACAGAATGTTGATGCTTGGGGAGAGCTGACTGAGGATTTTAACCCCGATCTGTCCATAGCGAGTGCTTTGGATTCACTTGCCTTTCTACAAAACGTATCTCTCCTTCGTGCACTTCTGCATGCTGCTGGCTGAACGATGCAGGGAGGAGGTGGGTGGAGCTAATCAGGCACGGAGGATAGGGTTGCCACCTGTCCAGGATTCACCCGGACGGGTTTGGAATCATGTGTCCGGGTTTCAGACTGCCTGAAACCCGGACACATGATTCAGACTGGACTATGGCTTCCCAGCAGGGTTGCTGGCTGCAGTTGTCTAACCTGAGTGTGTCTGTTACACTCTCTTTCATGCTGCCCAAAGCCAGCATTAAACCCCCCCCCCCCCCAAACACAGACGGGGCTCGATCTGCACCTCTTCGTCCTGCCCCTACCCCTACCCCTCTGTGTCTGCCCACACTCCAATCCCTGGCGCTGTGCCTCAGAAAAGAAAAGTGGGGGCTGAAAAGTTGAAAACGAGTAGCCTCAGATACATCTGGATGAGAGGTGCTGACTGCCAAGGGGTGAGTGAGCTCACCATCCATCCCTGTCTGTGACTGAAGTCTCCCCCCTTCTCTCTCCTGCCTGAGTGAATACACTTAGGTAAATCAGGGTTCTCAGAGCACCCCTTACTTTAGAGTTCCTCTTTACACCAGAGGCCCAGTGTTCCCCCTTACATCAGAGTTCTTAGCATTCCCCCTCCTTAAATTAGGGTTCCCAGAGCATCCCTTGTGTTGGGGTCCCCAGAGTTCTCCTTTACATCAGAATGTGCAGAGTCCCCCCTTACAGTGAAAGGGAACTCTGCGAGAAAAATTTAAATATTGCTGTGCGCCGCTAAAGTGTTCAGGTTTGACTTGAAGAAAAGGTGGCAACCCTAGCGGAGGAGGAAGTTAAATCTTCCCGCTGTGAATGCTGGGGCTCTGTCTCTCTCCTCCTCATGATGTCACTGGTTGCTAGATGCGAGGCGGGCAGTGGTTAGCAACCATTTGGAGGGCATCAGAAAGGGCCAGGGGACACTGTATTGTCCCGGAATGAGGGTGCCCAGGACCTGAAACAGACCTAATTGCGGGAGTTTTCCCGGGCAATCTGGGACACGTGGGCACCCTAGAGTACTGGTGAGAAGAACGTGGGAAAGGGAGGGTCATGGGAGTACTGGAGAGAGGAACATGGGGAAGGAAATGTCATGGGAGTACTGGTGAGAAGAACATGGGGAAGGAAGTGTCATGTGAGTACTGGTGAGAAGAACATGGGGAAGGAAGTGTCATGTGAGTACTGGTGAGAAGAACACAGGGATGGAATGTCATGAGAGTACTGGTGAGAGGAACATGGGAAAGGAAGGGTCATGGGAGTACTGGTTAGAGGAACATGGGGAAGGAAGGGTCATGGTAGTACTGAAGAAAGGAACAAGGGGAAGGAAGGGTCATGGGAGTACTGGTGAGAATTATATGGGGAAGGAAGTGTCATGGGAGTACTGGTGAGAAGAACACAGGGAAGGAAGTGTCATAGGAGTACTGGTGAGAACAACACAGGGAAGGAATGGTCATGAGAGGAACATGGGAAGGAAAGATCATGGGAGTACTGGTGAGAAGAACATGGGCAAGGAAGTGTCATGGGAGTACTGGTGAGAACAACACAGGGAAGGAAGGGTCATGGGAGTACTGGTGACAGGAACATGGGGAAGGAAGTGTAATGGGAGTACTGGTGAGAAGAACACAGGGAAGGAAGGGTCATGGGAGTACTGGAGAAAAGAACATGGGGAAGGAAGGGTCATGGGAGTACTGGTGAAAGAAACATGGGGAAGGAAGGGTCATGGGAGTACTGGTGAGTGGAACATGGGAGAGGAAGGGTCATGGGAGTACTGGTGAGAGCATGGGGAAGGAAGTGTCATATGAGTACTGGTGAGAAGAACACAGGGAAGGAAGGGTCATGGGAGTACTGGAGAGAAGAACATGGGGGAAGGAAGGGTCACGGGAGTACTGGTGAGAGGAACATGTGAACAGAATTTTTATGGGAGTACTGGTGAGAGGAAAATGGGGAAGGAAAGGGTCATGGGAGTACTGGCGAAAGGGAAGGAAGGGTCATAGGAGTACTGATGAGAGGAACATGGGGAAGGAAGGGTCATGGGAGTACTGGTGAGAAGAACACAGGGAAGGAAGGGTCATGGGAGTACTGGTGAGAAGAAGTAGGGGGACGGAAAGGTCATAGGAGTACTGGTGAGGAAGTAGGGGGATGGAAAGGCCATAGGAGTACTGATAAGAGGAAGTAGAGGAAGGATAAAAGGAGTACTGTTGAGAGAAAGAAGGGGGACAGATAAAAAGAGTAATAGTAAGAGGAAGGAGAAGTCATAGGGTGTACTAGTGAGAAAAAGGTATCAAAGGAAGGGTCGAAGGAGTACTGGTAAGAGGGAAGTGGGGAAGGAATAGTCATAGAAGTACTAGTAAGAGGAAGGTGGGTGAGGAAGGAAAAGTCAAAGGAGTATGGATCAGAGGAAGGTGGGGGTGGGTCATGGAAGTACTAGTAAGAGAAAAGAAGGGTCATAGGAGTCCTGGTGAGAGGAACATGGGGAAAGAAGGTTCATAGGAGTACTGGTAAGAGGAAGGGTGGTAATGGTTATGGAAGTAAGAGAAAGGGTTTTAGTGGTACTGGTAAGAAAAAGGGTCATGGGGGTATTGATAAGAGGATGATGGGGAAAGGTTATGGTACCAATTGTAAGAGCAAGGGTCATAGAAGTATTGATGAAAGGTTAAAGGAGTACTGGTGAGAGGAACAGTTATGGGAGTACTAGTAGGAGGAATGAAGGGTCATTAAACTACTCATGCGAGAAAGATGGGGTCATCGGAGCACTGGTAAAAGTCTGCTATTTTAAGTTGGTGCTGATGTAATGGAGGGAAGGGCATATAGGTGAGTTGGCAGGCAATGTTGGAGGTATAGGGGTGGGTTCCTGTGTACTCTGAGATTTTCCTTGCTCAGGAAACAGAGTAAATACCTTTTGATGTATGAGACACCCTCACCCTCCCAATTAGGGAGATATTCTTTAATTTCCTGTTCTGTGACTACAGGGCAAGAGATGGGAACCTTTGTCACCAGAACAAGAAGACACAGACAGCAGTATGACATTGTTAGATGTTCTAACTCATAAAGTAGTATTAAACCTTCATCGATAGGTTAATGCTTTTTTTTCAATACTTTTCTGCCTGCGCTTTTTTTTTTAACCTTTTCGAAACTTGCCCACTGCTGTCTCTGGCTCCCTGAACTTCCCAGAACTTCTGGCTGGGGAGCACCAGCCCTGACACAGGTACTCCATTGTCCAATGTGCCATTGCACCCTTCTCTGACAGCCCCCACATTCTCCATTGAGCACGCTCTGAGCACAGACCACTCGTCAGGAGCAAGTTGGCTGCTCTGTCCACCAGCATTTAGGTTGACAGCAGGTTGAAAGCTTTTATTCAATAACCATTTTTTGCCATCTTTTTCCAGTGTTGCTGTCAATCTAACGGTTGATGGGCACAGCAACCATCTAGTTACTGAGGAGTCATTCTGTACCCAGGGTGTGCTCCTATGCGGATGTGGTCCCAGTTGGGAGCAAGCATATGTGTGTAGGCTGCTCAGGCTGTATGGGAATGAAGTCCTGTGCCCACGGCTGTGAGTGCTGGCCGGGCAGGGAGCTTGTCTATGCTCCAGGCAATGGTAGAGAATGACGAGGTGTCCCAGGAGCCGCACATCATGTCCAAGCCTGCTGTGTGATAGTAAATGGCAGTCTCAGCCTGGACACCCACCATGCCACACCCTCAACACTTTCCCCTACTCCAACTGGAGCTTACTCATGGGGCTAGTCAGGAGAACACACGTAAAGGTGGCTACGTTGGGGCTCCAGGGAGACCCTCAAGGCAGCGTAACCACCCTATAGACAGAAGTGTAGTTTTGCAATATCTGAGATCTTCTGAATAGATAGCTGTTGAGAAGGAAAGCAGTCTGCCTTTCTGAAAGCATGTAAATGATGGTACCACAGGAAAACACGCTTCAAACCGTTTAGGTATGAACTGGACCTTCACTGTGAGAAAACTTCCTTAGCAGGGACCTAGACCCCAATAAGCCCCCAACGACACTTGGAGTGAGCTTAGTCAGGTGACTCATGCCGCGTACACATGATCAGACTATCCGGCGGACTTAGTCTGGCGGACAATCCGCCGGACTTTCCAGCGGAGGTCCGCCGGACTTTCCAAACGAGCGGACTTGCCCACACATGACCGGACTTTTGGTGGAGGTCCGCCTGACTTTTGAAATTAACGGAGTTGCCCACACACGGAGAAAAGTCCGTTCATTTTGAACGTGACTCCAGGTAGACAGGACTAGTGAAGGAAGTCAATGTTGCCGCCTCCATCGGCGAGACTGACACCTTGCTAGCCCCGTTGCCTGGTATGGAATTGAAAGGGGAACCCCTACGCCGAAAAAACGGCGTGGGGGTCCCCCAAAGTCCATACCAGACCCTTATCCGAGCACGCAGCCCGGCCGATCAGGAAAGGGGGTGGGGACGAGCGAGCGCCCCCACCCCCCCTCCTGAGCTGTACCAGGTCGCGTGCACTCAACATGAGTCAAAACTTCTTTCTAAGTCGAATTTATAACACTGTCTTGAGAAATGCCAAAATCATCAATCGTTGATGGTGTCTGACTGTTTAATGCCCACCCCGGTTTTACATGGAGGGACAGCTGCTGAACTAGGGAGGGCATGAAAATGTTGCAGGAATTATTAATTTATCAGTCTTCTAAAATAGCATAATAAAAAAAAAAATATGTCAGCTGAATTTGGTAAGGCTTGGCATGACATATTTGGAGGACCTCCGTTATTATTAGTTCCCCTTCCAATGCTTGTCAACTACTCTCCCATCACATTCCATGAGGCTCCATTCATACCAACGCATTTTTTCATGCTTTTTGCAGAAACGCAGGACATTTTTAACATTGGTTCCTATGGAAAACTTTCACATCAATGCATTTTGTGCCTCTGCTTTTTTTGGAAAGGGTCAAGAAACATGTAGTGCGTTTTTACCGTGTTTTTAAATCTGCCCAGCAACAGTTTTGTGTCCATAACTCAAACTTTTCAATAAAACAAATTTTCAAAAAATAAAATAAAAAAACGTGAATCGTGGAAAAACCATCTATAAACACGTCAATTTATTTTTTCCTGAAGAATCGAAAAAGGAGAATGCAAATTAGTTAAAATGGTTGTAACCCTAAAAGGAAAAAAAAAAAAAGCTTCTGTTCCTTTAAGGCACGGTTGCCCAACCAGTGGCCCGGGGGCCACATGTGGCCCGCGGAGCCCTCTGATGTGGCCCGCGACCTCTTGCCCTGGGATGGCAGGTTGACAAGCCCAGATTGCAGGTTGCCGACCCACCATCCCAGAACCTTAGTGTTGTGAATGAAGCCGACGGTAGTGGCTTCCTGTATAGCGCCGGCTCCTGTCATAGGCGGAGCGATACAAAACAGGGCCGGGACAAGGGGTGGGCAGGAGGGGCGGCTGCCCTGGGCACTGCGGTAACAAATGGAGTGGGGGGCACCATGAGGAGATTGAGGGGGGAGGGGATGTGTGTTGGTTATAAAAATTTGGGAGGCAGCAAATGGTAAGAATTGTCCTAGGAGAGGAAATTTGTGTGTGTGCTAGGGGTGGTGATACAGGGGTATTTGTATTGGGTGGGGCATAGAAGAAGAGGATTTGTGCTAGGGGGGGGGGTCGATTTGGGGGTTTGTACTAGAAGAGGTGATATGGTAGAGGGGGAAGGGGATTTCTGTTAGGAGGAATTTTTTTTTGGGGTGGGGTTAGTGCTAGTAGGGATGATTGGGGGGTGCTAGGAGGGGGATGGGGGCAATTTGTGATAGGAGAGAGATTTGGAGTAGGAGGGGGAGAGAATGTGCACTCCGGGTGGAAATTTCAGGTGTAGAGGATTTATTCTAGGAGGGGTGATTTTTTTTTTGGGGGGGGGGGGGGGGGCATTTGTACTGGGGGGATTTGGGGGATGGAGGGTGCAGAGATTTGTGCCTCAAGGAAGGGTTTCAGCAGGGGGGGGTACATTTGTACTTGGAGGAGGGGGCAATTATGCTTAGAAGATATTAATGCAGATTAGTGCCCAATTTTTTTTTTTTGTTGGGTGGGGTTTGCTGGCACATAATGTTGATACTTTTTGGGGGAGGGGGGCGCAGTTTGGCATGTTCGCCCTGGGCTCTATGTGACCTTGTCCCGGCACTGATACAAAATGCGCTCAGCCTGGGACAGCAGAAGCTGGCGATAACTGAATAGAACTCACTAAAATCACAATGTATGTAAGGGCATATCTGTTCTGCAGCGGTTACTGGGCTGCTTTCAAACTGATCCGCAGGTGCACCTGCGGGTTACCTGCACTGAGCCATAGACTTCTGGTTTTACCTGCAGGTTGGGGCGCTTTCAGAAAGTTCACCAAACCTGCAGGATATAATAGAATTGTATGGCAAAGTGCAGCTAACCCACAGGAAAACCACAGGTGAACTGTGCTGCACCTGCGGCATGGGTAGACCCAACCCAATCGGACCCTCTATTCACCTCTATGGAGCGGCAGATGAAAACAGACTTGTGTCCGTTTACACCCTACCTACCTCAGATCCGACCTGCTAAAAAAACAGAAGTGGATCCATCCCCTTCCATCTGATCGGATCAGAGGGCCCATAGAGTAGAGTGGGCTGTGTCTGTGTCCACTCTTTATATGCAGAGTGGACACGGACTTGTCATCCGCCCACTCCACTCATTGTGGCCCGCGACTGGTTACTAAGTCGCTTAAGTGGCCCTCGCTCGTCAAAAGGTTGGGCACCCCTGCTTTAAGGCATGATCTATACCAGGGATATGCAATTAGTGGTCCTCCAGCTTTTGCAGAACTCCCATGAGGCATAGCAAGACTCTGACAGCCACAAGCATGACACCCAGAGGCAGAGCATGATGGGACTTGTAGATTTGCAACAGCTGGAGGTCCGCTAATTGCATATACCTGTTGTAAAGGATTGGAGGGTTTGAATCTGCTTTAGTGCTAGTTCACACCAGGTGCAGTTCTATGTGCCGTTTTTCTGCACTAAAAATGCATGCACAGTGTTTTCCATGTATTCCAATGGCTCTAGTTCACACCGGTGCAGTCAGTTTCCGGTGCAGAAAAAAAAAGTAGAGCGTGCTGCATTTTTTCTGCACAGAACTGTACTGGGACATAGCAAATTGTATCAAAAATGCAACTGCGTGTGGCGTGAACTGTAAAGCAAAAACTGATCTGGAACGTATCCGGAGTGCATTTTTGTGGCGTGAACTGGCCGTAAAAAAATGCTTACACAGTGTTTTCCATGTATTCCAATGGCTCTAGTTCACACCAATGCAGTCAGTTCCAGGTGCAGAAACTGACCTGGAACTGACTGCACTGGTGTGAACTAGAGCCATTGGAATACATGGAAAACACTGTGTATGCATTTTTAGTGCAGAAAAAAAGCGCACGGAACGGCATCTGGTGTGAACATGCCCTTGAAGGGAAAGTAAACCCACTGATTTAAAAGTTTTAAAAAAAAAAGAGTAATGCCGTGTACACACGGTCGGAATTTCCGATGGAAACAGTCCGATGGGAGCTTTTCATCGGATTTTCCGACCGTGTGTATGCCCAACGGTCTTTTTCTGTCGGAATTTCCGACGGACTTTGAATTGAGAATCTGTTCTTAATTTTTCAGACGGAAAACCTTTCTATCGGATTTTCTGATCGTGTGTATGCAATTGCTCGGAAACAATTCGACGCATGCTCAGAAGCATTAAACTTCCCTTTTATAGTGCTGTCGAACGTGTTTTATGTCGCTGTGTTATTGACTGTCGGAATTTGGTGTGACCGTGTGTAGGCAACACAGCTTGAGCGGAATTCCGTCGGAAAAACCGTCAGAGTTTTTTCCGACGAGAATTCCGATCGTGTGTACGCGGCATTAGCATTTCCAGCATGCCGGGAATGTAACTGTCACATTGGATGTGCTCTCAACCAAACTGTCAAACCATCCAATGGCTGGAGTATGACCGCACAATTGTCATTCAAAGTGCGACAGCGCTGAAAGCTGAAAATTGGTCTGGGCAGGAAGGTGTATAAGGGCCCGGTATTGAAGTGGTTAAAGGAATTTTCTAGGAAGCTTCTGAATATTTTCTGCCCTCACAAAGGCTATGCTTTTCATAATTTTACAGTACTCAACTTTTATTGGATAGTCACGGGATAAGCAATCGATGATGCAATCGATCCTCAAGGAACAGAACACATATCTATAGCAGACACCCCCCCCTCCCCCTCTCCCCTTCATCCAAAAATCAGTCCTGGTAGAATCCAATGAATCCTAATTGAATTGAATTAAATAAGTATTTGCGGCAAATCTCGCCGCGCAATCAGCCCTCCTCATCATGGCTAGTATTTAATAAGTTTTGTTTTTTACACTCCCTTGCTCTACTACAGTAGGTAATAGGCTGAATGGTTGAGCACCGGCACTACCATGGAACTGAGTACATTTATGGTAGAACCTCCTCAACCTATCCACCAGATCACAACCAATGTCAAAGACCTTTACCATTCCCTCTGTTCTCACATGGTAGGTAAATGAGCTGAATGTTGTAAATCACAGATCAAACCCTTCCATAAATGGAAGAAACTTTAGTCTTTACTGAAGAATATCTATAATGGAGCAGATGCTAAAAAAAAAAATGGCAAAAACAAAAGAAAAAGCTGTCTTCATAAAGTGCCACCATAAAGATAAATCAAAGTGGTGGGCATCCGACATAGCCCCCTCTGAGAGGCAGGGCTTAGAGCAGTAATGTTAGAAGCCTCCTGGTTTGATAAACCTCTAGACCTCCGGAAGGTTTTACCCCCCTTCATGACCATTTTTTGCTATTCAGCACTGCGCTACTGTAACTGGCAACTGCGCGGTCATTCAATGTTGTACCCAAATTAAATTAATAGGGCTGTGAAAATTAAAAGATTAAATTCCTCCATTAATTGTTAATTTTTTTGATCGATCAAAATTCTTTTAAATGGTACTCACCTCTCCGTCGGCTTCCGGGTCTTCAGGTAGTTCCGTCGGAGATCCGGTGATGTCACGGACATCGACATCACCGGACTCCTCCCCCTTCCCCAAGTGCCTCCGTCTGCTAATGAAGGGAAGGGGGGGAGGAGTCTGGTGACATTGAAGTTCTAATTGAACGCAACGCGTACGGGGGAGGAGCTACACATGACGTCACCCGCTGCTGCCCTACGGAACTAACACAATTGTCGGCTTTACATGCTGTGTTTTTATCATCTTTATGTGAGTAGTTTGTGTTTGAACACAAAAATGAAATATTATACTTAAGCGGTGAGCACTTAGATCTTTTCTTTCTACCCATGACCTGGCGTCCTTGCTGAGATCTAAGGAGACGTGAGAGAAGTTTATGGTCCGTGTTAACCCTTTTGATACCCGCTTGCATGACCACCTGTTTGCACAGGGGTCCATGCCATAAGGTGAGAGTGATTAGTTAGACCGGAGGTGGAGGGATTGTCACGCTACTGTGGAAAAAAAAATTACTTACGTCAGTGCTACAGTTTGAATTTAACACGTATTTGTGTAAACTGTGAAGTTAAGTCATAGATTGTGGAAACTAACTAGTGTCAGGTGATTGTATATAGTGTATATCACATTTACCACTGACTAATGCAGAGTTGCAATGCAAGGAGATCAGCTAAAAGTAGTTGGATCTGTATGTGCGTTATAATTAATCGAAATCAGTCGATTAATCGATTAAAAAAAAAAAAAAAAAAAACGATTAATCGAACACGAAAATTTTATCAGTAACAGACCTAGAAATTAATATAACTTTTCACACAAATAGAGATTTCTTTTGGTGGTATTTGATCACCACTGGGTTATTTATTTTATAAATGAAAAAAAGACAGAAAATTTGCCATAAGAAAAAAAGAAAAAAAAAAGAAATATCTTTTCTATTTTCTGTTATAAAACATATCCAGTATAATCAAATTTCATTCATTTAGGCCAAGATGTATTCTGCTACATGTCTTTGGTAAAAATAAAATATTAACCATTTTTAATGTATTAATTGGTTTGTGCGAAAACATCTACAAACTATGGTACATACAGTATCTCACAAAAGTGAGTACACCCCTCACATTTTTGTAAATATTTTATTATATCTTTTCATGTGACACACTGAAGAAATGACACTTTGCTACAATGTAAAGTAGTGAGTGTACAGCTTGTATAACAGTGTAAATTTACTGTCCCCTCAAAATAACTCAACACACAGCCATTAATGTCTAAACCGCTGGCAAGAAAAGTGAGTACACCCCCTAAGTGAAAATGTCCAAATTGGGCCCAAAGTGTCAATATTTTGCGTGGCCACCATTATTTTCCAGCACTCCCTCAACCCTCTTGGGCATGGAGTTCACCAGAGCTTCACAGGTTGCCACTGGAGTCCTCTTCCACTCCTCCATGACGACATCACGGAGCTGGTGGATGTTAGAGACCTTGTGCTCCTCCACCTTCCATTTGAGGATCCCCCACAGATGCTCAATAGGGTTTAGTCTGGAAACATGCTTGGCCAGTCCATCACCTTTACCCTCAGCTTCTTTAGCAGGAGGTGTGTTTGGGGTCGTTATGTTGTAATACTGCCCTGCGGCCCAGTCTCTGAAGGGAGGGGATCATGCTCTGCTTTAGTATGTCACAGTACATGTTGGCATTCATGGTCCCCTCAATGAACTGTAGATTCCCAGTGCCGGCAGCACTCATGCAGCCCCAGACCATGACACTTCCACCACCATGCTTGACTGTAGGCAAGACACACTTGTCTTTGTACTCCTCACCTGGTTGCCGCCACACACGTTTGACACCATCTGAACCAAATAAGTTTATCTTGGTCTCATCAGATCACAGGACATGGTTCCAGTAATCCATGTCCTTAGTCTGCTTGTTTTTAGCAAACTGTTTGCTGGCTGGGGAGGGAAAATGGGTAAATGTGCCTAATTTGGACATTTTCACTTAGAGGTGTACTCACTTTTGTTGCCAGCGGTTTAGACATTAATGGCTGTGTGTTGAGTTATTTTGAGGGGACAGCAAATGTACACTGTTATACAAGCTGTACACTCACTACTTTACATTGTAGCAAATTGTCATTTCATCAGTGTTGTCACATGAAAAGATAGAATAAAATATTTACAAAAATGTGAGGGGTGTATTTACTTTTGTGAGATACTGTATACTGGAATTCATGGAGCTATAGACGCTATACTGTAACGGTGGTGATCAGAGACATATAGTGTGATTGTTATAGGGTGGCTGGCAAGCTGCTTTTACTTACTTAATCTGACTGTTTTTTCTCCCTGCTTTTCAGAAAGAAGAAGAAACAGCCAGACCGCTCTTCACTGTACACACTGTTTGTAAACACAGAACTCTCTGTGTGATTGGATACAGCCGATCAGCTGATTTCAGCCGACATCATTGGCTGACATCTGCTGCCAAACTCCTGCTATGACCACTCGCAGCATGGGTCGGCAGTGGCAAGTACATGCGTGCCCCAAACCTGGAAGAAGGCCATCACATACATGTATGTGACTGTGCCTGTACCCGTCGCCCGCTCACAGTATATTTACTGTGAGCAATTGGCCAGTAGTTAAACCTCATGGTGGGATTTTATGGAAGTGCGCCGTAGTCTTTTGTTTTTGCCATATGTGCCGAACAGGATGAGTTTATGAAGCCAGCACTTGAGTGGGGCCAGAGGAATATGCTCAGGACTGGGATCGGTTCAGTCTTTCCTTTGTATCTACAGATGCAAAAAATATCATGTCCGATGCAATTTGAGGCTTGTAGGGACGATATGCATGGACGTCAAACTGGTTTTGCACACAGTTGCTTTTTCTGATGCCTGTTGAGGGAAGACTTCCTGGTAAAGGATCTTCCGCAATCTGGACATGAATATGGATTCTCACTACTGTGCGTGGCCTGGTGGCAGACCATGTCGGCCTTCCACCGGAAACACTTGCCGCACTCCGCACAGGAAAAGGGCTTTTCCCCAGTGTGAACCCTCTGGTGCCTTTCCAGCTGCGACTTGTGTGCAAAACATTTCCTGCAGTCTGAACAGGAGAACGGCCTCTTGCCCGAATGCATGGCTTGGTGTTCGACAAAGGAGGTCTTCCACCGAAAGGTTTCTCCGCACTCTTCACAGGAGAAAGGCCTCTCGCCAGTGTGGATGTTTTGGTGCCTGTCTAAGTGCGATTTATGAGCAAAGCTCTTCCCACATTCGCTGCAGGAAAACGGCTTCTCACCGGTATGGATTTTCCAATGTTTGACCAAGCTGGACTTGTGTATGAAGCATCTGCCACAGATCATGCAGGAGTTTTGGCTCTTATCAGCGTGCTTCTTCTGATGGAAGTTGAGCAACTGCCTCTCCGTGAATCTCTGGCCACATTCAGAGCATGAATATGGCTTCTCTCCTGTGTGGCGCCTCTGATGTTCAACCAGCCGTGCTCTGCGCATAAAACACTTCCCACATTCCGAGCAGGAGAAGGGCCTCTCCCCCGTGTGGACTCTAAGATGGAGGATAAGACGGGATTTGTGCAGAAAGCCCTTTCCACAGAGGGAACATGAGAGCGGCTTGTCACCCGAGTGGATGGACTGATGAACCAGGAGAGTCGAGCGCAGAGCGAAGCTCCTCCCGCACTCAGCACAGGTAAACGGCTTTTCGCCCGTGTGGGTTCTCTGATGCCCAATGAGGATGGACTTCTTCTCAAAGCATTTCCCGCAGTCATCGCAGGAGAAAGGCTTCTTCTTCATGGAGACCTGCTGGTGTTTGACCAGCGTTGACTTCTGCCGGTAGGACTTCCCACAGTCTGAACATGAATAGGGCTTCTCCCCCGAATGTAAAGCCTGGTGTTTGCCAAGAGAGGCCTTCTGGGTAAAAAGCTTCCCACATTCCGGACACGAGTATGGCTTCTCCCCCGTGTGGGTGATCTGGTGCCGGAGTAGATGATCTTTTTGCCTGAAACATTTTCCACAGTCAGGACACGAGTAGGGCTTCTCTCCTGTGTGGATCCGCCGGTGATAGTTTAACTGGGACCTCTGTGAAAACCTCTTTCCGCAGTCGCTGCAAGACAACGGCTTACCGATTCTTGATTTTCTCTAAAAAGAAACACAGATTTATATTTTACAACTTTTTTCCATAACTTACAAAAAATAAAAAAATAAAAACAAAAACCGCCTTAAAAGAGGCGAACTGAGATGGTGTGTGTGCTGCCTGTCACCTCAGAGGGGGGTTGGAGGTCACCTCTGGGCTGCCCCAGCCCTCCTCCTTCCCCTTCTGCTCCCTCTTCTCCCCCTTCCTTGTAGTAATGACATAAAAAATCCAAATGAGCATGTGAGCATAGTAACACAGACCGTGTGAAAGGGGAATGAGGAACAGGGGGGGGGGGGGAAGTGGTGAAAAAGAAAGGATAGAGAGTGGGGAGACTGGTGCAGAGTAGACAACTCCTAGGATAGGAGGGGCTAGAAGTGGATTAGACAAGTGAAGGGTAACAGCCCCCAGAGGGAACATGGCACCACAATTGCGGGATTGGGGGGCGTGTACCCGCTACGCGTCGACGCCACGCCCTACACGCACGCACGACTGACGTCAAGTTGACGCCGTGTGCCGGCGTGCTAGTTTACCATCTGCGTGCATACACTGACGGTGGATTAGATGTCTACATATAGGCGGTTCTCCGCCTGTGTGTATCGCTTCCCCCCTCAGAGCACGTTACAGCGTGACGTTGGCGGCACACTGTTCGATGGCAGGTAACCTCCACTCTATCACCCATTCTGGTCTCACACACCCCATGGTGATCACTATATTTATATATTCTTTCTTCTTCTCACTTTATGCAAACACTTAACCGGCATTGTGGTGCCATGTTCCCTCTGGGGGCTGTTACCCTTCACTTGTCTAATCCACTTCTAGCCCCTCCTATCCTAGGAGTTGTCTACTCTGCACCAGTCTCCCCACTCTCTATCCTTTCTTTTTCACCACTTCCCCCCCCCCCCCCCCTTGTTCCTCATTCCCCTTTCACACGGTCTGTGTTACTATGCTCACATGCTCATTTGGATTTTTTATGTCATTACTACAGTGCACATATCTGGTTTACACTCAGTATTACAGTACTGGAAGGGAAATTTGGCTCATCCAAATATCTTCGATTCTGTCTCTGGAGGGGTCGATCCTGCTGTTGCTTCTGTTGCCGCCTCAGCTCCCGGGTGGATGGTCATTCATCCCCCGGTGCAACACATCACTATATTTTCACTACCCATTTGCTCTGTACTACCTATACTACATTCCTACAGGTAATAAGTGACAGGACCACTTTGTTGCTCCTTCTCTTCCTGTATTAATCAACTATTACTAAATTAGTTACTTAATATTCATTACAGGTATTCCCATGTAGCTGCTCCTGATGAGTGGATACAATCCACGAAACGCGTAGAGCTTTCATATTTGATGTCATGTCACAGTATCCATGTTTACACCATGGGTATATCAAGTTGAGCCAGCAATCACATGTTCATGATGTTTGTGCCCATTCTTTTGTGTATACTGTCGATATCTACTGTATCATATGTCATATTGTCTACTATGCTACCAATCATTATTTTAAAATGATGTTACTATTTATGTCTTACCTACTCTGTATGATACCCATTTATTTAATTAAAGATATATTTAACAATACAGTACGCTCATCATGGTCACTACTGAACATCATATACATTGTATCAAGTTCTCACCTTACCCGAGTAGTGTGTTTCATATAAAGTCCCCATGCCCCTTATGTCCCCCATCTCCCCTTCTTTTCCAAATACTAATATATAAAATATCAATGTTTTCAAATTAAAAAGTATTTAACCACTTCCCAGCTAAGGACGTCATATGACGTCCTGGACTTTCAGTGGGAATATCTGAATGATGCCAGCAGCTACAGGCATCATTCAGATATCCTTGTTTTCAGCCGGCGATTCTGTGCACCATAGGAATGATCATAGTGGCAGTTCCACTGCTTGATCGTTCTTACAGGCAATGGGAGTGGACACCCCCCCTCCTGCCTCCATCCGGTGGTTCTCCGGGCTCTCCCGCGCCATCTGGGACCCGGAGAAAGAATCGCCCGGCGCCGGATGAGGACGATAGAGATTTCCGTTGACCATATGGTCACCAGTCATCTCTATGATTGTCGGAGGTCCGAGCGTGACGTTATGACATCACACCCGGGTTCCCGGGAATAAACAAAGCCGCGGCTGTCAGCATGAGATCTGTGAATTTTTTTTCTCGATCTCATGCTTTCCAGCCTGGAGGAGAGATGTGGGGTCTTATTGACTCTGCATCTCTCCATAAAGAGGACCTGTCACTAATGATTCCTATTACAAGGGATGTTTACATTCCTTGTAATAGAAATAAAAGTGATCAAAAAAAAAATGCTGTAAAAGAAAGTAAAAAAAAATAAATAAATAAATAAAAAGTAAAATAAAAAATATTTTTTTTTTTTTAAAACGCCCCTGTCCCCGGTAGCTTGCGCTCAGAAGCGAACGCACATGTTAGTCCCACCCACATATGTAAACGCTGTTTAAACTACACATGTGAGGTATTGCCGCATGCGTTAGAGCTTGAGCAACAATTCTATCTCTAGACCTCCTCTGTAACTCTAAACATGTAACCAGTAAAAAATTTGAAAGCGTCGTATGGATATTTTTAAGTACTGAAGTTTGGCGTCATTCCATGAGTGTGCACAATTTTAAAGCGTGACAGGTTAGGTATCTTTTTACTTGGCGTAACATCATCTTTCACATTATACAAAAAAAATTTAAACTTTACTGTTTTGTTATTTTTTAAATCATGAAACTGTTATTTTTTGCAATGACCGCCATTTTATTCCCTAGGGTGTCTGCTAAAAAAAAGATATATAATGTTTGGGGGTTCTGGGTAATTTTCTAGCAAAAGAATTATGATTTTTACATGTAGGAGAGGAGGGCCAGAATAGGCCAGGTATTGAAGTGGTTAAAATAAAATTTGATAAAGACCATTACACCTTCCTGTGACGGACCGTCCAGTACCCAGTTTGGGTGCTTTCCTCGGTATACAGCTTCCTCCAGTCTAGAACCAGGTATTATAGCTGAGCACCCAAGATCTAGACGACATTAGGGATCGAAAGTTTGGGCACCCCAGGTAAAAATGTGTATTAATGTGCATAACGAAGCCAAGGAAAGATGGAAAAATCTCCAAATGGCATCAAATTACAGATTAGACATTCTTATAATATGTCAAAAAAAGTTAGATTTTATTTCCATCATTTACACTTTCAAAATTACAGAAAACAAAAAAAATGGCGTCTGCAAAGATTTGGGCACCCTGCAGAATTTATAGCATGCACTGCCCTCTTTGCAAAGCTGAGACCTGCCAGTGTCATGGATTGTTCTCAATCATCGTCTGGGAAGACCAGGTGATGTCAATCTCAAAGGTTTTAAATGGCCAGACTCATCTGACCTTGCCCCAACAATCAGCACCATGGGTTCTTCTAAGCAGTTGTCTAGAAAACTGAAACTGAAAATAGTTGACGCTCACAAAGCTGGAGAAGGCTATAAGAAGATAGCAAAGCTTTTTCAGATGTCAATATCCTCTGTTCAGAATGTAATTAAGAAATGGCAGTCATCAGGAACAGTGGAAGTTAAAGCAAGATCTGGAAGACCAAGAAAAATATCAGACAGAACAGCTCGCAGGATTGTGAGAAAAGCAATTCAAAACCCACGTTTGACTGCACAATCCCTCCAGAAAGATCTGGCAGACACTGGAGTTGTGGTACACTATTCCACTATAAAGGGATACTTGTACAAATATGGTCTTCATGGAAGAGTCATCAGAAGAAAACCTCTTCTACGTCCTCACCACAAAAATCAGCGTTTGAAATTATAGACAAGCCTGAGGCATTTTGGAAACAAGTTCTGTGGACCGATGAGGTTAAAATATAACTTTTTGGCCGGAATGAGCAAAGGTACGTTTGGAGAAGAAAGGGCACAGAATTTAATGAAAAGAACCTCTGTCCAACTGTTAAGCATGGGGGTGGATCAATCATGCTTTGGGGTTGTATTGCAGCCAGTGGCACAGGGAACATTTCACAAGTAGAAGGAAAAAATGGATTCAATAAAATTTCAGCAAATTTTGGATGGTAACTTGATGCCATTTTCTTCTGATGCCATCTGTGAAAAGGCTAAAGTTAAAGAGAGGATGGCTTCTACAAATGGATAATGATCCTAAACACACCTCAAAATCCACAGGGGATTACATCAAGAGGCGTAAACTGAAGTTTTTGCCATGGCCTTCACAATCTCCTGACCTCAACATTATTGAAAATCTATGGATAGACCTTAAAAGAGCAGTGCGTGACAGACAGCCAAGAGATCTCAAAGAACTGGAAGACTTTTGTAAGGAAGAATGGGCAAAGATACCTCAAACAAGAATTGAAAGACTCTTGGCTGGCTACAAAAAGTGTTTACAAGCTGTGATACTTGCCAAAGGGGGCGGTACAAGATATTAACTCTGCAGGGTGCCCAAACTTTTGCAGACGCCATTTTTTTGTTTTCTGTAATTTTTGAAAGTGTAAATGATGGAAATAAAATCTAACTTTTTTTGACATATTAAAAGAATGTCTAATCTGTAATTTGATGCCATTTGGAGATTTGTTCCATCTTTCCTTGGCTTCGTTATGCACATTAATACACATTTTTTCACCTGGGGTGCCCATTAGGACGATCTGCCTAGCAACAGCCTTTCTGGTAAGTAAAAAAAAAATCCCCATTTTTTTAAGTTTTTGTTTTCAGGGTGTCCCACCACTTTAACAACTAGTCACCTAGACAAGCCTAGGTGACTCAGGGCATTGTCCACCCAGACAGACTGGCACCAGTATTCAAGAAGACCCAGGGCTGTCCAAATCTCATTAACCAGCTTTCTTTTCACATCCATCTTCTCACTGTGTTTCAAGTTGGCATAGACCATCATGGCTTCCTTCTTGACTGTTAAATGTAATAATGTCATCTTGCATCATATAACAGGACATCTTCCTGAATGCTTGTAGATCCCTCAAATGCCAGGGCCCATAGTCAGGCAAGAGGCTACCTTGCAGTGCCCTCCAAAAGTCCCTGTCCCGGTTGGGTCGGTCACACTTGTCTTTGAATCAATAAGCCTCTGCTATGCTCATCTGAATTTTAACAGCATTTCATGATCTGTCCAGAGAAGTCTGCCGCGTAAGAAACATGGAACCCAGCACAAACTATGCTAAACTTACCTTTTCTCCATTCGGAGCAGCGAGTTGACGTTTCCGCATTTTTAATCTTCTGTATCGTCCATCTGAAAGGAACAGAAATGGTCAACCCTTTTCTTCAGAAGCAGCATACACCTTCTCCAACACCCCAGTCCTGTCTCTATGTGCCAATTATGATGGCTCACAACTGTGCCCTGGACTGCCCTGGTACTGATGTCTTCTACAGATAGGGGTGAGAAGATAGGAAGAGACCCTCAGCAGAAGAGCCATCAAGTATGATCTAACCCTTTTCCTAAAAAATATGGACTTCCTAAAACGGACCTAAACCCTCCTATTGTTTTCAGCCAAGGAAGCGGCCATATTGGCTTCTGTATTATCTGCAGTTGCCATGGTGCCGTTTTTTGAAACTTAAATTGATGGAAGACCCAATTTGCATTTATGCGACTTGTCATGCAACTTTGGATATCAGACAAGTTGTACGTTTTTCAGTGATAACCATTCATATATGTGCGATATAACCACTTGA
Source organism: Lithobates sylvaticus (assembly GCA_028564925.1). Taxonomy (NCBI): domain Eukaryota; kingdom Metazoa; phylum Chordata; class Amphibia; order Anura; family Ranidae; genus Lithobates; species Lithobates sylvaticus. The sequence continues at coordinate 623,156,724 of CM053028.1, read as the reverse complement.
CCTCCGGGAGATTATTTATTTTTTGCTATACGGCACTGCGTTACGTTATATACACTATATGTTAGGTTATTTATGAAATTTTAGTCTTTAGTAAAAAAATGTCTATAATGGAGCAGATGCAAAAAATGGCAAAAAATAAAAGACAAAGCTGCCCTTCCATAAAGTCACCCAACATGAAGTTTAATCGAAGGGGTGGGCGTCTGACATAGTCCACTCTGAGAGGCATGGCTTAGGGCAGGGACCATGTTAGAAGCCTCCTGCTATGATCAACCACTTAACCTCTGAAAGGTTTTACCCCCCTTCCTGACCAGGGCATTTTTTGCTATTCAGCACTGTGCTACTTTAACTGACAATTGCGCGGTCATGCAACACTGTACATGAATCAAATATAGGTCATTTTTTCCCACAAATAGATCTTTCTTTTGGTGGTATTTGATCAAAAAAAAAAAAAAAGTGTTTTTTTGTTTTTTTTTCTTTAAAATTGTCAATCTTTTTAACTTTCTCCTATAAAACCTATCCAATAAAAAAAAAAAGTAAATGTCTTCATAAATTTAGGCCAATATGTAATCTGCTACATATTTTTGGTAAAAAAAATCCCAATAAGTGTATATTGATTGGTTTGAAAAAGTTTTAGCATCTACAAACTATTAAATATATACTGGAATTTTTAATTGATTATTTTTATACTAGTAATTACTGCGATCAGCGACTTATAGTGGGACTGTGATATTGCGGTGGGCAATCTGACACTTTGTGGGAATCAGTGACACCAACACAGTGATCAGTGCTAAAAATATGCACTGTCACTGTACTAATGACACTGGCTGGGAAGGGGTTAAACATCAGGGGCGATCAAAGGTTTATCTGTTTGCCAAAGAAGTGTTTGTGTGTACACTGTGTGGTGCTTTCACTAAGGCTATGATGGATTTTATTCTCTGCTTTCCAGGGAAACAAAATCCAGCACGTCCCGCTGACAGAACGGAGCTCTGCCTTGTGTCTCTCCTCACCGATCAGTGGGTGCCGGAGGACATCCATTGGCTGGCACCCGCTGATCGGCTTTTGCTGTGACTAATCAAAGCAGAAGTGGCAGTGATGAGTTTAAACCAATATCTTATAGAAAAAATTAGAATAAACAGTGGCGCTCTATATATATATACTAAAAAAGCATATATAAATAGCTTATACTAAACAAATTTCACCACCTAATGTTCAGTGAAATAATGAACAAAACATATCAAACATCAAAATCAAAACACCATGTGTACGTGAAAAAAAATAATAAAAAATAGTGAACATAAGATAAAAAGGATAATTACTAGTGTGACCACCAGTAAAGCTAGTGATGCCAAAATATACAGTGAGATATAAAGTCCATATATAGCTCCTCTAAAAAATGTGCAAAATTTTCTTCTTTTTCAGTCTTCCACCACACCGCAGTGATTAAGTGTTATTTCCTCCCCCAACAGAAACGCACTCACCAGAAAATTAGCCCGCACTCTCGTGTCAGGCAGTTGCGCATAGAAACCCACCATAGGGGTTTTAAAGTGATCACTCTTCAAACAATAATGCGACAGGATCTCTCCATATGTGAGAAAAGAAATGCTCAAAATAGTGTAAAACCATTTAAAATTTTATTTTCAAAATCAAATAAAACCTTCAACCATTTCACTCACATGTTTAAAAGTCAAAGCCAGCATTGATTAGGGTATAAACAGCACTGCACTGCACGCTCCACTTCAAAACCACAAAAACAATTGAGAACCAACAGTCACGGCGGACTCGAGGTGTGCACAAGCTGTTCAAAGATGTATCTCACCCCCTCCTCACTGCCCGTGCTGTAGGAACGAAAAGTGCCTCTCCTCCGTGAGCTTCTAGCGTCAGGATCAAACGATTAGTTGCCGCTCAGCCACGCCCCCGACATGTTTCGTCATTGAGAATCGACTTAATCATGGGGTTGGTCGAACGGCATGTCACTCAACCTATATATACCCTCCCACCCCCGTACGGGCAGCGTTGCGCATGCGCCGCTAGAAAAAACTTGCGCATGCGCCTGACACTCTCGGCGCCTGCGCACTCCTCGTGTCCCCGTTCGTGTACATAACAGAATTCCACATAATCATTGGTTATTTGCATGTTAGCATATACAATCAATCACTAGACACCCCACCTATCTCACGCCCCTTCCTGAGCATCAGTGGGTAACTGAAGGCAGTGCAATAGTATAACCCATGACTGCGCTATAGCGACCTATATCCCTGCCTCAGATGGCTGTATATTGGACACTCTATCCATAGATTACATGGACTATATCACAATCCTTATCGGCGGACTTTGATCTCATAATAGAGATATTAAAACTAGGCGGTAAGTATATGTGTAAATCAAACCATGCAACTTCCCCAATCACCCGGGGAAACATGCTTAGTTGACATAACAGTACAGATGTAAAACAGTGCACTATATGCATATAAGCTGGTACCGCTGCACTCTATATAAAATATTTATTTTAAAATAAATTAAAATGATTGTAAAATATATAATATTATACCAATTTATTAATTTTGGAGGTCTATCTATCTGAAAGTATGAATGACTACAGTACACCAATTCATCAATTGATGAAATATTCCATCAGCCCATCAGTTGAAGAACTAATAGTGGTCAAATCAACACCCCATGTTAAAATTAATTCATATAAGGTGCCACATATTGATATAGGGCATCTTATTGTATATATTACGAGATTATACATATAAGTATATCTGCGAAAAATTATATCAATGAATCATGGGAGTTAATTAATGAGGGATGATTATCTACTATATATCAAAAAAATATATAATTAAATAAATTAAAAAATTATTAAAAAAAAAAAAAAAAAAAAAAAATTTTTTTTTTTTATTCATATGGGGGCTAAAAAATATTAATAGTTTCCTAGAGAGTAAGAATATTGATTAAAATTCTTAATTAAAAATTATTGATAAAGCAGTTAAGATCTACCTCAATATTCAACCCCCTAGGAGTTAAACATTTAAAGAGGAAGATCCACCTGGTTTCCCTCTGTGATAGGTCTCTCACTCTATTTGACCCCCTCCATGATGGGTGCACTATATCAATACCAACGAATTGTAATAGGCTGGGGTCCTGCTGGTGCTTTTCTCTAAAGTGCAATGACACACTGTGAAATTTGAAACCCTTTCGTATGTTTGCCAAGTGCTCAGCTATACGCACTCTTAATAATCTCTTGGTTCTCCCTATGTAGAATAAACCACAGGGGCACCACATGAGATATACCACAAAGGATGAGTTACAGGTGATAAACTCTTTGATGGTAAAACTTTCATTATCCCTATTCGTCACCTCTGTAACCCCCCTATTTTGTACTTTTACTGTCCGGCAACAGATGCACTTTCTACAGCAGAAGAAACCTTTAAAATCAATCCTAATAATGCTTTCATCCGGGGGGTTCAAGATCTTTCTAACAACTTGATCACCGAAGCTCGGTGCCTTCTTATATATAAACTTCGGTTGTTGTGGTAAAATCCCCCCCAGATGTTTATCCCTACATAAAATATGCCAATATTTCTTATAAATATTTTCAATCTCCTTATATTGGCAATGAAAACTTGAAATAAAACCTAATTGGTGTTGATCAGGTACCAATTGCTTATCTTTTTTCTTGAGACACTCAGTTCTAGGTATTTTGGCCACCTCATTAATTAGCCCATCAATAGTACACTCTTTATACCCCTTCTGAACAAACTTATTTTTTAGGACATCAGCCTGGATAAAAAAATCGTCTAATTCTGTGCAATTTCGTCGGACACGTAGAATTTGGCCTTTAGGTATATTTCTTATCCATGCAGGGTGATGACCACTCCTGATGGACAAATAGCTGTTCCGATCCGTTGCTTTGAAATATACCTTAGTGCTGAGAATGTTTAAATTCTTATTTATAGTGACATCCAAGAAATTCACAGATTCCTCACTAATTTGATATTCCAACTTGATGTTATTGTTATTGCGATTTAAAGCATTCAAGAATTCTAACACGGATTCTCTAGATCCCTCCCATATGAACAGGAGGTCATCTATAAATCTTCGATAAAATTTTAATTGTGGTAGTGGATTATTGAAGATCTGTCTATCTTCCCACTCAGCCATAAACAGGTTGGCGAGGCTAGGGGCATATTTAGCTCCCATTGCCACGCCAACCTGCTGGGAGTAGAACTGTCCTCCAAACCAGAAGTAGTTATGCGACATACAGAAGTCTAGGATATGTCCCAAAAACTGCTTTTGAGTATGTGGGATATCCTCACGCCTACTTAGAGCCCAATTTAAGGCTAATGCCGCATCCTCATGCTGTATAATGGTATACAGCGACGCGACATCAGCTGTTACTAAAAAGGATGTAGTGGCTCCATTCAACTTAACCTCTTGTAATAGTACCAATAGTTCCGAAGTATCCTTCAGATAGGCTTTGGTTGCTTTAACACTTGGCTGAAGAAATTTATCTAAATATTCCCCTAACCTAGATGTCACAGAGCCAATCCCGTTAACAATTGGTCGTGGGGGTGGTATCTTAGTGTTTTTATGGACCTTCGGCAAAGTGTAAATAATAGGTATTCTACACATGCTGGGGGCCAAATACTTCTTCTCTTTTATGTTCAGAGCACTGATCCTATACCCCCACTCTACCAAAGACGTTAACTGTGTTATGTATGGTTCTGTTGGGTCAGCTGGTAACTTCTTATAGGTCACTTCATCACTTAGAAGTTCCAATAACTGATTCTGATAAAATACTTTGTCCATAACTACAACCCCTCCTCCCTTATCTGCAGGGCGGATGATTATGTTTTTTCTCCCTTCTAAAGATTTAATCCCTTCTCTAATATATTCAGGGTTGACTCTTTTTTGTTGGGGTAATTCTTCAATGTCTTTCAGTACCAGATTTTTGAACACTTCTATATAGTGATTACTAGGGTTCTGGGGGTTGAATATGGATCTATTCTTCAGACCACTGTCCACCATCCCATTCTTGCTGGTTCTAATCATAGGGTTAATAGGTTGGTTCAAGAAATACTTTTTAATATTCATAGTTCTGATGAACTTATGCGTGTCTATATAGACCTCGAATTTGTTCATCACTTTCTTCTGTGCACACTTTAAACCAAGATTCAGAATATTAAGCTCCTTTTTATTCAGTTCTATTTCGCTAATATTAAATATCCCTATGTTCATACATCTCTCATCCTTTTTTTGGGAGGATATTCGTTTGCCTGCCCTGCAACCCCGTTTTCTCTTTGTGGAGGCATAGCCTCCTTGTTGGGGATTTGCGAAGGGCCAATCCTTCCCCTCCCTCTTTGATTCATACTCTGAGGATTCTTCCTTGGAGTACCCCCTTTCCCTCCCCTCCCCCTGTGTCCTAAAAAAGACGAGGAGTCCTGTGCATAACCATATTCATCCCCATCTCTCAACGGGGTGAATCGGTTATACAATGGGATGTCCCCTCTAGGGTCTGGGTGATAATTAGGAGGGGGGAACTGATTCGGTGGAGGGTAATTGAAATGAGGGGGACGCTGGGGATATTGTTGCCAAGGTTGATTAGTATGCGAAGGATAATATTCATATGGGATGTTTGGTTGGGTCATAGGACCATGTGCCCCATTACTTTTAAAGTTACGGGGTGATTGATAATCATAATGATTGTACGCCTGGCCCCTTCTTTCCTGCATTGGTCTCGGTGAATATTGGTCGCCATAGGGTTGAGTTCCTCCATTCATTAGAGGGACACCTTTTCTTGGTTTTCCTGGCTTACCTAATTCATTTCTCTGAGTGCTACCTTTACCCCCATTTTTTTTATTATTTATATTATTACCATGATCTGGTTTGGGAGAAATCTGCACCACCGATTCATCCATACCTTCACATGGGGGGTCTATCATAGTTTCACCACTAGTCCCAGCAGTCAAAGCGGAATTGGTTTGCCATGCATATATGTTCCCCGTTTTAAAGTCATTGGAATCCCTATTGTATTTTTTGACCTTCTTTTTCTGAGTGTCTCGGTCTATTTTTTCAAGTTTTTTCTTCATAGTTATATTAAAATCCTTCATTGTATTGGAGTCCTTGACGGGCTCCAATTTTCCCTCTATGACCTTAATTTTCTCATTAAGTATTTCTAATTTCATACGTTTTCTACTTAAAACTAAACTTTGTACATCCCTCCCCATTTTATTAAAAAAACTGAGCCATTCATCTATAAATTTCTGTTCAGTAAGACCGTCTTGAGGTGGAACATCCCACCTTAAGCTTCTAAAAATCAGATTTTCTCTCTGATAGTGTTCAAACGTAAATATATCCCACCAGGTTTTAATGCGTTTCTCAAGTAAATTATCTAATACTTTCAATAATCCTGAAATGTCTTCCTCATAGTCAGTGGTGACCTGATCTGTAGAGAAGATGCATACGGGATCCATTTGTCTATTCAACAAATAATTAAATGCATCCATGGCTGCAAGTGGTAGAAAAACAATGTGTAAAGAAATGTAGGAATCTAAATATACCGCCCCTATCTAGACGCCTCCACTGCGCGCAGGATAATAATTAACCTCACCCTACAGCTGCCACTTTAAATGAAAAACATATGAGTGATGAGTTTAAACCAATATCTTATAAATCAAAAATTAGAATAAACAGTGGCGCTCTATATATATATACTATAAAAAGCATACATAAATAGCTTATACTAAATAAATTTCACCACCTAATGTTCAGTGAAATAATAAACAAAACATATCAAACATCAAAATCAAAACACCATGTGTACGTGAAAGAAAATAATAAAAAATAGTGAACATAAGATAAAAAGGATAATTACTAGTGTGACCACCAGTAAAGCTAGTGATGCCAAAATATACAGTGAAATATAAAGTCCATATATAGCTCCTCTAAAAAATGTGCAAAATTTTCTTCTTTTTCAGTCTTCCACCACACCGCAGTGATTAAGTGTTATTTCCTCCCCCAACAGAAACGCACTCACCAGAAAATTAGCCCGCACTCTCGTGTCAGGCAGTTGCGCATAGAAACCCACCATAGGGGTTTAAAGTGATCACTCTTCAAACAATAATGCGACAGGATCTCTCCATATGTGAGAAAAAGAAATGCTCAAAATAGTGTAAAACCATTTAAAATTTTATTTCCAAAATCAAATAAAACCTTCAACCATTTCACTCACATGTTTAAAAGTCAAAGCCAGCATTGATTAGGGTATAAACAGCACTGCACTGCACGCTCCACTTCAAAACCACAAAAACAATTGAGAACCAACAGTCACGGCGGACTCGAGGTGTGCACAAGCTGTTCAAAGATGTATCTCACCCCCTCCTCACTGCCCGTGCTGTAGGAACGAAAAGTGCCTCTCCTCCGTGAGCTTCTAGCGTCAGGATCAAACGATTAGTTGCCGCTCAGCCACGCCCCCGACATGTTTCGTCATTGAGAATCGACTTAATCATGGGGTTGGTCGAACGGCATGTCACTCAACCTATATATACCCTCCCACCCCCGTACGGGCCGCGTTGCGCATGCGCCGCTAGAAAAAACTTGCGCATGCGCCTGACACTCTCGGCGCCTGCGCACTCCTCGTGTCCCCGTTCGTGTACATAACAGAATTCCACATAATCATTGGTTATTTGCATGTTAGCATATACAGTCAATCATTAGACACCCCACCTATCTCACGCCCCTTCCTGAGCATCAGTGGGTAACTGAAGGCAGTGCAATAGTATAACCCATGACTGCGCTATAGCGACCTATATCCCTGCCTCAGATGGCTGTATATTGGACACTCTATCCATAGATTACATGGACTATATCACAATCCTTATCGGCGGACTTTGATCTCATAATAGAGATATTAAAACTAGGCGGTAAGTATATGTGTAAATCAAACCATGCAACTTCCCCAATCACCCGGGGAAACATGCTTAGTTGACATAACAGTACAGATGTGAAACAGTGCACTATATGCATATAGACCAATACCGCTGCACTCTATATAAAATATTTATTTAAAATAAAAGCAAATGATTGTAAAATATATAATATTATACCAATTTATTAATTTTGGAGGTCTATCTATCTGAAAGCATGAATGACTACAGTACACCAATTCATCAATTGATGAGATATTCAATCAACCCATCAGTTGAAGAACTAATAGTGGTCAAATCAACACCCCATGTTGAAATTATTTCATATAAGGTGCCACATATTGATATAGGGCAACTTATTATATATATTACTAGAAGCTCACGGAGCTCACGGAGGAGAGGCACTTTTCGTTCCTACAGCACGGGCAGTGAGGAGGGGGTGAGATACATCTTTGAACAGCTTGTGCACACCTCGAGTCCGCCGTGACTGTTGGTTCTCAATTGTTTTTGTGGTTTTGAAGTGGAGCGTGCAGTGCAGTGCTGTTTATACCCTAATCAATGCTGGCTTTGACTTTTAAACATGTGAGTGAAATGGTTGAAGGTTTTATTTGATTTTGGAAATAAAATTTTAAATGGTTTTACACTATTTTGAGCATTTCTTTTTCTCACATATGGAGAGATCCTGTCGCATTATTGTTTGAAGAGTGATCACTTTAAAACCCCTATGGTGGGTTTCTATGCGCAACTGCCTGACACGAGAGTGCGGGCTAATTTTCTGGTGAGTGCGTTTCTGTTGGGGGAGGAAATAACACTTAATCACTGCGGTGTGGTGGAAGACTGAAAAAGAAGAAAATTTTGCACATTTTTTATAGGAGCTATATATGGACTTTATATTTCACTGTATATTTTGGCATCACTAGCTTTACTGGTGGTCACACTAGTAATTATCCTTTTTATCTTATGTTCACTATTTTTTATTATTTTCTTTCACGTACACATGGTGTTTTGATTTTGATGTTTGATATGTTTTGTTTATTATTTCACTGAACATTAGGTGGTGAAATTTATTTAGTATAAGCTATTTATGTATGCTTTTTATAGTATATATATATAGAGCGCCACTGTTTATTCTAATTTTTAATTTATAAGATATTGGTTTAAACTCATCACTCATATGTTTTTCATTTAGTGGCAGCTGTAGGGTGAGGTTAATTATTATCCTGCGCGCAGTGGAGGCGTCTAGATAGGGGCGGTATATTTAGATTCCTACATTTCTTTAGAAGATCACTACAGCAGAGGTCTCCGGGCCGCGGAGGAGAAAAGTAATGTCAGCGGTGCGGCGGCGGGGGAGAGAGATGACATCAGTGAGTGGGTGTTGTCACACTATAACAGGCAGTGTGTTACTGGCAGGATCGCCAATAAAGTAATAAAAAAAAGAATCTGAAACTCACCTGTGCTGATCTCTCTAGGAATTTCCTCCTCCTTATTTGACTCGTTACCAGATAGATTGTCTTCTTCCTTCACCTCTACTTTAATAATGAGATTTTCATTCTGAACAACACATATCCATTATTCAATACATTGTATGTTATATGAAATAAAACAGAATAGAAATACATATAATGCCATGCAAAACAAAATAAAAATGAATGGCTCACCTACAAACCGGAATTGTCCCCTGCAGTGATTCCTTTTCACCAATATATGCCCTCAGCCTTTTGGGCTGAATGACAGCCAGTATCATCCAACCCACTTCCTGTGAGCCCAGGGTGTCATGGATCTGCCCCCTGGGGCATGTCATCAACCTGAAGTTAGAGTACTAATGTACTGGATGGAGCTCACCTCTTGAGAATCCAAGGTTCACCCACCATCGCCATTAAAGGAGAAAAGGAAAGACCTCCGGGGGCCCCAGAATTTTTTTTCCCTTTCAATCTTATTAAAGTTTTTCAACAACATGAAACTGAAATTAAAATTTACAGTAGACGGGGGGAGGGGGGGTATGAGGGTAGAAAGGGGCAGCAAGTGTGAACAAGTAAAGATCTAGGGAGGGAAACGGAAAATCGTAAGAGCACTCCATCATGGTTCAGAGGAAACAGTAACAGAGTCCTCTTTGGCCCAGGTCAGAAACTCAGATGACTATCAGAACTTCGACCAAGTGGTCCAGGTGTAGAAAAACTGTTCTTTTTCCAGTTCCTGTGCCAACAGCCATTCCAGATCCCTAACAGAGTCTAGTTCGATTGCCCACCCCCCAAGGGAGAGACATTTTTTTAAGGGGGTAGATGTTGGGGGTGACACTAGAGTTTTGCTTTAAAGTCTAACTAAACCTAAAAATTAAAACTGCTAAAATGGTAGCTCAAGCTCCGGATTTGCCAACATTTCCTCTTTCTCTTCTTCAAGCTTTGTTTTAATATTACTTTGAGATCCTGTAACTTTTTTGCATTCTTATGGTGACAACACTCCATGAGCAGCCTTCTAATCAGGAGAAGTGTTGTCACCATAGGTTGGCAGCTGCCTGTGGACCCCAAGCAGATGCCAGCACATACAGCTTGAAGTCCAAAGGGAGCACAAGGAATTATGGGACTCAGAGGAAGATGTGCACCAGTGCGTACCAAAGCGGGACTGCCTAAAAGGAACAAGGTGGGATGAGCGTGGCATGCTGCATATAGTTACATAGTTAGACTGGTTGAAAAAAATAAACAAGTCCATCTAGTTCAAATTATACAATCCTATATACACAATACTATACCCAAATTTCATCCAGAGGAAGGCAAAAACAACCTCAGCAAAGCATGACCCAATTTGCTCCAGCAGGGGAAAAAAATCCTTCCTGATCCCCCGAGAGGCAATCGGATATTCCCTAGATCAACTTTACCTATAAATATACAGTGGGGAAAATTATTTAATTCCCTGCAGATTTTGTAGGTTTTCCCACGTACACAGAAATTAAGGGTCCAGAAAAAAAATCCAGAAAAAAAAATACATGATACAAATGTTATAGATTGAGTTGCAGTTCAGTGAGTAAATTAAGCATTTGATCCCCAAACAAAACATGACTTAGTACTTGGTGGAGAAACCCTCGTTGGCAAGCACAGAGGTAAGATGTTAGACCAATCCATGACCTTTATGTGCTTCTTCTTCAGCCACTCCTTTAATGCCTTGGCGGTATGTTTTGGGTCGTTGTCATGCTGGAAGACCCATCCACAACCCATCTTTAGTGTTCTGGCTGAGGGAAGAAGGTTCTCATCCAAGATTTTACAATACATGGCCCCGTCCATTGGCTCCTCAATGCCAGAAAGTCGGCCTGTACCTTTATCAGAGAAACAGCCCCAAAGCATAATGTTTCCACCTCTGTGCTTGACTGTAGGGATGGTGTTCTTAGGGTCATAGTCAGCATTTTTCTTCTTCTCCAAACATGGTGAGTTGAGTTAATGCCAAAAAACTAAATTTTGGTCTTATCTGACCACAGCACTTTCTCCCAATCTTTCTCTGAATCATTTAGATGTTCAATGGCAAACTTCAGACGAGCCTGTGCACGTGCCTGCTTGAGGAGGGGAACCTTGCGGGTGCTGCAGGATTTCAATCCATGGTGGCGTATTGTGTTACCAATGGTTTGTTTGGTGACTGTGGTCCCAACTGCCTTGAGATAATTTACAAGCTCCTCCCGTGTAGTTATGGGCTGATCCCTCACTTTTCTCATGATCATCCCTACCCCATGAGGTGAAATCTTGCATGGAGCTCCAGACCAAAGGTTAATGATGGTCATTTTGCATTTCTTCCATTTGCCAATAATCGCTCCAACAAATGTCTCCTTCTCACCAAGCTTCTTGCTGATGGTCTTGTAGCCCATTCCAGCCTTGTGTAGGTCTACAATCTTGTCCCTGACGTCCTTTGACAGCTCTTTGGTGTTGCCCATGATGGTGAGGTTTGAATGGAAGAAAGAGATTCTGTGGACCGGTGTCTTTTATACACATAACGAGTTGTCGTTAGGAGCACCTTCTTAAATTGACAGGACTAATCTGTGTACCACGTGAGCACATACTGTAGCCAGTCTGGGAGACAGAATTATTGTTGGTTGGTAGGGGATCAAATACTTATTTTACTCACTGAGATGCAACTCAATTTATAAATATTGTATCGTGTTTTTTTTTTCTGGATTATTGGTTGATATTTTCTCTCTATCATTTAACCACTTGCCACAAAATCACGTACCTGTACGTCATTTTGCACAAGTGGTTGTACTGGAGTTATGCCTGCAGCTACAGGCATCACCCCGGTACCGTTTTTTAGAGGCAACAGTCGGCTTTCTTGTAATAACAACCAATGCGGCTAAGCAGCCACTCAACTGTTATTACAAGCAGCATTCCTTGTGACAGTAAGGCCCCTTTCACACTTGTGCGACTTCAAAGTCACGCGATTTTGCCGCGATTTCAAGGAATGCCTGTATAAGTGCCATCAAAATCGGACCAAAGTAGTGCAGGGACTACTTTGAAGTCGGAACGTCTTGAAGTCGTACTAATATTAATGGCTGTCATTGGAAATCATGGGGAACGACTTGTCATGCTACTTTGCAGTCCCAAATCATGGCACAAGTCGTATAAGTGTGAAAGGGGCCTAATAAAAAAGTGATCAGAGAATTTGTTTCTAAAAGGGACAAAATAAATAAAATAATGCAAGATAAATAAGAAAAAAAATAAAGATGTTTAAAGCAGTGCTCGACAAACCCCGGTCGCCAGGTCGCATTGGCGACTAGAATTAGTGACCTGGCGCCCGGGGCAGCATAGCTGGGGGTATCCTGTCTCCATAGTGCACCCCCGCGTGCGATCGCGATGGACCGCGCCGGACGGTAATTGAGGCTTTGTGGCCTTGTGCAGTCCTATGGTACCTTCTAGAATCTGGCGCCCTCTTGTGGTGGCCGTTGGTATGACACCCAGCAATGCTAATGGAGAGCTGTTTGTTTTCTCTGCCTGCCCATCTCCTTCCCTTTTACTTGGAACCCCCAAACATTATATATATATTTTTTATTCTAACACCCTAGAGAATAAAATGGCGGTCGTTGCAATACTTTCTGTCACACCGTATTTGCGCAGCGGGCTTACAAGCGCACTTTTTTGGGAAAAAATACTTTTTTTAATTAAAAAATAACACAACAGTAAAGTTAGTCCAATTTTTTTTTTTTATATTGTGAAAGATAATGTTACGGCGAGTAAATTGATACCAAACATGTCACGCTTCAAAATTGTGCCCGCTCGTGGAATGACGACAAACTTTTACCCTTTAAAATCTCCATAGGCGACGTCTAAAAAATTCTACAGGTTGCATGTTTTGAGTTACAGAGGAGATCTAGGGCTAGAATTATTGCTCTTGCTCTACCGATCACGGCAATACCCCACATGTGTGGTTTGAACACCGCTTTCATATGCGGGCGCTACTCACGTATGCGCTTGCTTCTGCAAACAAGCTCAGCGGGACGGGGCGCGTTTAAAATTTTTATTTTTTTCTTATTTATTTTAAATTTTATTTTTAATTTTTTCACTGTCCTTTTGAGAAAAAAAATGGTGCCATTTTTATTCCTATTACAAGGAATGTAAACACCCCCCTTGTAATAGAAACAAGCATGACAGGGCCTCTTAAATATGAGATCTGGGATCAAAAAGGCCTCGGATCTCATATTTACACTAAAATGCAATAATAAAAAAAAAAAATAAAAAGAATTGTCATTTGAAAAAAATAAAAATAATAAAATGTCAGCTCCTCCGACAGCCATATTGATGTTGACAGATCATCAAGACCTTCCAATTCAGTCTCCTTGTCAGCGCTGAGGTGCTGACGTGTGGACGTGCTGTCAGCAGCTCCGTGAGAAGCTCCGGCTTCTGCAGGCCCCCTGCCTCCCCCCTTCCTCCCGGATCTCAGCAGCCCTTTTCGGGCTTTCAAGGCCCCCCTCCCCTCCCTCCCACCCTCGGGGACCAGGTCGAGTCCCCCCTCAGCCCCTGACATCCGAACTAGCCATCCCCACCGCCGCCGTCACCTGCCGCCTTCCACCCGCCTTTCCGGGCAGGCGGTCTTAGGAAACTCCCCGGCTTCGGCCTAGTCCGGCCGGCGCCGGATCTCCGGCCCTACCAGCGTCAGGTCCCCCCCATCAGGCACCCACGCGGCCGGACACCCCTCTCACCGGTCCCCCCCACCACACCAGCACCTCCATCATCACCCAAGGGAGCTGAGACCAGGCAGGCCTGAGGCTCCGGCCTGCTCCGGCGGCCATCTTGGTACACCCTCTCCACCCAGCCACCACAGGACATCCCCAGGACCTCCAGGACCCCCCAGCAGACACCACAGGCACTCCGTCCACTCCATCCACCTCAGGTCAGTCCCCCAGGTGGGGCAACATCCGCAGCCGCCATCGCCCGGCTCTAGCTTCATAGACAAGGAAGGAACCGGCTGCGGATGAGACTCATCCCACCTCATCCCACCCCCCTGCTTATCCTTTCCTCCTTTCTGCAGGCCGGCGTGCCCACCCCCTTCAGCACACCCCTACCCAGCAACCGGACTTCATCGCAGAAGCATCAGGCAACACAGCAAGCGCTTCAGGGACTATCTCCAAACAGGTAAGCTCTCGGGATCCCCCCCTTCCCCCCCCCCCCACCAGTAGTTGATCCAGGGCACTTTGTCCGACCGCCTCTCGGGGTCAGGAAGGAATTTTTTCCCCCCACTGAGCAATTGGCCAGCACAGTTAGGGGTTTTTTCGCCTTCCTCTGGATCAACGAGAGGGCGGTAGGTTCAACAGGCCCCCATCTCCCCTACAGGAACTACTCGCTTCAATTAAGCAACACACCGCAGCTGTCACCTGCAGCATTCTTCTGGTCCAGGATTCCTTGCGACAAGCAGAGGCAGCCGGAACAGCCAGGAAACTACTACTAAACCAAACCAAGTCCTCACACACAGGGCACACGATCAACTTGCTGGCTTTAGTCTACGCGGCGGCAAGTCTGATACCTAGACTTATAACTGGACAAACCCGGATCAGGATCAGCATCCTCACACATAGGGCACCACACGATCAACTTGCTGGCTTTAGTCTACGCGGCGGCAAGTCTGATACTTAGACTGATAACAAGACAAACCCGGATCTGGATCATCAGCTCAGTCATCCCGGACCATCAACTTCATCCTCTGGCCATGTGCTACCTTAAATATTCAGCTGAAGTCCTCCACAGACTAAGAAATACCACCGCAACATTGCCAGCTCCCATTCAAAAAATTCTACGAAAAGAACATCTATTAAAGACTGACCTACAATCAACCTGCAAAAACAGGAAGATACCTACCCAACCACAACAATTAGCATGCGCCATGATCAACACCAGATCTGCAGCCAAACACAGACTAGAAGTACACGACTTCATCACCCAAAACAATATAGACTGCCTCTTCATTACGGAAAGCTGGCTAACACCCGACTGCAACACCATCCTCACCGAATTGGTGCCGGAGAACTACAGGATCCTAACGGAACATCGGATAGGAAAAAAAGGAGGAGGCCTAGCAGTGATTTTTAAATCGCACTTGGCACTCACCAAACCAATCTTACAGAACCCAGTGCCTTTTATGGAGACACTGACGCTACATCTTCAATCAACACCCCATGAAACCACCCACATTCTACTTTGCTACAGACCACCAGGACCTAAGACCAATCTGCTTACACCCCTCACAGAGTTTATCTCAATACACACACTGAAATCCAAAAACCTGCTGGTACTTGGAGACTTCAACCTCTGGGCAAACTCTACCCAAGACCCAATCGCGACCGCCTGCATCAGCCAACTGGAAGAACTAGGTCTCCAGCAACTGATAAAGACCCCCACACACGGGTCAGGACATACTCTGGACCTCATCTTCAACCAAAATCTGGACATCAACACAGTAGACAACATACCACTACCATGGACGGACCACCACGCCATCAAATTCAAAATCTTCACCAACACCACCCGCCAAAAACAGAAACCTGCAACAACAACTCATTGGACCAGATCGCAGAAAAAACTGCACTCCGACTCCTTCAAAACCATCTTATCAAACAAAATAGCAACTCTGAATTTAACCCACTCATCGGAGCAAACTCTCAGCTCCCTAAACAATGCATTACTACAATCAGCAGACTCAGTGGCTCCAAAACGCAGAACTCTCATCAAGAGGAAAAACGCAGGATGGTTCAATAGCTCGCTCACGCTACTCAAGCAAGAACGCAGAAGAGCCGAAAGAGCATGGAGAATAAATCCCACCAATGGAAATCACACAAAATACAAAGGACTCACACAGAATTATCAGAAGGCAATCTTCAAAGCAAAAAAAGACCATTTCTCAAATACCATCTCAGCGGCCTTAAATCGCCCCCGGGAACTTTTTAAAATAGTCGCTCAGTCGATGAACCCGGCATGCTTAGAGCCCCCCGCTAATGAAACCCAAGATTTCTGCAATGAATTATCAGATTTTTTCATCAATAAAATCGACAACATCAGGAAAACAATTGGTCAGAAAAAGACATCCGACGGCAGGCAGTCAGAGCAAAAAGTCGATATCGACACAAACATCCCACAACCACCAAAGTTTTCTCTGATCCCAATTACCACGGATACTACTAAAAACATCATCAAAAATCTCAGAGACAGCACATCCTCCATTGACATCATCCCCACAAAACTCCTGAAAGAATGCTCCGACATCCTGGCTCCCACCATAACGCACCTCATAAATCAATCGTTCAAAGAAGGGATTGTTCCAGGCGCCCTCAAACAAGGCATCATCAAACCCCTGCTAAAGAAACCCAACCTCGACCCACGGGACCCCAACCATCGCAGACCAATTACAAGCTTGAACAACATCTCCAAGATTATGGAGAAAGCGGTAGTACAACAGATACAACGCCACCTGGACACACACACACTCCTGGACCCGTTACAATCAGGATTCCGCCCAGGCCATGGGACAGAAACCGCACTCCTGAAGATATGGGACGATGCCCTCGAAGCAGCGGATGACGGAGATTCATGTCTCCTGGTACTATTGGATCTCAGTGCAGCGTTTGATACTGTGGACCACAATACTCTACTCATCCGCCTCACAGAAGTAGCAGGAGTCACTGGCTCAGATCTGCAATGGTTTGCATCCTTCCTAGGAAATCGCTCTCAGACAGTGAAACTAGGAGGTTTCACCTCTGAAACCCGGGCAATCTCCTGTGGAGTCCCTCAAGGATCACCCTTGTCGCCAGTCCTCTTCAATATATACATTCGCCCACTCCTCAAAATCATCAGAAGATCAGACCTCTGCTTCCACTCATACGCCGACGACACTCAATTATATTTTTGTATCACCGGACAAAAAGACCATCATCAGCAATTAGGAAAATGCCTCACTATGATAGACGACTGGATGACTGCCAGCTCCCTCAAACTTAATGAATCAAAAACAGAACTTCTTATTCTACATGCAAATCATAACCCCCGAACCAAGATCCCTTGGACACCTCCTACCATCTTTGGACAGACCATCGCCCCAAGGACCAAGGCTAAGAGTCTCGGAGTCATTTTTGACTCAGAAATGTCAATGGATGCCCAAATAGGAGCAGTGGTCAGTGGTTCTCACCATCTGCTCCGCCTGCTACGCAGACTCCTCCCCTTCATTCCAAAAGAGGACAAAGCAGTGGTAGTTGGAACGATCATCAATTCTCGACTCGACTATGCTAACTCCCTCTACATAGGGTTACCCCAATATCAACTTGCGCGCTTACAACTTATCCAAAACACAGCGGCAAGGCTGATAACAGGAAAAAAACCCTGGGAATCCATCTCCCCTTCCCTGAGGAACCTACATTGGCTAAATGTAAGGAGTCGGGTCGCATTCAAGACCCTCTGCCTCACCCACAAATGCGCACATGGAAACGCCCCGCAATACCTTCGCGAGAAAATAAAACACTACATACCGAATCGCAGTCTTCGATCGGCTAATCAAAATCTTCTCCTCATTCCCAAATCCCGCTACAAATCAAAGGGGGAACGGAGATTCGCTGTCCAAGGTCCACGGCTATGGAACGCTCTACCAACCGACATTCGCATGGAAGAAAACCATCAGGCCTTCAGGAAGAAACTCAAGACCCACCTCTTCTAGAAGCTCGACAACCAAATGTCAATACAGCGCCTTGAGGCGATTCAGTTCGCATTGTAGCGCTATACAAGTTATTCATTCATTCATATTCATTCATTCATTCTACTTTAATTTAACCCACCAGGTCATTGTTTGAAATGTTATGATCATCCTGTGTTGAATCCTGAGGATAAAGAGGACTGGAGCATCTCTCTGGGGTATTTCTGTTACTGGATCTATCTGTAAAAAAAACACACATAAAAAAAGTCACATGAATACTGTATATTATTTTCATAACAAGCGTTTCCCAATACGAGCAATTATTTTTTTTAAATTCCGACTCGGTTTGCGAGTGTGGTCTCGCGAAACGAGCAGAATTCAAGCCTCTGCGGTGTGCAGTACCGCATTTGGCCAGAGGTGCGGGAGCGCCAGTGACACTCTGAGCTGTTCGGAAATACTTGCCGAATGTTTTCAAGCCTTTCAGAGGGTTTCCGAGTGCATCCGAGTGGTCTCCGAGTATTTCCAAGTTTCTCCGGTGCCCCCCACCTCTGGCCACATGCGGTATTGCATGCAATAGAAGTCAATGTGGAACGAATTATCTTCGTTTCCATTGACTTCTATGAGGAAACTCGCTTTGATTTGCGAGTGCTTTGGATTACAAGCATTCTCCTGGAATGGATTATGCTCGTAATCCAAGGTTCCACTGTATATCTATGTTATGTACCTTGAAGCTGACCTCCAGCCTTCCCTTCAGTTTTGCACAGGTGATGATCCCCCTCTGATTTTACTGCACACTGTAAACTTCTCACAATGGGTAGGATAGATCCACTTTAACTGCTTCCCACCTGGTCTATAGCAAAATGACACCCGAGCGGGAGATTCCCCATCCTAAATGGATGTCATACAAAATCCTGCGTGCTCTAGCGGCCGCGCTGTGA
Organism: Lithobates sylvaticus; assembly: GCA_028564925.1. NCBI lineage: Eukaryota > Metazoa > Chordata > Amphibia > Anura > Ranidae > Lithobates > Lithobates sylvaticus. The sequence continues at coordinate 623,137,718 of CM053028.1, read as the reverse complement.
CTCAGATCGTTGTACTGGGTCAGCCCTGGTACCATGTGATCGCTGTGATTGGTCACAGGGATCACATGATACCAGGGCTGGCCCGTACAACACATACACTTCAGTTGTACTCAATGAATGGCTTTCATTCATAGCCATTGATTGTGTATTATTGTGATAATCTCTGTGATTGGTCACAGTGATCACATAGTAAAGTCAGGGACAGTGCATATGTACCATGTGATAGCTGTGATTGGCCACAGCTATCACAATAGAACACACTGGCAACAAATATATGCCATTCATAAAAATGATTGCAACTAACGGTGATTGTCACTTTTATAAGCATTTATAGTGTAAAAAAAAAAATCCTGATCATCTCCCCAGTAGTAGTAGTGCAGTGTCACTATGGTAACACAGTATGCAAAAAAAATATATTTAATTTGGTACAGTGTTGCATAGATGAGTTATTGTCATTCAAAGTGACAGCGCTGAAATCTGATAATTGGCCTGGGCAGGAAGGAGGTGAAAATGTCTGGTATTGAAGTGGTAAAATTCCTGGCTCATGTACAGGCACCATCCAACATTTTCCACTTACCTGCCCTCTGTGTGTAAACCTACACTAGGCGACAATGGACAATAAAAAGGAGGAGGAGTTTTGAGGGTAGAACATCCATCTTAGCAAGCAGAACTGCACTATGAGAAGAACTGGATGACTATGGGAAGGTCCTCTGAATGTTCTACAGGCTGATGAAGGAACAGGAGAGGAACCTGGAGCTCATACAGTACACACTCACCTGTACTCATCTCCAGAGGAATTCCCTTCCCTTGGCAGTGCTCCTCATCCTTCAGATACATCTCATCTTCATCTGTATGTTCCTCTTTAATGGCAATCACATGGTTCTCCTAGATAAAGAATTAGGAACTCATAAGATCGGCACAGCTTCTCTGCAATGTAAACCAGCGTTTCCCAGCCTTTTTTCAGTCATGGCCCTCTTTTAAAGTATTCAAAATCCTAAGGCACCCCAGTCTAAAAAAAAATTTAAATGTTACTTATCAATGGGTGACCTGAGCCTGGGATGATGCACACAACTGACTTGATGAAACTAACTTGGCATCAAAAGCCCCCTCACCACATTAAAAGGTCCCTTCAGCACAGCAAACCCCTTGATCATATCAGAGGTCCCCCATCATGTCAGAGGTTCCCCATCACATCAGAGTTCCTTCCACCACGTCAGAGGTCCCCCCTTCACATCAGAGGTTCCCCATCACATTAGAGGTTACTCCATCACATAAGAGGTCCCCCCATCATGTCAGAGGTTCCCCACCACATTACAGTTCCTTCCACCACGTCAGAGGTCCCCCCTATCACATCAGAAGCCCCCCTTCACATCAGAGGTTCCCCATAACATTAGCGGTTACTCCATCACATCAGGAGGTCCCCCCATCACATCAGAACCCCCCCCCCATCACATCAGAACCCCCCCCCCCCATCACATCAGAAGCACCTCTTCACGTCAGAGGTTCCCCATAACATTAGCGGTTACTCCATCACATCAGAACCCCCCCCCCCCATAACATCAGAAGCACCCCTTCACATCAGAGGTCCTCCCTTCACATCAGAGGCCCCCATCAAATAAGAGGTCTTTCAACCACGTCAGAGGTTCCCATATCACATTAGAGTTCCCCCCCATCACTTCAGAAGCCCCTCCCCCTATGGCATCAGATGTCCCCCATAACATCAGAGGTCCCCCCTTCACATCAAAAACCCCCCTTCACATCAGAGGTCCCTCCATTACATCAAACTGCTCAATCATGTCAAAGTCCCCCCTTACTGTCAGTGCCCCCCCCCCCCCATCCCATCACAGTCCCCCCTGCATGTCAGTGCCCCCATCATATCAGAGGTACTCCCTCACGTTAGGTACCCTCTAAACATAAGTACACTCATCACATCAGAGAGCCCCCCCAGTCATAAAGCCCCCCCCCCATCACAGAGCTTTCAAAATCACACAGCCCCCTCTTCACATCAGAGCCCTACTTTTTGACTGTAGCAGCTTGGCAGAGCTCAGAAGGTTTTTACTATTGTTACACACCTGTGCCTTTAAAGTCCCACCCTTAGGGGAAAACTGTGTTCTTGAGGTCAGAGGGTGAAGGAGGTCTGCAGGAGATGGGCTTTCCTCCTGACACTAGAGCATCATTGGTTGTTATACCACTGGTGGCCGGCTTGCCAGCACCATGGCAACTCATGACTCTATACCAGTGAAAATGGGTCCCACGCTCACAGCACCCCAGTTGAGAAACACTAATGTATGTCATCTGGAACATTTGATATCCATCAACCTACCACATGGCCTATAGGGATCTCTTGATGTTTCTGTGTGGAGTCCCGGGAATACAGAGGACGGGGAGATCTCTCTGGGGGATTTCTTTTACTGGATCCATCTGTAGGAAACACACAAACTGACTGAATACATTGTTTCTATGTCTTTATATCAGAGGATGTGTTCTTACCTGGATGTCCTCTTACCTGGTGGTGTGAGGGGCAGCTGGTTCTCCATCATGATCTCATTGGCCAATGTTTGGATTACCAAGATCAAGTCCTAATAAAAAAAAAAAAAAAAAAACAGAAATTACAAAAAGAAGAAGACGGCCCTGAACAGTTCTCATGTTGGATTAGTACCGGGGGCGCTAGTCCTTACAGGGCAACCTATTTCACCTCAAGACTCATTTTGGCTGGTGTGGGGCAAATCAGGCTATAGACTGTTTCCAAATACGCCTAGACTGGCCAATTTTACGACCTAAGCTGATAAAAGTGTATTGATACACCGGCCTGTCAATCCACTTCGAAGCCGAACCCCCTCTACCAAAACACACTATGCAAGGAACTAAACCCTCCATTCCTTAGAAGCCAAAGTAGCCTCTGTTTGATCTGCAGTTGCCATGGTGCCCACCGATGTGAGCACTTATGACTTTGGCTATTGGTTGGCTTGACAATACGTTTGGAAGGACAAGCAACTGTGATCTTATCCTTCATGGCATGCCTTAAATGGAACGGCTTGGGGAAGAGTTGAATTGATGGGTTGGAGTAGAGAATGAAGTCAAAATACTTACCATATTCTTCACTCCAGAAGGCATCCCCCTTGCTGTCCTGACCGGAAGCCTCTTCCCTCCAGTTGGCGATCGCACCCTGATGCCATCATGTAGAATGCAGGGCCAACCCTAATTAAGATTCCTTGGTTTCCTATCGTATAAGCATTGGGCAACCAGTAATATGCATCTGGTATGATTGGGCCCTGAGGTAAGTCTTTGCGCTTCTTTTTCTACCCCTACCCTTACTGAAGATTTAACCCTTGAGGGTGGGGGGGGGATCCATATGTTATCGGTGTGGTCTATCCTCCAATCTCAGCAGCTGCAGATTTCGAAGATCCACATAATGAGACAAAGCATGGATTGGCTAAATGAACATTGGCAGTTAGTGTTATGGGAAATTAGGGTATTGCTCCACATTGAAATACTACTGCATATCATATTTACCTGGTGGTCCACACCGTGCGCAGTCCAGACCCCAATGTGGAGAAATCCAGGCAGCCCCCCAGCTTGATGCCACTCTCTGCCCTGCAGCCTAGATCTTTGATCTGATACAAAAGCTCACATGACCCCCCACAATCCACAATTCAGTCCACAATGGGTGCTGGTACCCCCTCTTCTCTCTTCCTTCCTCCATACAAAGAAAATGTTAATATTGTTACCTGCTCCTCACTGTGCACACACTTTCCAGCCTCACAATCACAACAAGATTCTGACAACTGCTACAACCACATCCTGTCCTCAATTCTGGGCTACAACTAAATGGCCGCCTAATTTATTTTATTCCATTCTTCAAATACGTTCAACAATGATGAAACAAACGTTTATTGTTTCTTAGAAGCTGGGAAAGGTTCCACAGAAAAAATATATTTGTCCATATTGATGAATTTTTATATGTATTGTTGCAAGAACCAGACACTCAGAGTTCGGTCTACAACAAAATGGCCGCCGACACAAACGCAGACAATGCTTTTAAAAATGCTTTGTTTAGGTTCACAAATGTATTTGATATTTTAAACAAGCTTAAAATGATTGAAGAAAACAATTTTAGAAAAACTGAATTTTTAAAAAAGGCTACAAAAAATGTCAACAATCTACAAGAAAATGGCCGCCGCTCTCCTGTTTATGGGGCTTCAGGTCGCTGTCATCGTGTGATCGCGTCACCATGGCAACAGTGGAACGCATAGAAAGGAAGTGCTGAAGCCAGAGGGCGGAAGTGAAAGATGTGTTCCTGGTGCTAGGAGAAAACAAGAGCTATGAATGGGAGGCAGGGCTGAGGGGGTCCAAATTATGCTGGTAATAATAATATGATAATATTTATACTATTATCATTTTATTATTATAATATTATACTAATAACAATGATAGGTGTGATTGCAATGAGTTTAAAGGTAACTAAAGTGTAATGTTCCAATTGACTATTGTTCTTAAAGCGGAGTTCCGCCCACATATTTTTTATTTTTTTTGCCATCCGTTCTGCTTGTATAAATACTATAATGTAAATCATGTTTATAATATAATCGCAGTTCGAGTAGATCTTTTTTATAAACGACTTACTTACCTTAGTTTTCGTCTTCCTAAATGCTTCCATCTTGATTGTGGGCATGTGAAGCCCACTAGGACTCTGGATAAGGTGCTGCTGGCTACCCAGCATGCACCTCCTGATCTCACGCATGCGCATTCTACATTCTACAAATCTTACATGGTCCGATGTCCTCATGGAGAATTAGACATAAAAGTGCAGTAATCTTGTGTAAATCTTGACAAAGATCCCCGATATAGCCGCTCTACACACCTCTGTCACCGCAGCTGCCTGCTGTGTATACATAGAACTGGTAGTGGCAACAAAGACTTTTTTTTCCATTTTGAAAGATGGCACTTAGATCCGCCTTTCATTGCGTCATTTCCTGTTTGAAAATAACGCAATGCAATCCTGCCCAATTACTCCTGGGAAACGATGAAACACATCTCCCAGGAGCAGAGGCGCTGCAGGAAATGACATACATCGCCATGGCCCAGAAGAAGCAGATTACAAGGGATGCCCTAGCAACAAGCCACATACAGTAAGCCCAAAAAAATCACTCTTATCTCTATTAATAAAACACAAACCTGACCAGAGAGGTGAGGAGGATTCTGGGAGGTCACATGGCATCACTCTTATCTCAATTAATAAAACACGAACCTGACCGGAGAGGTGAGGAGGATTTTGGGCGGTCACATGACATCACTCTTATCTCTATTAAAAAAAAACCCAGACCTGACCGGAGAGGTGAGGGGGATTCTGGGAAGTCACATGACATCACTCTTATCTCTATTAATAAAACACAGACCTGACCGGAGAGGTGAGGAGGATTCTGGGAGATCACATAACATCACTCTTATCTCTATTCATAAAGCACAGACCTGACCGGAGATGTGCGGGGGATTCTGGGAAGTCACATGACATCACTCTTATCTCTATTAATAAAACACAGAGCTGACTGGAGAGGTGAGGAGGATTCTGGGAGGTCACATGACATCACTCTTATCTCTATTCATAAAGCACAGACCTGACGGAGAGGTGAGGAGGATTCTGGGAGGTCACATGACATCACTCTTATCTCTAATAATAAAACACAGACCTGACCGGAGAGGTGAGGAGGATTCTGGGAGGTCACATGACATCACTCTTATCTCTATTAATAAAACACGAACCTGACCGGAGAGGTGAGGAGGATTTTGGGCGGTCACATGACATCACTCTTATCTCTATTAATAAAACACAGAGCTGACTGGAGAGGTGAGGAGGATTCTGGGAGGTCACATGACATCACTCTTATCTCTATTAATAAAACACAGACCTGACCGGAGAGGTGAGGAGGATTCTGGGAGGTCACATGACATCACTCTTATCTCTATTAATAAAACACGAACCTGACCGGAGAGGTGAGGAGGATTCTGGGAAAGTCAGATGACATCACTCTTATCTCTATTAACCACTTGCTGACTGGTCCATAGCAAAAAGACGGCTACAGCGCGGTCGGCTTATTCTGGGAGGGTGTCCATGGAGGGGGAGAGATCTTTTTAGCAGCGCTGTGGGCTGGATCTTTAGCGCCCACAGCGCTGCTCTGTGCCCATACTGTGCAATACTCTGCAATAATGTGCAATACTCTGCAATACTCTGACATATTCTGCCAATACTCTGCAATAGCCTGCAATACTCTGCAATACCCTGCAATACTCGCCGATACCCTGCAATACCCTGCAATACACGCCAATACTCTGCAATACTCGCCAATAGTCTGCAAGACTTGCCAATACTCTGCCAATACTCGCCAATGCTCTGCAATACAATTTTAACAGAAACAAAGATTTTTTTTAACAAATTTTCAGTCTTTTTTGATTTATAGCGCACAAAATAAAAATGCCAGCGGTGATTAAGTACGACCAAAAGAAAAAAAGGACAACATTTTTATATAGGTACAGTGTTGCATGACTGAGTAATTGTCATTCAAAATGTGAGAGCACCGAAAGCTGAAAATTGGTCTGGTTAGGAATGGGGTTTAAGTGCCCAGTGGTCAAGTGGTTAATAAAACCGGAGTGGTGAGGAGGATTCTTGGAGGTCACACACAGGATTTGCCAGCACAGAGCATATTATGTGAAGGTAGCCCATGATTGAAGAGATTTTAAATTGTTATGGGTGTATGAAAATGTTTTGTACTAGGATTATGGACCTGTGAAGAAGAGGCATGGTCCTTGGGCATCCAACAACTCTCCTTGTGGGTTGGAAGGATGGGGTAGGAAACAGGCACCCATTTTGGATTCTCCACCATCCTCCTTAACACATGGGACAGAATACAACAAGAAAATTCTAGAAGTCACCCAGAAGACTGACGGGAGAGGTGAGCGGTGCCGGGAATTCTGGGACATTATCCAGTAACAGACAAGGGAGGTGTCTGGATGGTGACTGTATCATTGTGTGTGTCAGGTTCCTATAAGGTGTCAGGATGTCACTGTCTATTTCTCCATGGAGGAGTCGGAGTATATAGAAGGACACAAGGATCTCTACAAGGACGCCATGATGGAGAAGCGGCCGCCCCTCACATCACCGGGTAAGAGGAGACTTTGATTTCCTGTAAAGGAGAGAAGAGTATTGAGGATCCCCCTAGATACACACATCCTCTCTGATATATGGAGATAGTATGTCAGGTTCCATAAGGTGTCAGGATGTCACTGTGTATTTCTCCATGGAGGAGTGGGAGTATATAGAAGGACACAAGGATCTCTACAAGGACGTCATGATGGAGAACCGGCCGCCCTCACATCACCGGGTAAGAGGAGACTTTAATTTCCTGTAAAGGAGAGAAGAGAATCGAGGATCCACCTAGATACACACATCCTCTGATATAAAGACATAGAAACAATGTATTCAGTCAGTGTGTGTGTTTCCTACAGATGGATCCAGTAACAGAAATCCCCCAGAGAGATGTCCCCGTCCTCTGTATTCCCGGGACCCCACACAGGAAGATCAGGAGATCCCTCAGGAGGATCAGGTAGGATGAATCGAGAATCTTGGTAAATGGTAAATTTGGTGTCCACCATTTGACTTCATAATACTTGTGTTGATCTTCTAATGAAACTTTATGTATAAATCAGGAATATTTTTTATAGTATGTTTTATTATTCAAAGTGTTTTTTAGAAATTTGATCAATATTAAAGTCAAAGTAAAGAAGGAAGCAGAAGACGTGATGGGTGATGATCCATGTAAGGAGAAGGAAGTTCCTCCAGGGGAACATCAGGAGATCCCTCAGGACGATCAGGTAAATGCAGCTGAGCTTCTTTCCTGATAAGAAGTGGTATTGGTCCATATCCCTTGCAAACACAGTGTCTTTATATTCTGTATTATGTTTTTTTTTTTTTATTAGAGTAATGGCTTGGTAATTGTCAAAGTTATGAAGAATATCCATGTGACGGGTGATGATCGGTGTAAAGAGGAGGAGATCCCTCCAGAGATCAGCACAGAAGAGTCCCAGTGATATGGACACCCAAAGAAGGACCTCCTGTAAACAGAAGAGGAGAGAAGACTCTGGACTGGAGTGTCACATGACTAGGTAAGTAAAAGAGGGATTTAGTATTTTTTTTAATGCCAGCAGTTAGTTGGAGGAGGGTGCGGGCTTAGAGGAAGCTGAGAGATCAACTTCAAGCTCCATTTCTTTTATTTCCTCCAGATGGGCGATACAAAGCAAAGCCAAGTGCCGCTATCCCTCCAGATGAGACGATGGAAGGGCACGACAATGCAGCAGGTCTTTAGACCTAAACATCATTGCAACAGGACTCCACTCTCCATTTTTCCAGTCCACATCTTCCTGCTGCTCACAAGGGGCGTCCTCCCAATGTCCGCCAACCTCCCTCCCACCATACGACACCTGGAGTTTTTAAGAAATGCCAGTGTCTGGACTGCGACAAATGGTTTTCCACAAGAACCAAAGTCATCTCGCATTGGACAACCCATACCGGCGAGAAGCCACATTCGTGCACTGAGTGTGGGAAGAACTTCGCCCAGAAGTCCCACCTCTTGAGCCTCCAGGTGGTTCACACTGGTGAGAAGCCTTATTCCTGCCCCACCTGCGGAAAATGTTTCACCCGCCAAGCTCACCTCGTCGACCACCAAAGGATTCATTCACTGACAGCAATGATGGGCACTGTTCCTCCCACTGACACCAGTGATGGGGAATTATTCCTCCCACTGACACCAACTATGGGGCATCATTCCTCCCACTGACACCAGTGATGGGGCACCATTCCTCCCACTGACACCAGCAATGGGGCATCATTCCTCCCACTGACACCAGTGATGGGGCACCATTCCTCCCACTGACACCAGCGATGGGGCACCATTCCTCCCACTGACACCAGCAATGGGGCATCATTCCTCCCACTGACACCAGTGATGGGGCACCATTCCTCCCACTGACACCAGTGATGGGGCACCATTACTCCCACTGACACCAACGATGGGGCACCATTACTCCCACTGACACCAGTGATGGGGCACCATTCCTCCCACTGACACCAGTGATGGGGCACCATTACTCCCACTGACACCAACGATGGGGCACCATTCCTCCCACTGACAAAAATGATGAGGCCCCATTCCTCCCACTGACACCAGTGATGGGGCACCATTCCTCCCACTGACACCAGTGATGGGGCACCATTCCTCCCACTGACAAAAATGATGGGGCACCATTCCTCCCACTGACACCAGTGATGGGGCACCATTCCTCCCACTGACACCAAGGATGGGGCACCATTCTTCCTACTGACACCAGTGATGGGGCACCATTCCTCCCACTAACACCAATGATGGGACATCATTCCTCCTACTGACACCAATGATGGGGCACCATTCCTCCTGCTGACACCATTGATGGGGCATCATTCCTCCTACTGACACCAGTGATGGGGCACCATTCCTCCTACTAACACCAATGATGGGACATCATTCCTCCCACTGACACCAATGATGGGACATCATTCCTCCTACTGACACCAGTGATGGGGCACCATTCCTCCTACTAACACCAATGATGGGACATCATTCCTCCTACTGACACCAATGATGGGGCACCATTCCTCCTGCTGACACCATTGATGGGGCATCATTCCTCCTACTGACACCAGTGATGGGGCACCATTCCTCCTACTAACACCAATGATGGGACATCATTCCTCCCACTGACACCAATGATGGGGCACCATTCCTCCTGCTGACACCATTGATGGGGCACTATCCCTCCCACTGACACCAGCGAAGGGGCACTATTCCTCCCACTGACACCAACTATGGGGCACTATTCCTCCCACTGACACCAGCGAAGAGGCACTATTCCTGCCACTGATACCAATGATGGGGCACTATTCCTTCCACTGACACCAACTATGTACTTTTTTTACTCCCACTGACCACCAAACTTATGCCATAGTTTACTCTCACTGTCCACAGTCTGGCCCCCCTAAAGCTCGAAGAACAGTAAACTGGCCCTTTGTTTTGAAAGTTTGGAGTCCCCTGCTGTAGAGAACAGGAAGTCTGGTCTGGTCTGCTGGAAGTGGGTGGGTCAGCGACAGAGCCAAACTGGAGAAAACGGAGCTAGATGATGCTGGATGTTCTCCAGCCAGAAAATGAGACGGGCTCTATTGGACTTGCTGCAGCTTCAAATGCACACTCTGAGAAGCTCACAGTGTGCAGTGAAATCAGAGTAAGCCATTTCAGTCCAGGAGAGGAGACTGTACACCTGTGAAAGACTGAAGGGAAGGCTGGAGGTCAGCTTCAAACTTGGATGGAAGTGATTCTGATTGGTGCTGCTGGCAGATGTGCATGTCACCTTGATATATGGTTATATAAATCCTTGACGGCAGATAGCTGTAGAAAAATATCACGTGCTTTGTAATACTTTGTTCATGTATTCTGGAATACTATTTTTTGACGCAAACAGGCACATTCACGGTATCCAAAATGTCTGCTGTAGACGCTCCAACACATATACATGTTGTATATACTGTACACTATGTTGTCATAAGTATTGGGACGCCTGCCTTTGCATGCACATGAACTGTAATGTCATCCTAGTCTTAGTCCGTAGGGTTCAATATTGAGTTGGCCCACCCTTTGCAGCTATAACATCTTCAACTCTTCTGGGAAGGCTGTCCACAGGGCTTAGGAGTGTCTATGGGAATGTTTGACCATTCTTCCAGAAGCGCATTTGTGAGGTCAGGCACTGATGTTGAACGAGAAGGTCTGGCTTGCAGTCTCCGGTGTAACTCATCCCAAAGGTGTTCTATCAGGTTAAGGTCAGGACTCTGTGCAGGCCAATCAGGTTCCTCAACCCCAAACTCGCTCATCCATGTCTTTATGGACCTTTCTTTGTGCAATGGTGCGCAGTCATGTTGGAACAGGAAGGGGCCCAACCCCAAACTGTTCCCACAGAGTTGGGAGCATGAAATTGTCCAAAATATCTTGGTATGCTGACGCCTTAAGAGTTCCCTTCACTGGAACTAAGGGGCCAACCCCTGAAAAACAACCCCACACCATAATCCCCCCTCCACCAAATGATTTGGACCAGTCCACAAAGCAAGGTCCATAAAGACATGGATGAGTTAGCCCCCGTACACACGGTCGGAAATTCCGACCACAAAATCCGTCTGATTTTTTCCGACAGATTTTGTCCGAAACTGGTGTTGTATACACACAGTCGGACAAAGTTGTCGGAAAATCTGATCGTTCCGAACGTGGTGACGTTCGTTGCGTACGACGGAACTACGTAGAGGCTAGTAGCCAATAGCTTTGGTCTCGTAATTTGATCTGAGCATGCGTGGCACTTTGTCCGTCGGAATTCCCTACACACGATTGGAAAAAGTCAGATCGGATTTTGTTGTCGGAATTTCCGACCGTGTGTACGGGGGCTAACTCATCCATGTCTTTATGAATCTTGCTTTGTGGACTGGTCCAAATCATTTGGTGGAGGGGGGATTATGGTGTGGGGTTGTTTTTCAGGGGTTGGCCCCTTAGTTCCAGTGCTCTCAAATTTTTTTCGACTGAAATTGCCTGCTAGAGCCCACACATGATCGGATTTTCCGACAACATAATCCGATCAGACTTTTTCCATCCAAATATCCGACCGTGTACGGGGCATTAGAGTTTTGAGTGAAGGAACCTGACTGGCCTGAGTCCTGACCTCAGGGCTCAAGTCCTGCGGGAACGCATGGGAACGGAATTCCTGTACTTTTTCCACAACAGGAACTCAGTTCCCGTTAGCAGCCGTGTCCTGCAAGACTTTGAAGTATGCGAGCTGTGTGGCAGGTGCTACACCAGCAGCTGCCGACACAGCTCGCAATAGTAAGTGCCGCACACCTGACCATTCAGGCATTGCCAGTAGGGGGCCCCATGACAGCTTCCTCTTCGATCTACCTGTCAATCACAGCTAGCTGACAGGTAGATCAGGTCCCTGCTGCTAAGAGATTGTATTTAGTCAGACCTCTCGTGATGCGCTCCTCCCCGCCGGCCCCTCCTGATTTTCTGTCTCCTCATCCCCCCACCCCCCCCAGTCTCCTACATACTTTCTCTGTGTGTCCCGCTGAATCCCCCCCCCCCCCCCCCTATCTTCAGTGCCATATGATGAGAGAACCCAGAGGAGGAGCACAGCTATTCTGCTCACAGGACATGCAGGGAGAGAGGTGAGCTGAGGGAGGGACATCAGTTTGGGGTGGTAAGCTGAGCACAATACCTGGCAAAGTTTAATGCCAGGAGGGAAGTTTATGTGGAAATATGTGAAGGGTTGGAATAGCAGCGAGTGTGTGTTGGAGCCCTGCAGAGTTTGCAGCCCCCCAAGTTAACATACATCTCCTAAGCAGGAACACATCACTATCTCCCCAAGCATTCTGTCCAGATAATGTGCAATTCATTTATGACCTTTTCGTTTAACCCTGTGTTATCCAAACTCTGTTCAATGAAAAGTGTAAACTCACCACATAAACACTCTATATTAGGGGTGCAACGGATCAAAAAACTCACAGATCGGATCGATCCTCGGATCAGAGTCACGGATCGGATCATTTTTCGGATCAGCAAATAATAATTGAATTTGCAAAAACCTGTGAAAATTCCGCCACCATATAGTCCCCACTGTAATATCCACATCCTCTCCCCCACTGTAATATCCACGTCATCTCCCCCACTGTAATATCCACGTCATCTCCCCACTGTAATATTGGCTGGGTAATGCAGAGTATCGCAGAGTATTGGCTGGGTAATGCAGAGTATCGCAGAGTATTGGCTGGGTAATGCAGAGTATATGCTGAGTAATGCAGGGTATATGCTGGGTAATGCAGGGTATATGCTGGGTATTGGCTGGGTAATGCAGGGTATATGCTGGGTATTGGCTGGGTAATGCAGAGTAATGCAGGGTATATGCTGGGTAATGCAGAGTATCGCAGAGTATTGGATGGGTAATGCAGAGTATTGGCTGGGTAATGCAGAATATTGGCTGGGTAATGCAGAGTATCGCAGAGTATTGGCTGGGTAATGCAGAGTATATGCTGAGTAATGCAGGGTATATGCTGGGTAATGCAGGGTATATGCTGGGTATTGGCTGGGTAATGCAGGGTATATGCTGGGTATTGGCTGGGTAATGCAGAGTTTTTTTTACAAGTGATCGCTCCGTCATTTGACGGAGCGATCACATTGTAAACAGTGGCCGGGTGTACCGAGATGGCCGCCGCTCCGGCGCTAGGCCGAAGCCGCGGCCTTTCCTAAAGCCCCATACACACGGTCGGACTTTTTCATGGATTCTGTCCGATCGGACAATGTTGTTGAAAAATCAGACCGTGTGTATGCACCATCGGACAGTGTACGTCGGTTTGTCCGACGGACAAAGTCCTATCTCCTGCTGGAAAGATTTGCCGACAACACGGTCCGATCGCACCAAATCCGATCGTGTGTACGGTTGTCCGACCGGACAAAGTGCTACGCATGCTCAGATCACATTACAAGACCAAAGCTATTGGCTACTAGCCTCTACGTAGTCCCGTCGTGGGCAACAAACGTCACCACGTTCAGAATGATCGGATTTTCCGACAACTTTGTCCGACTGTGTGTACGCAAAACCAACATCGGACAAAGTATGACGGACATGATCCGACGGACCTGGTCCTCGGATAATCCGCGCGTGTGTATGGGGCTTTAGGCCGCCGGGTGTACCAAGATGGCCGCCGCCGCCGCTCCGGAGCTAGGCCGAAGCCGCGGCCTTTCCTAAGGCCGAGGCCGCGGAGCGCTCCGCGGATCGCGGGGTGTGCCGATCCGAACGGGGTGACCCGTTCGGATCACGGATCGGCGACGATCCGTTGCACCCCTACTCTATATACAAAATAACATTCCCCAATAAAGATCAGAACATGATGTTCACATTTGCATGGAAGCACAATAGAATGAATGCTGATTATTCAGAGAATTACTGTATTTATGTTTATTGAGGATTGTTTTTTTTTATGTACTAACAGTTAAGCTTCATACACACAATACGAAAATTGGATGAAAAAGCCAGGCCTTCTTGTCCAACATCAGTGCCTGACCCCCCAAATGCGCTTCTGGCAGAATGGTCAAACATTCCCATAGACACTACTAAACCTTGTGGACAGCCTTCCCAGAAGAGTTGAAGCTGTTATAACTGCAAAGGGTGGGCCAACTCAATATTGAACCCTATGGACTTATGCCCTGTACACACGGTCGAACTTTCCGATGGAAAATGTGCGATCGGAGCTTGTTGTCGGAAATTCCGACCGCGTGTAGGCATCAGACAGTTTCCATCGGAATTTCCGTCGCACAAAATCTGAGATCTGGTTCTCAAATTTTCCAACAACAAAACCCGTTCACGCAAATTCCGATCGTGTGTACACAATTCCGACGCACAAAGTGCCACGCATGCTCGGAATCAAGCAGAAGAGCCGCACTGGCTATTGAACTTAATTTTTCTCGGCTTGTCGTACGCATTGTAGGTCACCGCGTTCTTGACGTTCGGAATTACCGACCAACTTTGTGTGACTGTGTGTATGCAAGACAAGTTTGAGCCAACATCCGTCGGGAAATAAAACATGGGATTTTGTTGTCGGAATTTACGATCGTGTGTACAGGGCATAAGACTGGGATGCGATTACAGTTCATGTGCGTGTAAAGGCAGGCGTCACAATACTTTTGACAACATAGTGTACATATGCCATATATACAGTAAATTTGATGTAAAATAACAGTTTTATACAGCAATGTAAGATTTTGTATGTATTTATCATCATCTGTAAATTAGGCAAAATTTTAAAATGAACACAAGAGTCCTCAGGTCTTGTCTGGAAGGTGAAGGATCCCTCACTGTCATAAAGAGACCCTGTCGCCAACTTAAAGTGGTTGTAAGACCCCTTTCACACCGAGGGCGTTTTGCAGGCTCTATAGCGTTAGAAATAGCGCCTGCAATCGGCCCTCAAACTGCTGCTCCATTGTCTGCAGTATGAAAGCCCGAGGGCTTTCACACTGCAGCGGTGCGCTGGCCGGGCGTCACAAAAAGTCCTGCCAGCAGCTTCTTTGCAGCGGTGAAGGAGCGGTGAACTCACCGCTCCTTCACCGCGGCTCCCCATTGAAATCAATGGGGCAGCGCTGTAGTACCGCTGGCAAAACGCAGTTTTGCCAGGGGTTTTAACCCTTTCTCTGCCTCTAGCGGGGGGGGGGGGGGGTAAAAGTTCCCCGCTAGCGGCCAAAATGCGTCGGTAAAACGCCCCTAAAAATTGTTTTACCGCCGACGTTATGGGCGGTGTGGTGTGAAAGGGGTCTAAATGTTTGACATGAAATATGAACAACGCATACCCCTCTATTGTGTGTACTTGTGTCCATCCAGAGCACTTATGCCGCGTACACACGGTCGGATTTTCCGATGGAAACAGTCCGATGGGAGCTTTTCATCGGATTTTCCGACCGTGTGTATGCCCATCGGTCTTTTTCTGTTGGAATTTCCGACAGACTTTGGATTGAGAACCTGTTCTTAATTTTTCCGACGGAAAACCTTTCTATCGGATTTTCCGATCGTGTGTATGCAATTCCGACATGCAAAATTCCAACGCATGCTCGGAAACAATTTGACGCATGCTCAGAAGTATTAAACTTCCCTTTAATAGTGCTGTCGAACGCGTTGTATGCCGCGGTGTTATTGACCGTCGGAATTTGGTGTGACCGTGTGTAGGCAACACAGCTTGAGAGGAATTCCATCGGAATTCCGTCGGAAAAACCGTCAGAGCTTTTTCCGACGAGAATTCCGATCGCGTGTACGCTGCACAAGTGTAATTTCTGTCTGCTGCCTCTTTCCTCTGCTATCAGCATTAATCACTTCTGACAATTTTTCCTGACACCAAGAGAAAAATGGTGACAGAGGCGGGACCTTCAGCTGATTGACAGCCTCAGTTTTGTTCCTGTGTGTTGTGTGAAAGAGGTGTGTCCCTTCCCTCCAATCAGCTCTCCTCACTGAGTGTAACTTCACCTCCCTTTCCCCTGCTTTCTGACAGCTCAGATAAGCTTTATAAATGATGCACTTTGAAAAAGCAGACAAACAGGTACAACTTATGTAGGAGGATTTGTTTCATCTCTGTGAATCACCTGAGGCCAGTCACTGCACTGGGTATATGTAAAAGTTTACAACCACTGAAAAAATGGAGGTATGGCCTCATTCAAACAGGAAACATCAATGTGTACGCCCATGCAGAGCCATTTTTACCCGCATAGGGATGCACAAGTATTTCGTAAAAAAAAAAATATATTTTTCAATTTAAAAAAATGAAAGCTACCCCCAGGAATATAAAATCCACCCCCAAAAATTTGTGAGCAAAATTTCGAGCACCAGACCGCCTCTGTAACGCTAAACTGATGACCTATAGGGAGCTTTTGAAACGTTGCCTATGGAAAATATGGGGTACTGAAATTTGTCGCCGTTTCACGGATGCGCGCAAATTTAAGGTTTTGACATGTTGGGTATCTATTTACTCGGTGCAACCTCATCTTTCATATTTAAAAAAAAAAACTGGGTAATTTATTTTGTCTTTGTGCCTTAACTAGTTAAGGACCAGGCTTATTTTTTAGACTTGGTATTAACAAGTTAAATCATTTTTTTTTTTTACTAGAAAATTACTAGAAAATTACTTAGACCCCCCCCAAAAAATTTTTTCAGACACCCTGCAGTCTTACAAGCGCAATTTTTTAGGAAAAAAAATCACCTTTTGGAAGTAAAAAATAAGACAACTGTAAAGTTAGCCCAATTTTTTTATATTGTGAAAGATAATGTTACGCCGAGTAACCTGATACCCAACATGTCACGCTTCAAAATTGTGTCCGCCCGTGAAATGGCAACAAACTTTGACCCTTAAAAATCTCCATAGGCGATGTTTAAAAATGTCTACAGGTTTCAAGTTTTGAGTTACAGAGGAGGTCTAGAATTAGATAGATCTAGAGTGCTAGAATTATTGCTCTCGCTCTAACGATCGCAGTGATACCTCACATGTGTGGTTTAAACACCATTTTCATATGCGGGCGCAACTTACGTATGTGTAGAGCTCGAGAGCTCGGCGGGATGGGGCACTTAAATTTTTTTTTTTTTAACACTGATGCACTTTGAATGACAATTGCGCGGTCATACAACATTGTACCCAAATGAAATTTTTATCATTTTTTCCCCACAAATAGAGCTTTCTTTTGGTGGTATTTAATCACTGCTGGGATTTTTATTTTTTGCTAAACAAACAAAAAAATATGGAAAATTTTGAAAAAAAAAAAATCATGTTTCATAGTTTGTTATAAAATTTTGCAAACAGGTAATTTTTCTCCTTCATTGATATGCGCTGATGAGGCGGCACTGGTGGGCACTGATAGGCTGCACTGATGGGCACTGATAGGCACAGATAAGGTGGCACTGATGGAGACAGATAAGGCGGTACTGATGGGCACAGATAAGGCGGCACTGATGGCCACTGATAAGATGGCACTGATGGGCCCTGATGGGTGGCACGGATGGGTGGCACTGATGGGTACCACTGATAGATGGCACTGATGGGCACTGATAGGTGGCACTGATGTGCAGCACTGTTGTTCTGGCACTGATTGTGGGCACTGATAGGTGGCACTGTGGGCACTGATGGGTGGGGCTGGTGGGCACTGGTAGGCAGCACTGTTGCCTAATGCTAGGTGGCACTGGCAGGGGGCACAGGTGGGCACTGGTGATCTGGCTGATGTCCCTCTCACGGCCGCCAGCGATAGGCTTTTTTTTTTCTCCTCACACTGTCAGCACAAGGAGAAAAAATAGCCGATTACCGGCTCTGTTTACATCACATGATCAGCTGTCATTGGCTGACAGCTGATGACGTGGTAAGGGGTCGGGATCGACCCCTTACTCCGATCTGTGATCCAGCGAGTCTCATAGACTCGCTGATCACAGAGCGCGCCCTGCATGGGGCGTGCAGGCCGCTCGTGCACGGGATGACGTCAATGGACGTAGTCCCGGCAAAGCAGGTCCGCCCTGTAGCCGTCATTCGGCTATAGCATGGATCTCAAGTGGTTAAAAAAAAATGTTTGGGTCACTTTTATTCCTATTACAAGAAATGTAAACATCCCTTGTAATAGAAAAAAGGATGACAGGACCTCTTAAATATGAGATCTGGGGTCAAAAAGACCTCAGATCTCATATTTACACTAAAATGCAATAAAAAAAAATAAAAAAAAACAATGCGGGTGGAAGTTAGGTTTGACATCGCTTCCGCCCTCCAATGCTATGGAGCTGAGCGGGGGCCATCTTTCCCTCACTCGGCATCCAGGCAGTGAGGGGAAAGGACCCGATTATCTCCGCCACTACCGACGGCTCCAGTAAGCGGCGCAGCGGGAAGGGGGGTGCGCTCTCCCACACCCGATAAAAGTGATCTTGCGGCAAATCCACCACTGTGACCACTTTTATCTGAAAGAGGACCGCTGCCCATTTTTAAAAATACCAGGGTTATGGCAGCTACCTGCTGCCATAACAATGGTATTTAACGTCAAAGTAGCGACGTATAACGATGGCAGGCAGTCCTTAAGTGGTTAATAGTTCGTTATTATTAGTTAGTTAGTTAGTTAGTTAGTTATTCTTTCGAATTTTGGGATTTTCTTTATTATTTTTGGTTTTCCGAATTTCCGAATTGCAATCATAACGAATGACCCCCCAAAAAATAAAAAAACAAATTAAATGAAAACAAATGAATTTTTCGGCAGTGCACATGTCTACTGGGTAATTTATTTGGTCTTTGTGCCTCGAAATTAATTTTAGTGTAATATCGTGTGACATAAAAAATTGTAACTACCACTATTTTATTCTCTAGGGTGTCTGCTTTCAGAAAATATATCATGTTTTGGGGGTTTATGCAATCTTTAGGCCTAAAATAATTTTTTTTAAAGTGTGCAAAAAAAAACCTGCAAAAGTGGCTCTGGTAGCGCATATATATACTGTATACTGCTTGTTCAAAATGTCCTCGACGCAGTTCTACTTTAAAGTACACATTGCTTTGTCCTTTTTGAGGATGAATTACTCCACAGCCTGCAGCTACAGAAGTAATTGAGTGCTCGCTTTATTATATATATATATATACAGTGCTGGTCATCTTACTTTAAAAAAAAGTAATTAGTTAAGTTACAAATTACTTCTCCCAAAAAGTAATTGCGTTAGTAACTCAGTTATTACATTGGAAAAGTAATTAGTTACGCAGCAAAGTAACTTTTTTTTTAATATTCTATACGTGTAACTAAGAGACGGGTCTAGTATCACTGTAAGCAGGGGGCGCATTTATTATTATTGTTATATATTGTGTAACCAAGGGGCTTCTCTATTATTACTCTAACCAAGGGCAGATCTGTTATAGCGTGTAAGCAAGGGGCGGGTCTATTATTATTATATCGTGTAAGGGGCGGATGGCTACAGAAGAGGGCGAATGTTAAATTAATGGAAAGAGGTCGATATATAACAATAATAAGAAATGCACCCCTTGGTTACAGTAATACTAGACCCACCCCTTAGTTACAAGATAGACGCCCCTTGCAGAGTAGCACGAGCATCCGGAGCGTGCGGCATCGCCTCGTACAATTACATGTTAACTGCGCCTGCGCGGTGTAGAGTTCACTCAGAGCTGTTTAGGTTCGGCAATTTTCGTAAGCTCCGTAGTCCATAGTCGGCAGGACACCGGAATTACACTACTGCCATCTAGTGGCGGTAGATGTAATTGCGGTAACGCCGCCCAAGTAATGGGAACTGCATTACCATGAGGGGAAAAGTAATCAGTTAGATTACTCGTTACCCTCTAAAGTAACTGCGTTTATTTTAACTCAGTTACTTACATCACTGTATATATATATATACTGCTTTTTAAATTATGCAACTGCTATATATGACTGTCCATAGCCTGGGCGCAGTTCTACTTTAAAGTGAACCTTTCTTTGCCCCTCTTTAATTCCTCACTCACCAGCAGGATATGCTCCCCTTATTTTCACTTTTCCTGCCCACTCCTTTAGCTGTCAAGGAGAAGCACTCTGAGTCACTCAAGTGGTGGCTTGCATGGGTTGTGGGACTCTTCCCATGTGACAGCACTCATGCTTGGCCTGGCACTGTAGATTGTAAGGACAATCTCCCAAATGGGGATACAGACTGCTATAAAAGTTGACAGAGGTTCAAAACCCCTCTCCACTCTATCCAAAAGTTAAATGAAAATCGTCTGGAGCAGTGCTTTTATTCGTTTTATTCCATTTATTCATATTGTGCTGGCCTTTGTTCTGCAGAGAGCACTGAACTAACCTCATTAGTCCCCGCCCCCAAGGAACTAACACCCTAATGTCCTCTCACCATAATACAGCCAAACCTTACACAGGCATGGGGAAAACATATGCAGACAGCCTCCATGATGGATGTAGAGATTTTTTTTTTGTATTAGGTTATGGATGCTTCCAAAAAATTTTCTTGAGAGATACCAGAAAGCATTTTCTGAACCTTTCAACTATTAAAAACAAAAAGGTATGGCTTCAGAGCACACTATTCTGGGGCCCATTCAACTTCAAGAATAAGTACACTACTTAGCTCCTTTAATATATCCAAAATCTCCTATATTATACCTAGAAGAAACATCAAGCAAGTTTGCAAATTTTACATTTTACTTTTTCCATGCTGTCCTCAGAGATGTCAACTAGAACTGCCAGTTCACTTTTTTTCCTTTCCACATTAAAAAAATCAGAAAGAGGTTTAAGGCCACAAGAAAGTACTAACAAAAGTTGGTGGTTTACGGAAGAAAAATCCCGTACTTCCTCTTTCAAAATTTTACAAATCGGCTCCACTGTGTTCTGCCAACAAACAGTCTGCATAAAAAATGTCTCCCTTTTTAGGAGCGTCGTGAACTTTCTGGTGTTTAAGTAGAGATGTCCTCCAGGTAAAACATTTGCCGCACTCAGGACATGAATACAGACTGTCCCCATTGTGGCTTTTCTGATGGTACTCCAGGGAGGATTTGGATAAAAATCCTTTGCCGCACTCGGTGCAAGCAAACAACTGGCGATCGGCGTGAATCCTCAGGTGGTTGACAAGCTGAGACTTTTGGGTGAAGCGCTTCCCGCAGTCGGAGCAGGAGAAAGGCTTCTCCCCTGAGTGGATCCTCCGATGCCGGAAGAGGTTGGCCTTGTGTGAAAAGCACTTGCTGCAGTCAGGGCAAGTGAGCAGGTTCTGGTCGGAGTGCACCTTCCGGTGCTCGGCCAGAGACGACCTATCTGCAAAGCTCTTCTGGCATTCAGGGCAGGCATATGGCTTCTCCCCCAGGTGCCTCCTCTGGTGGTCAACCAGACGTGACTTCTGGACAAAGGATTTCCCGCACTCGGAGCAGGAGAAGGGCTTCTCCCCAGTGTGGATGGTCCAGTGCTGGTCAAGGTGGGACTTTTGGGTGAAGCTCTTCCCGCATTCGAGGCATGGGTAGGGCTTCTCATCTGTGTGAATCCTCTCGTGTTTAATGAGAAGGGCTTTCTGCGTGAAAGACTTCCCACATTCCGAACAAGAGAAAGGTTTCTCACCTGTGTGCGTCCTCTGGTGAGTGACGAGGGTGGACTTTGCTGCGAAGCATTTGCCACACTCTGAGCAGGAGTACGGCTTCTCTCGCATTAACATGTGCTGGTGTTTCATCAGCGACAGTTTCTGGCGGAAGCATTTGCCGCAGTCGGAGCAGGTGTATGGCTTCTCTCCGCGGTGCATCCTCTTGTGCTGGAGCAGCGTGGACTTCTGGGTGAAGCTCTTGCCGCATTCAAGGCACGGATATGGCTTCTCCCCGGTGTGGACCACCTGATGCTTGACCAGCGAAGACTTCAGAGTGAAACACCTTCCGCATTCTGGGCACACAAAGGGCTTCTCCCCTGAATGCATTCGCTGATGCTGGACAAGGCTTGACTTTTGGGTGAACCATTTTCCGCATTCGGGGCATGAAACGGGCTTCCTGACTCGCCGCTTTCCCTGAAGAGGAAACAAACAATTTCTTGGTAAGACTTTTCCCACTTGCAAGAGAAACTCAAAGAAACTTTTTGTCCTAGATCAGACAGGTATACCACTATATCCAAATCAAAGTATACCTCCAGCCATCTTAGTGAAAGGAAGGCCAAGAACACCCATCAGCCTTTTACTGCTCTCTGTGGCTCCTTTTGGGCAGATTTTTCCTCACTTCCTGTCCCAGTGACAACACTGTCACCTGAACAGGAAGTAAGGGGAAACCCCCCCCCCAACAGACACGACTCTGACTGTAGCAAAGGAGAAGGCTGGAGCCCCGACTTTCTCTACAAAGGTAACCAGCCAAACTTTTGAAGCACATATTTTGAGGAATGGGTTGAAGTAACCAGCCTGATGAAGATAGAAAGTTAAAGACCCTCAAATGTGTTGATTGTTACCCTAAAAATTCCAACGGTCATCAGTAAAAACGTGATGAGGGTTCTAAGCATTCCCCACAGTAAACAAAAATTGGGATAAAAAAACACCTTGGGGTATACTTATAAAAAACTTGCAGAGCAATTTATCCAGGTGAAATGTTACTCCATCATATAAAATAGAGGGAATCATGAAGATGCCACATTATGGCCACTAGATGGAGCTGACGATCATAGTAAATAAGTATTTATTTCCTATGATTATTAGCTCCTTCTAGTGGCCGTATTTTCTTCAATCACTCAATTTTTATGAATGAATATTTGATCTGGAAAGAAAATACCTTAGTAACATTCATTCTTGTTCACCCAGAACAAAAGTGCATGCAGTTTCACAAGACAAACAGCTCTGCAAGTTTTTTTATAAACACACCCCTTAAAGTGGACCTGACTTGTAAGTACAGATATGCTATATGACATGGAAGACTGACTCGTTTACACCCGCATCACTCATTGAGTAATTATCAGACAAGAATTCAGAAATTGATACTGTCACTTCCTAAATTATTGTTTTTTGGGTTTTTTTTGGACAGTGGAACAGGAATTCCTCACTGCAACCCCAAGCCTGGCGTTTGGTTTATGGTTGCAGCGCCTTGAATGGGTCATGTTCAATGGCGGTACTGCTCGTCCAACACGACAACGAGGATCATTTTTGCTGCGCCATGAAGAAAAGCATGCAGACGTGACATGTGTACAACCCCACCCAGGTGCCCTTGCAGCTTAAGGGGGGTGGTAAGAAAGTTGTTCAGCCATCTTTTTTTATGGTCCCTCAACTGCCAGTATTAACTAAGACTTGGAACTGGTAATTGTGTCCTGAAAAATTGATTGAGGGTGCCTAGGTACTCTTGTACCTACCACTTTATAGCTGTATATCTACAATGTCTAAGGAACTGCTACTTCTAGAGATTTGGTGATGGCACCACTGTGCTGCTCACTGTTCTCCTTGCTGGAGGTTCTGATGTGAGGAAGCAAAGCCTTGCCTCTACCAGTGCATTGCAGGGCATGGTAATGGAGAAAAAATCTGCTACAGGTAGACCACAGGTATTACTGGTGACTAGTCCTTTGCCCTGTATCTGTCTCCATAGTTCAGTTCCACCTTGAGGTACTTTTATAACAAGCAGGAGATCTATTGACTACTTACCTGCTGTACATTTTTTGTAATAGGGTCACCTTCTGGAAAATCTCCCCCGATGTCATTGTCCTCTACCTCGCTGTCTGGAGAAGATACAGGAAATTCCTCTGTGTTACTCCTGCTGTCTTGCCCATCTGGAGGAGCTGAGAAACAAAGGAGACATTAGCATATTCCATATATTCAAAATTACAGTTTGTTCACTAACAAATCAAATATGGTCTGATGGCTCCTAAATCCCTCACTGGTCTCCCCATTACTGTCTATTGGGTTAGTGATAGATGTACATTCACAGCTTCCCCCTTTCCATATCTCTGCTTTGTATGGTTCCATATAGATTTTCATTTAGAGAGAGAAGGTCAGAAAGCAAGCTGCCTCTGAAAAGCCCATAATGCTCTTTGAGTCCAGGTTCAGTGTCATGGATATATAGATTCCAGAACTGCAGCAAGGCTGAGGTGCATCCCGGCCAGCAGGCACCCAGCGGCTTTGGCGCCAGTGGGCCTTTAAAAAGGGCTCCCACCGTTCAGCTCTTGCTGGTTGATCTGTAGTCTTCCCTGGGACCCGCCCCTGTATCTGCATCTGAGCTCACACCTGACCTGGCTTCCTGACCACGCTGCTCTCTCCTCTCCTGATCCCTGGCTGCCATTTGACCTTGCTTGTTTACCTGCATACCTGATCTTCCGTTGCCGACTAAGCCTGGACTCTGACCATCCCTTGTCTGCCGATTCTGTCTGATCTGATCCGCTGTGTATGACCTGGCTTGTCTGACCTTGTTCCTGCCCGCTGTGTGCACCTGCATCCTGCTGACCTGCATCCTGCGCACCTGCATCCTGCCGACCTGCGTCCTGTGCACCTGCATCATGCTGACCTGCATCCTGCGCACCTGCATCCTGCTGACCTGCATCCTGCGCACCTGCATCCTGCGCACCTGCATCCTGCTGACCAGCATCCTGCGCACCTGCATACTGCTGACCTGCATCCTGCACACCTGCATCCAGCCGACCTGCGTTCCTCAGCACTCCCCAGTGGTCATCATCTCCACCTCCAGAGAACTCTGCAGGCACTCCTACCTCACTGTGCTCCTACGGTCACTGTCCCCAACTCCAGTGTCCCAGGAACCAGGGCTGTACGAGAGGTCTCCCTCTGCACGTCAGGCTCACCCACAAGGTACGTGTCAGTATCAACCAGCCATGCCTGAGCCTGCAAGAGGGACCTCCGTTACTGAGGAGGTCTGCCAACTCCTCTCAGCCCTTACTCACGAGGTGAAGTGTCTCCAGGACAGTTATGAACGCCTAACAGGACATATGCAGGACCAGGCAAACTTCCCCCTCAGTGGAGGGTCATCAGAAGCTACCTCCGCACTCCCAGCAATGATGTTGCCTCCCGAGCCAAGGGTCCCAATTCCGGAGAAATTCTCTGGGGATCGAAACAAGTTCCGGACTTTCCGCAATGCATGCGAGTTATATTCTCCCTACTACCCTTAACCTTTTCACAGGAGACCACCAAAGTGGGGTTTGTTGTTTCACTTCTGTTAGGACAACCACAAGCTTGGGCCCACCATTTGCTGTAAGAACGCAATGCTTCTCTGGACTCCTTGTCATCCTTCTTCAGCGCTATGTCGCTCCTTTACGACGACCCCCAACGGACAACTACTGCCGAAGCTGCCCTTAGCACGCTCAAACAAAGCCGCAGAGCGGTGGAGGACTACATAACTGACTTTAGGCGCTGGAGCGCAGACACCCTATGGAATCATGCAGCCTTACGGCACCAGTTCCGCTTAGGTCTATCAGAAGGGTTAAAGGATGAGTTGGCTCGGGTCGGTATACCAGATTCTCTGGAATCCTTGATCGCCCTAACTACACAGATAGACCGTCGTCTTCGGGAACGCAGGATGGAGAGGGTGAGCCAACAGCCCCGATCGAACTGGATGTTATCTCAAGTGGCCACCACCTCTCGTCTTGCCTCCTCCAGACCAACTCCAGTTAATCCTGCACCAGACTCTCCTAAATATGGGCAGGCCGGATCGACAAGACCCTCATTGTCCGCAGAGGAACGCCTGCGTCGGCAACTGCTCAACCTCTGCCTGTACTGCGGGGGTACCGGCCACTATGTGCATTCATGCCCTGCCAAGCACCATAGATACTTATCCGTCTCTTCTCCTGGTCATCCGGTACCCTCCACCAATTCTACTCACCTGGCTCTTCCTATCACCTTTATGTTTCCTGAAAGAACTGTGTCAGTTACCGCAATAATAGACTCTGGGCATGCAGTTGTTTTATTGATTTGAACTTTGCAAACCAACAGCGCATCCCGCTTCAGCACAGAGCTCAAGGACTTTCCATCTTCCTGGCTGATGGATCCCGTATAAAATCTGGCCAAGTGACCCAGGAAACTCCTTCATTGACTGTAGTTACTGCTTCAAACCACAAGGAACTGCTGAAACTTGATGCCATTGCATCCCCTCTGTTTCCAGTCATCTTGGGCTTACCGTGGCTTCAGGCCCACAACCCGCAAATTAACTGGGGCTCCGGAGAGATCAAGTTTAAGTCCCTCTACTGTCAAAACAACTGCCTTCCTTCACCTCCCAGGGCACCTGGCCCCTTACTATGCTTGGAAGCTGACTTGGAATTACGCACAGTAGTCCCTGAACCATACCACAAGTTCTTAGACGTCTTTAGCAAGCGAGGGGCAGAGACCCTTCCTCCCCATCGCTCCTATGATTGCCCGATCGAGCTATTACACGGAGCAGAGATCCCTTTTGGTCGGATTTTTCCCCTGTCCGAGCGGGAGTTGGAGGTGTTAAAAGAGTATGTCGACGAAAATTTGGAGAGGGGGTTCATCCGGCCGTCCACCTCTCCAGCTGGGGCAGGAATCTTTTTTGTAGAGAAAAAGGACCACTCACTTCGTCCCTGTGTAGACTACCGGGAACTGAACAAGATCACGGTTAAAAAACGGTATCCTCTACCCTTGGTGCCTGAGCTTTTCCAGAGATTAAGAACTACTGCTGTGTTCACCAAGCTAGATCTTCGAGGGGCCTACAATTTGGTCCGTATTCGCTCTGGGGACGAGTGGAAAACGGCCTTCCGTACCAGGTTTGGCCACTTCGAATACCTAGTGATGCCCTTTGGCCTGTGTAATGCCCCTGCTACCTTCCAGCACCTGATAAATGATATCCTCAGAGATTACCTTGATATCTTCGTAATAGCCTATTTAGACAACATCCTGATCTTTTCTACATCCCTGGATCAACACCGAAAACACGTCAAGATGGTACTCTGCCCTCGGCGCCATGCTGACGTGAGACGTCGGCGTTTGGGGGAGGAGCCGAATGCTGAGCTGGGCACCTGCATGGATCTCCGGCTGGGAGATGAAAGCTGGGAGAGGTAACGCGGGAGTGAGAGCCCGCGAAATGCTCTCCTAAACCCGCCGAAGAGGCCCTCGGAGGCCCTGGAGCCCCCTCCCCCCTACTCCCCACTCGGTCCGCCCGTCGCCCGCACGCACGCCGAAAAAAAAAAAAAAACCTAGGGTGAAACCAAGGGAGCGGAGAATGGCGGTCCCGGCACCCGAACCTCAACCAGCGGACAATCCGTGGACATCGATCCGGAGGTGGCGAAGGGCCACACTACAATTAAAAGTGACCCCCCTCACTCGTGCATCAGCGGACAGAGCACCTCCGTACGGAAGCCTATACTACACAGCTCCAACTGGAACACGCCGGTCTGAGAGGGGATCCACTGAAGAGCATCCCTCTCTCAGGTAGGAACGCTAACTGTTTCCCTCACTGTGTATAGACTTTTTTTTTTTCTATGTTTTTTTTTTTTTTCTCTCTACACTGAGCAGAAGATATAAATGCTATGTCATTAAAGCAGGAAAGGTGTTATGGCTAACCTACAGCTTTATAACAATGCCTGTATGAGGATTCCCAGAAATGAAGACAAATGTTTAACTAATCAACATGACTAAGTACAACATAACTCATTTTTGTGCTACCCATATGTACACTCCCACCCTTACCATTCCCATTAACGGAAACCACACATAACTGGAGTGTAAATTAGGCCGTAGCAGCCTCCTTTATTAAATATCAAAATATAACTGAACTTTTTTATAAACAAATAAATAACCAATAAATAACCAATAAATAACCAATAACTGTAAACCAATGAAGAAAACTCTGACGTAGGACTGTAGGACTTTACCCCCCCCCCCCCCGTTTTAGCGTAATCAAAACTCGTGCACTGCGGTCATATAAACTGTAACTAGGCCTCAAGCTGACATGCTAGCTCAGAGACAACAATATTCCCGCAGTGCAGTCATCCACCATATTCCTTACATCACTTATAAGGAATATTAACAAACGGGCCCATATCTCCAATGGGTCCCGCATCAACTTCTCTGTGGGGAGGGGGTTTCTTCTCTATACCTACGTCAGCCAACATCCGCCAATGCTACGACGTCCAAGCCAACCTGTAAAAAACTTTTATCAAACACCTGCAAGAAAATAGGGAGGGAGGGCGGGAACTTTTCTCTAGCTGGAATGGCTCCTTCCCTGGCCGTTGCCCCTCCTCTTCCTGTTGCCAGCTCCACCCTCCTATCCTAACTCTTAAAGGGGCATACCTAAATGGCATGTTAACTTTACTCATGCCAGCCCTGCGCCTATTTTTCTCTGTTCTCTGCTGCGGGCTGTTCTTGACTAAGTACAACATAACTCATTTTTGTGCTACCCATATGTACACTCCCACCCTTACCATTCCCATTAACGGAAACCACACATAACTGGAGTGTAAATTAGGCCGTAGCAGCCTCCTTTATTAAATATCAAAATATAACTGAACTTTTTTATAAACAAATAAATAACCAATAAATAACCAATAAATAACCAATAACTGTAAACCAATGAAGAAAACTCTGACGTAGGACTGTAGGACTTTACCCCCCCCCCACCCGTTTTAGCGTAATCAAAACTCGTGCACTGCGGTCATATAAACTGTAACTAGGCCTCAAGCTGACATGCTAGCTCAGAGACAACAATATTCCCGCAGTGCAGTCATCCACCATATTCCTTACATCACTTATAAGGAATATTAACAAACGGGCCCATATCTCCAATGGGTCCCGCATCAACTTCTCTGTGGGGAGGGGGTTTCTTCTCTATACCTACGTCAGCCAACATCCGCCACCGCAAACAAGGTTAAAACCTTAACCTTGAGCGCGCCTCCACACCCTAAGTGCTCTTTCAATTCCGTCCTGTATACCCATGGTCCACATATCGATGCCCACTGGGTTCAGATGAACCCCGTCAGCCCTCAAATATCGCCACGTCTCGATCTCTAGCTCTCTGTGTCTGATCGCTAAGCCACCGTTTTTAATGAAAAACCTGCTCACCTCCTGATTGATCTTACTTCTGGCCTTGTTAACCAGTTCCACTGACCTCGCTTGCCGCCATGAAGACCTGGCTATCATGTCCGACCATACAAGGACAGTTTTTGGGAATGCAGCCTGTAGTAGGCAGAAGTCATGCTTGATGTCCCTGGTAATGTCTAGTTTTGTCCTCAAACCCAAATCATTCCCCCCCACATGAATCACCAAAACCTCGGGCGGCCTGTCCCGTTGTGCAAATTTGTGCGCCTCCGGGACCAGACGGCTCCAAAGCATCCCAGGGAACCCCAACCATTTAATGTAAGCCTCCCCCCTGGAAAAACCTAGCTGTCTCCCATCTGGCCTGGCATCCCCCCTCCTTGCACCCCAGCAAACATAGGAATGTCCCATGATCCACACGAGACTCGGCGAGGTATCTGAAAAGAAAACAATAAGAAAATTCCGGTGAAAACTCATCACAATGTACCACACGAAACCATGCCGGCACCTAACGCACACCACTCAATAAAATGTCAAATAACTAAATCAAGTCTGACATAAGACCGGAATCGCCTCGATTCCCATCTTCCAATCCGTTTTACAGCTTCTTCCGTTAGGCCCCACCTAACTGCTTCCGTTGCCGCACCAATTCTAAATGAATGCGTGGAAAATTTCTGATCCCCCAGACCCAGGATGAATAAAGATTTCCGAAAAATAGAAATAAATTGGAAACGCGACAGCGCCACCCCATCCTGATGTACTAAAAGAGGGCCATCCCCGGCTGGCCTCTGTGTCAAATAAACCTTTGTAACTAAAACGGGGCAGAGTTTGGCGTCAGGAATAGCGAACACCACCACATCCTTGCCTCGGCCCTCCTGATCCGTTTTAGATCTACGCAAACGCATCACAAGTCTATCCTCCATGTACCGAACCTCCCCCACAGCTAATCCATCCCTTGTTTTCTTGGAGGAACTCACCAGCTCCCCTATTCGAAAAGCGCCGAAAAAGGCCAACACAAAAGCTGTGCGGAAAAGCCCCACCTCATATCCGGATCTACAAACTCCAGGCAAAATGTCCACCATTTTGCCCAACAGTGCGAACGTAACTGGTCGCCTCTCATCCCGGACCCTCTTCCCCCGGCGATAACCCTTCAATGCCTGACGTGCCCAAAACTCTTTTGTCCAATCTCTCCCCCCTTCAAGCTTGAACAAAAATGCCATGGCCGCCATAACCTTCCCTAGCCTCGACACGGAAACTCCCTGTTCCATGTGTCTGGCGACAAAATAGATAAATCGCAATCTATTCTCTCCTTTAACCGCCCCCGCTGCCCGTTCCTGGAAAGCAAACCATTCGTCCCATATTTTTTTTGTATGTTTTCCATGTTCCCTCGCTCAATGACCGCCTGATCCACTCACCTATCCTCCCAGGGCAATCTTCCATAGTTCCAAAGGACACGGGACGCCGTGACGCTCTGCCCCCGGTACCAGCTCCCGAAATTTCTCCCACTGAAACCGAGAAAGAGCGTCAGCAATCACATTGTCCACTCCTGGTAAGTGTACTGCCTGAATGAAAATGTTCATCTGCATACACCGAAGCACCAAGTGTCTCAACAAACGTATCACCGGCGGTGACGCCGCAGATACCTTATTAATCACCTGTACCACCCCCAAATTGTCGATGTGGAAGCGCACCTTCCGATCCCGAAAGAATTCGCCCCACAATTCTACCGCCAATACCACTGGAAATAACTCAAGCAACAACATATTCTTGAGCATCCCTGCTTTGTTCCAGCTGTCCGGCCAAGGGCCGGCACTCCAATGCCCCTGAAAAAATGCCCCATATCCCGCTGACCCCGCTGCGTCTGTAAACAATTCGAGGTCGAAATTATTCACCGGGCCAATCATCCACAACGCTCTACCATTAAAATTGTCCAGAAACATGTGCCACATTCTCAGGTCATCCTTATGTTCCCGTGATAGTGTCACATAATGTCTGGGCGACTCAATGCCACCCGTACTTGCCGCTAATCTTCTCCCAAAAACCCTGCCCATCGGAATGATCCTGCACGCAAAATTGAGCTTGCCAAGCACCGATTGCAATGCCCTCAGCTGAACCTTGCGCCGGCCCACCATCCCCTTCACCTCCTCCTGTAATGCCACCAATTTTGCCTCAGGTAACCTGCATTCCATGGCCATGGAATCGATTACAATCCCGAGAAAACTGATCACTGTTGTGGGCCCTTCCGTCTTGTCTGGCGCAAGCGGAATGCCGAATTCCCCTGAAATCCTTTCAACGGTTGTTAAGAGCATCGCGCAAACGTTAGATGCGGGTGGCCCTATGCAAAGAAAATCGTCCAAATAATGGATCACCGAATTCAAACCTGACACGTCCCTCACTACCCATTCCACAAATGTGCTGAAACACTCAAAGAATGCGCACGATATAGAACAACCCATTGGCAGACACATATCCACGTAATATTCCTCTTGCCACTTGCAACCCAATAAATGAAAGCTATCGGGATGAACAGGCAGCAAACGAAAAGCCGCTTCAATGTCTGTCTTTGCCATCAGGGCGCCCCTACCATACTTCCTTACCCAACGTACTGCTGCATCAAAGGATGTATATGATACAGTGCAAACTTCAGGATCAATAGCGTCGTTCACCGACTCTCCTTGTGGGTAAGACAGGTGGTGAATGAGGCGAAATTTGTTGTGCTCCTTTTTGGGAACCACCCCCAAAGGAGAAACTACCAGGTCCTGCATGGGTTTTATGGAGAAGGGGCCCGCCATCCTCCCCAAAGCTACCTCTTTATTCAATTTTTCGGACACTACTTCATGATGTTTTAAAGCGGACCGCAAATTTTCCGGAATGGGAGGAGTTAAGTTCAAAACGGCAGGAATCATGAAACCTTCAGAAAATCCTAACAAAAGTAGATGAGCCATTGCCTTATCTGGATATCTATCTAGAAAAGGCCGCATTTTTTCCACCCTCACTGGCGTCCTCCCCCTTTCCCGCAAAATCGCTGGCCTTTCCCTTACCCTGCTTAAAGCACCTTGATGAGGGATGTGATCCACCGCAGCCTGAACACTCGTGTTTATACTTACATCCATGTCCAAATTTACAACTTCCCTCGTTGTACTGCCAGCAAACTCCTTTTTTCTTGTGGCCGATTGACCCGAAGTCCCTGATCCCCCGGCCCCCCCCCCCCCCCTGAAAAAACTGACTCACAGGCTTGGCTGAAGACATCAGGCGCATCCAAAGACTGATGTCTTTGTGATCCCACCTTAAAGCCGGTCTCACTGCCCTTCTCTGCCTAAACTGTTCGTCGTACCGCAGCCATGCTAGACCCCCGTAAGTCCGGTGAGCCTCGCCAATAGCATCCAGATAACAGAACAGGGCCGAGCAATGTTCTGGCTCCTTTTCGCCTATCACGCTTGCCAATACCCCAAACGCTTGCAGCCAATTCTGGAAAGTCCGGGGTATTAGTCTGTACCTTCTCTTCTCCTCCTCTTCTTTTTTACTATCCTCGGGTTTCACCCTATCCAAGTTAATTTTCTCAAGGGGAAGCAGAGAAAATATCTCCACGTACTCCCCTCTCCAAATTTTCTCTCTCACCTCCTGTTTCAAATGGGCCCCTAATGGCCCTTCAAAACAGACATACACCTCACAGCGTGCGGAATCAGCTAACCGCACTATGTCCTGTTTTTTGGTTTTGTCACCCCCCGTTTCCCCCTCTCCTGGCGTGAGCTGAGACGCCTCTGCCGCTTCCACGATACCTGCATCCCTCCCCACAGGCGAAAACGCGGGCGGAATCGCCAACACCGTTCTCTCAGCTTGTACCGTCATTCCCTCGTCCCCTCCCCCCTGGCCCCCCTCATTCAACACCCTCCCTGCAGAAACCCATGCCCCTGTCGGCCCCTGTTGCGCAGGTGTAGGCTCAAACCTGCCCACCAGCTCTTTGAGGCCTGCTAAAAAACCCTGTAATCCCCCCTCCAAAAATCCTGTTTCAGGGACAGAATCGCCCATAAAACCCCCACCCCTCTGAAACCGATCACCCTGCCTCCTGGCCCCCTCCCCCACATCCCCCCCCAAAGACATTTTACTCCCGCAAGACCCAGAACAAAAACAGGACTTACCGGGCTGCATGGACAATCCTCCACCAGCCGAACATCCTGCGTCATTCGTTGCTGTGCGTCCTTCTGCGATCTCGTCCTCCGATTCAGGCAGCTCGCCCTCCGACAGCTCCACCATCTCATCTGCAGTTGAAAGAGCCTGCCCTCCAAGGTTTTCAGCCTCAGATGCAGACGAACTGCGTTCCCTCTCGTTTCTTCTCGTCCCCATTGCCTCCGCTTTTTTCTTTCCCTTAATGTTCTTACGGGCAGGCGGATCGCCTCCATGCCGCAGACATCCTCTGCTATGTCCCCCCCGCACACTGGAACTCAAGCTGGGCCGACCGCCTCCTGCTTGTAAATGTCCTCTTCCCCCATTCTGCTGAGCATGCGTCTCGTCGCAGTAAGTGGCATCTGTGCTGAAGTTTGGGTAGGCGATTGTCCTGGTCCTAGCCTCCATGACCCTTTCCCTTGCTGTTGTTATGTTGGCCTGGGATGGCTTTCTCCCCCTAGCCGTGTGTTTTAAACTGTGTGTATTTGGTGACTTAGTTTTGGCCCCCTTTGCAATCCCCACTGATGCTGCACTGCTGGCACTGCCTGTTTTGTATTGGGCCCCTGACCGCCCCCCCTCCACATGTGTGGATAGGCCTGAGGCCTCGTGAGATGACCGCGTGGTGGACGCCATGCGCCGCGTGCTGTTGGGCCCCCCGCCCCCCCCCCACAGCCTCACATGGGCCAGAAGTGCCTGAAACATCTACCTTGGCCGACCGCTTTTTCGGCGGTTCGGCGCTGTTTTTTCCCCTCTTGCTGCCTGGCACGTCCGTGGCTCTGCGCCCTTCCGGCGAATATCTGGCCGGCGGCCGAGATCGCCGCTGCCGCCCCCCGTCTAGTGTGACCTCCCCTGCACCCCTGCTCTCACCCTCCAGTGCCCTTTCGATCTGTGTCCTCAACCAAGCCGCTCCGTTTTCAGCTGCCGCCGTTTTGATGGTTTTGAGGAGCTCCTCCATGACGATCTGCTCAGTAACTTTTCTCTAGCTGGAATGGCTCCTTCCCTGGCCGTTGCCCCTCCTCTTCCTGTTGCCAGCTCCACCCTCCTATCCTAACTCTTAAAGGGGCATACCTAAATGGCATGTTAACTTTACTCATGCCAGCCCTGCGCCTATTTTTCTCTGTTCTCTGCTGCGGGCTGTTCTTGAGTGAGGAGCGGGGGGCGGATGCCCGGAGCTGCTTTTAAAATTCGAAGAAAACGTTTTTGGCTTACTTAAAAAATAAGAAAAATACTTTCCTGATTGGAGGAACAATAGAACTCAATCACTTGAAAGGTTTAAAGGAGAACCAAGAAATTAGCCCACCTGTCATTGAAACCCCAGGGAACGCACCAAGAGGAAGGGGAGAGGAGGGAGAGAGGGGAAAGAAAAGGAGAAAAACTCAAATCCCTAAAACATTCTCGCTCAAACACCCCGGCACAGGGATGAGACGGCCAAAGTAGAGAAGGCACTGACTTGATGATGAAGGGGAGAACGCAGAGAGGCACAGAGCCCAAAACACCGAAAGATAATTTAAACACCAGTACCATACAAAAATATCTTACAGATATTAGTCTCAAGAGTCCCGAGATGGAGAAAAGACAACAGGGTGTGAAGGAAAGAAAGAAGGAGTTGGAGAAGCTGAAAGCCGATCAAGCTGAAACACTTAGGTTAGAATCCGAGCAGGAAAAGACAGGAGACATGAGTACTACCTTGCAACATAGTGACATCTCACAAATTCCAACCAAAACAGAAATGGCGGAAATGTTTGCCAATTTAGAAAGTGCCATAAAAACTGAAATTTTAAACATTAGAATCGATATGGGTTTTTTAGCCAAACGAGTAGAAAAAATCGAAGAAAATGCAACTGAACTAACTAAAGAAAATAAAGATCTTAGAAAACAGATGGAAGAAATACAAAGGTCTGAAAGAGAGATGAAATATAAAATGGAAAGCATGGAAGACCAAAGTAGGAGACAAAATTTGAGACTAAGATCTTTACCAGAACAGAGGGGAGAAGATCTAATGTTGAAGATAAAAAATATTTTTGCACCAGTCCTAGGATTGGAAGATGGCACGGACTTAAAAATAGAGCGGGCCCACCGCATTAGAAAACCCCCTGGAGTCGGAGAGGGGGTGCCTAGAGACGTACTCGTTAGATTTCACTCCTATGAGGAAAAAACCCAGATCTACCAAAACTTGAGAGGAAAACCTCCATTGAAGATTGAGACGACAGAAATTCAGGTCTTTGCGGATCTGTCAGCAGGGACTTTGGCCCGGAGAAGAGAGATGAAGCCCTTATTGGAAATTCTACGCGCCTCAAATATCAAATACAGTTGGGGTTTCCCCACTGCACTGATTGTTATGAAATCTGGGAAAACTGTACGCATGAGGTTTTTGGAGGAGATGCAGAATTTTTGTGAGGAATTAGGGATATCTGTCCCAAAAATTCCTCAGAACCGGAACTAAAACAGTAACTCCCGGTTTGAAAGTGCAGCGGGAGGAGGGTGTATTGGGGTTTGCCCCCCCCCCCACCTCACCCCGAGGGGGGGAGGAAGAGAGAGGAAATTTTTTTTTTTTTTTCCTTCTTCCTCTGGGGGTGGGGGGGGAGGGGTGGCTGAATGGACCAGGGTGGGGGGGGGGACACGGGACCCGAGCTGCAGGGTGGGTTCTTCCCCCCCCCCCTTTTTTCCTTCCTCTTGCGGGGGGCGACGGGGGGGGGGGCTGACCCAACACCAGAACATCAGCAGTCAGGTTCCACCCTAGAGGCGGAGTGGACAGGATGTGTCTCAAAGGGACACCTCACTGCTCACAGATGGTCAAAACTCGACCGGGGGAAGGGGGGAGGGGGGGAGGGAGGGGAGGGGGGAGGGCGAGGCAAGGGGGGTAGGGAAGGGGAGGGGGGAGAGGGGTCCGTCCCCGTCTTGCAGACACAAAGATGGAATTACTGGACAATGTGGTCCGGTAATTGCATAAAGCCTCCTTGGAAATATGGAGGTCTGTAAACTGAGGTTTCTGTCGTATAATGTTAAAGGGTTAAATTCCCAGGTGAAAAAATATAAGATACTGAAAGAAATACAAAACTACCAGGGGGAAGTTATCTTCTTGCAAGAAACACACTTGACACTAGACGGTGGAATAAGGTTGGCCACCCATGAATACCCACTGTGGTTCCAATGCGACACCCCAACAAGGGGCGCTAAGGGGGTTGCTATAGGTTTTGCTAAAAATGTTAAGTTTGCCATCAGTGAACGGCTGGTAGACCCGGGTGGGAGGTTTTTAGCAATAAAAGGCAAAATAGGGGAAAACATGCTAACTCTGGTAAACATCTACAGCCCAAACAAAAATCCAATTGGATTCCTATCTCGGGTGTTAGGACGCCTGATAGGTTTCCAAATGGGGGAGGTGATTGTTGCGGGGGACTTGAACTTTGGATGGGACCCTAAACTGGATACTACATTGAAAACAGGTAGTCAGAGTAGACGCCAGTTTAAGAGCATAAAATCTAAACTTAGACAGAGACAGCTAATAGATGTTTGGAGAATACAGCACCCTAACACAAAGGACTTTACCTTCTTCTCTCCAGTGCATGGAACCCATTCCCGCTTAGACTACTTTTTAGTAGAGCACAAATTTTTAGAACATGTGATTGAAACGAAGATTGAAATAACCACACTTTCGGACCATGCCCCGATTTCAATGACAATTAGACTCCCTGGAAGACAGACAAAAGTAGGTTCCTGGCGCCTGAATGACAACCTGCTATCTGAGCCCGGTGTAGAAGAAACCATACGCAAGGAAATTATAGCTTTCTTTGAAATTAATGATAACGGTGAGACATCTTTAGCCACCCTATGGGAGGCCCAGAAAGCGTATATTAGGGGAATATTAATCTCCATTGGGGCTGGGAAAAAAAAAGAAAAAAGGTTAAATCGGGCTCGGCTAGTGGGAGAGATCCGGGACCTGGAACATGAACACAGAGAGGACACATTGAGGAAAGGAGACACCTACCATAGGTTATTAAACAAAAGAGAAGAACTAAAAACAGAACTAGAGCAGGAAGCAAGGAAATGGTTTCATAAGCTAAACAGGGAAAGACACATCGGGGGAAACAAAAGCAGTAAACATCTAGCTAGAGTACTCAAAAAAAAGAGAGAGCTCAATTATATCGACAAAATACAAAGTAAAACGGGCTCAATGGTAAACCTGTCAAAAGATATAGCAGAAGAGTTCAGGGACTATTATGAAGCTTTATATGATGTCAAATCTAAAGATCAGATACCACAAGCTGAAAGGGAGGAGCTTGGAAATTTCCTGGGGAATAGTGCAATCCCCTCAATTTCAGCAGAGGATAGCAAAATCATGGAGGAACCCATAACAGAAGCGGAAATACATGAGGCCCTGAGGAGTTCCTCTGCTGGCAAAAGCCCAGGCCCCGACGGTTTCTCTATCACATATCTCAAGAGATACCGAGATATTTTGGTCCCCAGGCTGTGCCAGTATTGGAACTCCTTGGGAGGGAAGAATGGAATGGGCAAAGAATCGCTAATGGCATCTGTAACACTGATTTTAAAAGAAGGAAAAGATAAGACGCTCTGCTCAAGTTATCGCCCAATTGCCCTATTGAACACAGACACCAAGCTTTTTGCGAAAGTACTGGCCAACAGGTTAAGAAGTAGGATGTCTAGACTGGTGTTTTCTGATCAGGCTGGGTTTGTCCCTGGGCGGGAGGGGAGGGACAATGGGATTAGAGCCCTGCTCCTCATGCAGGCTTGCAGGAGGGAGAATGTCCCCAGTCTATTTCTGTCGATCGACGCTGAAAAAGCGTTCGACAGGATAGACTGGGGACATATGTTTGCAACACTGGAGGCAATGGGGATAGGCCCGATAATGATAAGCTGGATAAAGACACTATATGCCCAACCGCAAGCGAGGGTGAGGGTCAACGGGCTCCTCTCTCATCCATTTTCTATGAAAAATGGAACGCGTCAGGGGTGTCCGCTGTCCCCCCTCTTATTTATACTAGCTTTAGAACCGTTATTAGTAACAATACGCAACTCAACGGACATTAGTGGGATTAAAGTAGGAGGGGAGACATATAAATACGCAGCTTTTGCGGACGATGTCCTATTTTTCTTGTCCAACCCACGAATATCTCTACCCAACCTGATAAGGGTGTTGAATTTATATGGTGCAGTCTCGAATTTTAAAGTCAACCCGACCAAATCAGAAATTCTTAACATTAATATAAAACAAGAGGAAGTGGTTCGCCTAGCTAAAGAGTTTCAATTCCCGTGGAGGGAGAACATAAAATACCTGGGAATAAAACTGGCGGGGACATTGAGGGAGACGTACCGGATAAATTACATACCTTTACTTGACGAGATTAAACGGGAAACAAGAAATATGACCCACAGCCCACTGTCATGGCTGGGGAGAGTAAATGCTGTCAAAATGATTATAGCTCCAAAAATAAACTATAAGTTTCAAATGCTTCCAATATGTGTCCCTAAAGCCTTTTTCAGAATTCTAAAGGGGATTATCTCCAGGTTTATATGGTTCAATAAGAAACCACGCATTTCAGCAGAAACCCTGTCTAGGGGGAAAAAACAGGGGGGCCTAGCTCTACCCGATTTTGAACAATACTTCAATGCAATTGCACTATCTAGGATCACTGAATGGACAAGGGAAGGAACAAAAAAAAGATGGGTGAATTTAGAAAACGCACTGGGCAATAGGGACTGGGGGCACGTAATTTGGAATCCACCAAAATTTAGATTAATAGAAGAGGATACACACGAAATTACACGAGTCACTCTAAAAATATGGGATAGGGTGCACAGGGAAAACAAGTGGGATTACAACTCCCCATTATTAAATTTAAAAGACAATGTTTTTTTTGAACCGGGGAGGAGTAAATTATGGGGGAATTGGATTAAAAAGGGAGCACGTTTAATGGATATTATTAAAAAAGGTAAATTAATCACGTTTCACGAATTGAGCAAGGAAGTGGAGTTAATATCGGTTGACGCCTGGAGGTACACCCAGCTGAGAAACTTCGTACAAAGACTGCCACAACCAATTAGAGATGGGGATAGCCTCACGGTGATGGAAAAAATCTGTACAGGCACCCCAGTTAAAAACACAATTTCACGTATATATAAAATGTTAATCCAGGAGAGACGCGAGGGTGTTCCTCCCGGTGTCAAGCGGTGGGGGGAGGAATTGGGGATCCCTTGCACCGAAAATAGATGCGATAAGATTTTGAAAATTTTACACGGGACCATGGTGGATAGTCAAACCATTGAAGTTAACTACAAGTGCCTCATGGGGTGGTATATAACCCCAGTAAAAATGAGTAAGATACAAAGAGACAAAACATCTCTTTGCTGGAGAGGGTGTGGAGGCATTGGTACAATGTCACATATCTGGTGGGACTGCCCAATTATAAAAAAATATTGGAAGCAGATACTATCACTAATTGAAAGCATTACAAAAAAACATATCCCCGAAGATCCATGGGTGGTCCTGTTCCATGGGACAGATACACCCATAAGACAATATAGAAACTCAATAATCCCAATTCTATTAAATGAGGCGAAAAACCTAATCCCTGGGAAATGGATGGAGGAGAAGAGCCCGCAAGTAGCTGAATGGTTTACGAGAGTAAACCGACAGCGAATACTGGAGAAGGAGGAACTAGTGCAGGAATACGGAGATAACCTGAGTAGACGGGAAGATAAATGGTCCTGTTGGACTGACTTTAGAGAATCATGGAGATACTTCGAAGAAATAACTAGATAACAAACATTAATACGACGAAACTAACTAATTGACGAATTTTTAGGATGTGGATAAAGGGCTGCAAGACGGGGCGGAAGGGGTGGGGGAGGGTATGGGGATAAGGGAAATGTATGTCGTATTTGTAATGAAAAAACTTTGAAATAAATAAAGAATTTAAAAAAAAAAAAAAGACGGGGCGGAAGGGGTGGGGGAGGGTAGGGGAAAGGGAAATGTATTTTGTATTTGTAATGAAAAAACTTTGAAAGCTAAATAAAGAATTAAAAAGCCACCCGGATCCTTCTCTCCCCTATCTGCTTGAGGTCGACGCCTCAGAAACAGCTGTGGGGGCAGTTATCTCTCAGCGCCAAGGACTTAAGGATCTTATGCACCCCATAGCCTTCTTCTCCCGTAAACTCTCTCCCGAGAGGAATTACGACGTGGGTGACCGTGAACTTTTGGCCATTAAGGCCGCTCTCGAAGAATGGCGATACCTGCTGGAGGGAGCGGCTCATCCCATACTCATATATACAGATCACAAAAATCTGGAATATTTACGAACGGCCAAACGTCTAAGACCACGCCAGGCTCGGTGGGCGCTATTCTTTTCCAGATTTGCTTTTCATATAACTTACAGGCCAGGATCAAAGAACATCAAGCCCGACGCTCTTTCGCGTATGTATGATGACCCCAAAGAAACCTCAGTTCCGGACACTATTCTATCGGAGGGCAATTTCTTACTTCTTCAGACAGACCTGATGTCCGGTTTAAAACAAGCCTCTGTGGGGGTGCCCTGTCCACCCGGAGTAACTTTGATACCCAAGGACGGTCTGCTTTGGAAAGACAGTAAAATTTTCGTGCCTGGGAGGTGTCAAACCAAAGTTCTGAGCCTGTGTCACGACCACCCTCTGGCCGGACATTTTGGGGTCCACAAGACTCTCAAATTAACCCAGCGCATGTTCTGGTGGCCGAAGCTCGAGAAGGACTGTAAGGACTATGTCAAGTCTTGTGTTACCTGTACCCAAAATAAGTCTGCTAGAACCAAGTCCTGGGGTCTTCTCAAACCACTACCAATACCCGACAGGCCTTGGAGCGAGATTGCCATGGATTT
The DNA here is from genome assembly GCA_028564925.1 of Lithobates sylvaticus. Taxonomy (NCBI): domain Eukaryota; kingdom Metazoa; phylum Chordata; class Amphibia; order Anura; family Ranidae; genus Lithobates; species Lithobates sylvaticus. The sequence continues at coordinate 623,096,613 of CM053028.1, read as the reverse complement.
TATAGCGGAGCTACCCCCTTCTGAAGGATATACAGCCATTTTTGTAGTGGTCGACCGCCTGTCCAAGATGGCCCACTTTATACCCCTGAAGAACACACCTTCTGCTGTAGAGACCGCCCGGGTGTTTATCCGGGAGATTGTGAGGCTGCATGGGGTACCAACAAACATCGTATCGGACAGGGGGGTCCAGTTTACCTCTCGTTTCTGGAGGTCACTATGCCAGATCCTGAAAATCGAACTCTCCATGTCTTCTGCCTTCCACCCTCAGACCAATGGACAAACTGAGAGAACGAATCAGACTCTGGAACAGTACATCCGTTGTTTTACCTCGTTTGTCCAGGACGATTGGGTAGCACTTTTGCCCCTAGCAGAATTTGCCTTTAATAACGCCTGCCACTAAGTTACAGGACAGTCACCATTCTTTGCGAACTACGGCTTCCACCCTGTCTTCCTGCCTAACATTATCCCAGAATCTCCAGTCCCAGCAGTACAAACCACTGTCGAGTTTCTAGGTCACAATAATAAGTTGTTACAAGAAACCATGGCCAAAGCACAGGCAACTAACAAGAGACTGTATGATAGGAAGAGAAGAGGGGAATTATGTCTCCAACCAGGAGACCAGGTGTGGCTATCTACCACCAATCTCAAGATGGCTTGTCCTTCAAAAAAAACTGGCACCCAAATTTATTGGCCCCTTCCCGATCAAGAGGAAATTGAATGAGGTTTCCTACGAACTTTCCTTGCCTGAATCGCTCAAAGTCCACCCAGTGTTCCACGCATCCCTGCTTAAACCCACGGTACCTGACCCCTTCCCCGACAGAGGATCGGGTCCACCTGAACCTATAATTGTTGACAGGGACGAGGAATATGAGGTGGAGGCTGTTGTAGACTGCAGACGGAGAGGTAACCAAATTCAATGTTTAATCAAATGGAGGGGGTATGGGTCAGAAGAGAATTCATGGGAACCCAAGCAAAATGTGCATGCCCAAGAACTGATCCAAGCATTCTTCCGCAGGCACCCCAGAAAAGAGCTCTTTTGGGCACCCGGAGGTTGCCCTTAAGGGGGGGGCAATGTCATGGATATATAGATTCCAGAACTGCAGCAAGGCTGAGGCGCATCCCGGCCAGCAGGCACCCATCGGCTCCCACCGTTCAGCTCTTGCTGGTTGATCTGTAGTCTTCCCTGGGACCCGCCCCTGTATCTGCATCTGATCTCACACCTGACCTGGCTTCCTGACCACGCTGCTCTCTCCTCTCCTGATCTCTGGCTGCCATTTGACCTTGCTTGTTTACCTGCATACCTGATCTTCCATTGCCGACTAAGCCTGGACTCTGACCATCGCTTGTCTGCCGATTCTGTCTGATCTGATCCGCTGTGTATGACCTGGCTTGTCTGACCTTGTTCCTGCCCGCTGTGTGCACCTGCATCCTGCTGACCTGCATCCTGCGCACCTACATCCTGCCGACCTGCATCCTGTGCACCTGCATCCTGCCGACCTGCATCCTGCGCACCTGTATCCTGCTGACCTGCATCCTGCGCACCTGCATCCTGCTGACCTGCATCCTGCACACCTGCATCCAGCCGACCTGCGTTCCTCAGCACTCCCCAGTGGTCATCATCTCCAGCTCCAGAGAACTCTGCAGGCACTCCTACCTCACTGTGCTCCTACGGTCACTGTCCCCAACTCCAGTGTCCCAGGAACCAGGGCTGTACGAGAGGTCTCCCTCTGCGCGTCAGGCTCACCCACAAGGTACGTGTCATTCAGGGCTGCACCTTGTATTAAATGTTATGAACAAGAAGAATCTGGAACTCTTCTCTTGATTTAGTGTTTATTACTCACCTGTGCTGATCTCTGGAGGGAATTCCTCCTCCTTACACAGATCATTATCCATCATGCATGGCTCTTCTTCATCTTCTTCTTTAAATTCAACTTTAACAGTAATCAGATTTTCATCCTGGACATCACAAAATAATATAATCAGCAAAGTATATTATGGAAATAATCACTTTATTAGATTTGGGAATGCTGTGCAATTCTCTTAAAGTTAAATTGGACCATTCTAGGAAATTTAAAGAGGACCTCCACCCTCTCCACCCACTTTCTATCATTCCACTCTTCTCCCTGTCCCCTTTATAATATGAACTTTTTTATTTTTGGGGGGAAACACATCCATGCACTTCCTATATTCCCGACTAGTTAAGAATGATGTGTGCAGCACCAGCCATGAATCCCAGGAGGCCTGGAAAATTCTTCCACAAACTTCCATGTTTTAACAGTGAAAAAAAAGTTTATAAAAGTATGAGAATACAAAATATGTGCTAATTCTAGAAGGATCTGTGTGTAGATGTCACTGTGGGGGGATGAAGGTTCTGGGTGGGATAGATGTCACTGTTGGAAGGTTCTAGATGGGGATAGGTGTCACTGTGGGGGTTGAAGGTTCTGGATGCGGATAGATGTCACTGTGAGTGGATGAAGGTTCTGGATGGGGATAAATGTCACTGTGGGGGGGGGGGGGGTGAAGATTCTGGATGGGGATAGATGTCACTGGGGGGGGGGGGTGAAGGTTCTAGATGGGGATAGATGTCACTGTGGTGGGGGTGAAGGTTCTAGATGGGGACAGATGTCACTGTGGGGGGGGGGGTGAAGGTTCTAGATGGGGATAGATGTCACTGTGGGGGAGGAAGGTTCTAGATGGGGATAGATGTTAATGTGGGGGGGGGGTGAATGTTCTGGATGGGAATAGATGTCACTGTTGAAGGGTGAAGGTTCTAGATGGGGCTAGGTGTCACTGTGGAGGGTGAAGTTTCTGGATGGGGATAGATGTCACTGTTGGGAGTTCTGGATAGGGATATATGTAACTGTGGGAGGGGGGGGGGTGAAGGTTCTAGATGGGGATAGATGTCACTGTGGGGAGGGGGTGAAGGTTCTAGATGGGGATAGATGTCACTGTGGGGGGGGGGGGGTTAAGGTTCTAGATGGGGATAGATGTCACTGTGGGGGGGGGGGGGTAAGGGTTCTAGATGGGGATAGATGTCACTGTGGGGGAGGAAGGTTCTAGATGGGGATAGATGTCACTGTGGGGGGAGGAAGGTTCTAGATGGGAATAGATGTTAATATGGGGGGGTGAATGTTCTAGATGGGGATAGATGTCACTGTGGGGGAGGAAGGTTCTAGATGGGGATAGATGGTAATGTTGGAGGGGGGTGAATGTTCTGGATGGGAATAGATGTCACTGTTGGAGGGTGAAGGTTCTGGATGGGGATAGATGTCACTGTTGGGAGTTCTGGATAGGGATATATGTAACTGTGGGAGGGGGGGGGGTGAAGGTTCTAGATGGGGATAGATGTCACTGTGAGGGGAGGAAGGTTCTAGATGGGGACAGATGTTAATGTGGGGGGGGGTGAATGTTCTGGATGGGAATAGATGTCACTGTTGGAGGGTGAAGGTTCTAGATAGGGCTAGGTGTCACTGTGGAGGGTGAAGTTTCTGGATGGGGATAGATGTCACTGTTGGGAGTTCTGGATAGGGATATATGTAACTGTGGGAGGGGGGGTGTAGGTTATAGATAGGGATAGATGTCACTGTGGGGGGGGGGGTGAAGGTTCTAGATGGAGATAGATGTCACTGTGGGGGTTGAAGGTTCTAGATGGTGCTAGGCGTCACTGTGGGGGGTGAAGTTTCTGGATGAGGATAGATGTCACTGTGAGGGGAAGAAGGTCCTGGATGGGGATAGATGTCACTGTTGGGAGTTCTGGATAGGGATATATGTAACTGTGGGGGGGGGGTGAAGGTTCTAGATGGGAATAGATGTCATTGTTGGAGGGTGAAGGTTCTAGATGGTGCTAGGCGTCACTGTGGGGGGTGAAGTTTCTGGATGGGGATAGATGTCACTGTGAGGGGATGAAGGTCCTGGATGGGGATAGATGTCACTGTTGGGAGTTCTGGATAGGGATATATGTAACTGTGGGGGGGGGGGTGAAGGTTCTAGATGGGAATAGATGTCACTGTTGGAGGGTGAAGGTTCTAGATGGGGCTAGGTGTCACTGTGGGGGGTGAAGGTTCTGGATAGGAATAGATGTCACTGTGATTGGGTGAAGGTCCTGGATGGGGCTAGATGTCACTGTTGGGAGTTCTGGATAGAGATATATGTAACTCTGGGGGGGTGAAGGTTCTAGGTGGGGATAGATGTCACTGTGGGGGAGGAAAGTTCTAGATGTTCATTGGGGGGGGGGGGTGAAGGTTCTGGATGAGAATAGATGTTAATGTGGGGGGGGGTGAAGGTTCTGGGTGGGAATAGATGTCACTGTTGAAAGGTGAAGGTTCAAGATGGGCCTAGGTGTCACTGTGAGGGGTACAAAGTACAGGATGGGGATAGATGTCACTATGGGGGATGAAGGTTCTGGATGGGGATAGATGTCACTGTGGGGGGAGGTCCTGGATGGGGCTAGATGTCACTGTGGGGGGGGGGGTGAAGGTTCTGGATAGGAACAGATGCCACTGTGGGGGCTAGGTGGGTCTCTGGATGGGGCTAGGTCCAAGGTTGCCAACTTTCAGTAAACTTACAGACAGTTTGTAAAATCCATAACTGTTGAATCTGTCCATGAATGTCAGTTACGAACATGCAGCCTACATTAAAGGACAGATGCAAAAAGTATGGATTTTACAAACTGTTTGTAAATTTACTGAAAGTTGGCAACCCTGGCTTGGTGTCATTTTGGGGATGAAGGTTCTGAGTGGGGTTAGATGTCATTGTGGTGGGATGAAGGTTCTAGATGGAGCTAGATGTCACTGTGGGGGAACAGAGTTCTGGATAGGTCTAGGTGTCACTGTGGGGGGATAAAGGCTCTGGATGGAGCTAGGTGTCATCTTAATGGGATGAAGGTTCTGGGTGGGGTTAGGTGTCACTGTTGGGGGTGAAGGTTCTGGATGGGGCTAGATGTCACTGTGGAGGAATCAAGGTTTTTGATGGGACTAGGGGGGGTGAAGATGTTAGGTGACATGTGAGGTTTCTGGAGGTAGCTTGGAGAACATGTTGGGGGTGGGGCCTACACTAGGGGATTTTCAGGGGCAATGTGGTAGACTGGAGGGCACTGCGGGGACTGAGGGGTACCATGAGACTACTGAGGGCTCAATGCAGGGCTGGGGGTTCTACAGCAAGTCAAAGGGTACTGTGGGAGGTTGGCAGCCATTTTGGTGACAAAGGGATCTTGTGGGGCCTGGGGGCACTGTGAGAGGTTGAGAGCACTGTGTCCTCTATGGGAAGATGGGTGGAACTTTGGGAGCTGTGAGACACTGTGGGAGGTTTGGGGATCTACAGCTAGCTGGAAACCTGGGAAGCCGCGGCTCGGTGGTTGAGAACCCTTGTCCTACTGCACATGCACCACATCATCTGACTCTTCATTTTTTTGTAGCTGTCCACCGAGTGATAACCCGCAGGGTATGCTCGTCATCAAGAGCCCAGAAAAGACAGCTGACTTCCTGATGACCTTTTCGGAAGATGGCGGTGCTGGAGTGGCGCAACATAAGGGTGGAGTGTGAGGAGAGTTCCTCTTTAAAGCATACATCAAGTCACTCAGCTCTTGTTTTCCGTGGTAGGCTGGCAACACACATATCATTTTTGTGGACTGAGTGGTGTCAGCCCTGCCCACTGTCTTTTGCTACCACTAAATCACTTCCACTTGCAGATCTCAACAACATAAAGGCTAATCCATGATAAGTGAGAGGTTCATTGATGAGGTTTACATACACTTTAAATAACCTTCAGTTCCTCCTACCTGATCCTCCTGAGGGATCTCCTGATCTTCCTGTGTGGAGTCCCGGGAATACAGAGGACAGGGACATCTCTCTGGGGGATTTCTGTTGCTGGATCCATCTGTAGGAAATATGTATAAGTGTAAAAATGTTTCTGAAATTTCTTATACTTGTATCCTAACTTTCAGGGCATAGATTTGAAACATGTTCTATTTCTAGGTCCGTCTGATTTTTTTTCCGAAAAACAAATGGATTAGCACACACACATTCGGATGGTCGGACGGACTAATCCCTTCGGACCTAGTTTGCCGTAAAGTCTGGTCGTGTGTACGTGGCATAATCCGTTTGTTTTTCGGGAAAACAATCAGACGGACCTAGAAATAGAATATGTTTCAAATCTATCCGGCGGACTCAATTCCGACGGACTGAAATCGGGAAAACCGGTTGTCTGTGTGCTGGTCCGACGGACCAAATACAACGCAAGGGAAGCTATTGGCTACTGGCTATTGAACTTCCTAGTTTAGTCCCGTTTACGTCATCACGTTCAAAACGAACGGACTTACGGACGGACTTAGTACGTTCGTATGTGGGCAAGTCCGTTAGTTTGGAAAGTCCGTCGGGAAGACCGTCGGACCTAGTCTGCCGCAAAGTCCGGTCGTGTGTACGCGGCATTAGGGAAAATTGTTGCTGTCCATGCCCACATTGGAGAGGTTTCTCATTGCTCACCTTTCCTGGGATACCCAGTCACTGGGACAGGAAATTACAGAAATATCCACAGTGGGGACACTGAGAAAAGCTAAAAACCTGATAGATGGTCTAATCTTTCACCAATATCAATAAAATGTCCGGAGTTGGGTTTTACACAGACTTGGGGAACATAGCCTACCTGTTGGGTAACCCTTTTAGGCCCCATTAACATCTGAGTGTTTTGGAATACGAAGCTTGAAGCTCCAAAACAATTAGGGAGAAAAAAATCATTGCATCTCTATGGTGGTGGTTCACATTGTCACAAAATGCCTGCAGCTCAAAAGATAGGTGAAGGTGAAGTTAAAAGAGAAGTTCGGGATTTTTTTTTTTTTAACCACTTACCCACTGGGCACTTAAACCCCCTTCCTAACCAGACCAATTTTCAGCTTTCGCTGCTCTCACACTTTGAATGACAATTACTCAGTCATGCAACACTGAACCCAAATGAATTTTGTGTCCTTTTTTTCACACAAATAGAGCTTTCTTTTGGTGGTATTTGATCGCCCCTGCGGTTTTTATTTTTTGCGCTATAAACAAAAATAGAGCGACAATTTTGAAAAAAATGCAATATTTTTTACTTTTTGCTATAAGAAATATCCCCAAAAAATAAATAATTTTATTTTTTTTTCTCAGTTTAGGCCGATACGTATTCTTCGACATATTTTTGGTAAAAAAAATCGCAATTAGTGATTATTGATTGGTTTGCGCAAAAGTTATAGCGTTTACAAAATAGGGGATAGTTTTATAGCATTTTTATTAATATTTATTTTTTTACTAGTAATGGCGGCGATCAGCGATTTTTATTGTGACTGCGACATTATGGCGGACACATCGGACATTTTTGACACATTTTTGGGACCATTGTCATTTATACAGCAATCACTGCTATTTAAATGCATTGGTTCCTGTATAAATGACAGTTGTAGTGAAGGGGTTAACCACTAGGGGGAGGGGAGGGGTTATGGGCTGTGACGTGTGTGTTTTTTTTTTTTACATTAGGGGGCGGGGCTGACGTCTGACGTCTGATCGGCTTTCCCGAAGACAGGGAACAGCCGATCAATGACAGGCAGAGTAGGAAGCTCGGGGAGAGGTTTGTTTACACATACCTCTCCCCGTTCTTTAGCTCCGTAACCCGACCCGATCCGTAAGCTCCGTAACCCGGACACCAGCGGCAATCGGGTCCGCTGGTCGCGCGGCCGGGGTCACGGAGCTCCCGACCGGGTCGCGGAGCGACCCACAGGCAGGCACATGCACGATCACGTACAGGTACGTGATTTTGCCTGCCCGTGCCATTTTGCCGACGTATATAGGCGTTAGGCGGTCGGGAAGAGGTTAATTTTTGCGCTATAAATCAAAATATACTGAAAATTCGGTAAAAAAAATAAATAAAAATTCTTTGTTTCTATTAAAATTTATTGCAGAGTATTGGCAGAGTGTTGGCAGAGTATTGGCGAGTATTGGCAGAGTATTGGCGAGTATTGGCGAGTATTGGCAAAGTATTGGCAGAGTATTGCAGTGTTGCAGTGTTGCACAGTGGTGGCAGAGCATTGCACAGTGGTTGCAGAGCATTGCAGTGGTGGCAGAGGGTTGCACAGTGGTTGCAGAGCGTTGCACAGTGGTTGCAGAGCATTGGACAGTGGTTGCAGAGTGTTGCGCAGTGGGGGCAGAGCGTTGCGCAGTGGGGGCAGAGCGTTGCACAGTGGTTGCAGAGCGTTGCACAGTGGGGGCAGAGTATTGCACAGTGGTTGCAGAGTATTGCACAGTGGTGGCAGAGCATTGCACAGTGGTTGGTGGCAGAGCATTGCACAGTGGGGGCAGAGCGTTGCACAGTGGTTGCAGAGCGTTGCACAGTGGGGGCAGAGTATTGCACAGTGGTTGCAGAGTATTGCACAGTGGTGGCAGAGCATTGCACAGTGGTTGGTGGCAGAGCATTGCACAGTGGTGGCAGAGTATTGCACAGTGGTGGCAGTGTATTGAACAGCGCTGTGGGCACTACACATCCAGCCCACAGCGCTGGTCCCGTCTCTCCCCCTCTCGCTTCTCTCCTCTCTGTACCGATCGGTACAGAGAGGAGAGGGAGGAACCGGCGTCATGACGTGACGCCGGTTTGTGTACATGTGATCGCTCCGTCATTTGACGGAGCGATCACGTGGTAAACGGCCACTATCAGCGGCCGTTTACCGTGATCCGTGATGCGCCGGGTCCTCGGGACCCGGCGGTCACGGATGTTCCCGAGTGCACGCCCCAAGGGGCGCGCAGTAGCATGTTTCTGGGAGGACGTCCGTAGGATGTCCTCCCAGGATAAGCCGACCGCGCTGTATCCGTCTTTTGACTATAGCGCGGTCGGCATGTGGTTAAAGAATCATACTTAAGCTGCATCTGTCCCCCACCGGCTTTAAGACTGAGAACTGAGCGTTCAAAGACCGCTGATCGCTCGGTTCTCAGAGCTTCTCCAGTAGAGAGCTGGTGACTGTCAATCACCGCTGTCTGCTCTGCCGAGGGGGCGGCTGGCCCAGGCTCTCAGCAGATCGCTGAGAGGCTGAGCCAGGTGCCGGTCCAGGCTCCTGGGTGGATCCCGGCCATATTTTCACGATCTTTCCCCAGCCTCTTTACCCAGCTCTCTGGCATCAGCCGACAACTGGCTTCAGCCTTCATTCTGCACTCCTGTGATCCACATTTGAAATACAGCCAAACGAGCTTTGGCTGTACTTCTCCTTTAATTTTGCAGCTCCATTTCCCCAGATTGGTGCGTTTAGGCACATTTTTTGCTCAAATGTACAGTACTTTAGGCTACAGATAATTTAATGCCACACCAATCAGTAAAGCTGTCTCCTTATTGGAAGCGTTGCTGGTGCTCAGGGTAAGTAGAGCCCCAGCGTTGGATTCCAGGAGAGGTAAGCGTGATACTTTTTACATATCTACCAGGCTAATCCTAATGGCTTTGCTGATAGAAATATATTCAAAGCACCCATCTCTCTGCTCTATATGGCTACATACAGATTTTCAATTAGAGAGAGAAGGTCAGAAAGCAAACTGCCTCTGAAAAGCCCATAATGCTCTTTGAGTCCAGGTTCAGGGCTGTACCTTGTATTAAATGTTTATGAACAAGGAGAATCTGGGACTCTTCTCTGGATTTTTGTGTTAATTACTAACCTGTGCTGATCTCTGGAGGGGTTTCATCCTCTTTACATGGATCATCACCCATCACATAAAGATCTTCTTCAGCCTCGACTTTAACAACAATCTGACTGCCACCCTGGATGAGACAAAAAAGGGTCGTGACCAGAACAGGCTGCCTGGTGTGTGAATTTATAATATACTGTACTACTCCATAAAATAAAATAAATCCCTTGCAACCATGGCACAAGTACTTAATTTACCTAACACACTAATGCAGATGTCTGCACAGAGCTTGAGGCCAAATCGCAGGCCGCCTGTTGCATAAAATATGCCAATCCTGGAAATGTCCTAAGGTTTAACTGCTTGTGAAGCACTGCTGTTCAGTGCTTCACAAAAGAAAAGAGTTCTTGTGTATAGGGCTGCTAGAGTAGCACTGGTTCTTATTAATATTGGTCATGTGATTATAGTAAAAGCAGGAACTCACACTTAGCACTCATTTTGAATACTTTCCACAAATATACTAAAATTACCCATTTCAGTAAGTACAGAAAAGAGGTAGGTAAGACTCTGAATTAAGATTATCTGAAAGTCCTGTAATGTATATAGCTGATCTGTGGGGGGGGGGGGGGGGTTGTTTCCCATTAGGGTAGGGGGGCTTCTGACGTCCTAATGAAGAATAGTCTACCTTTATTATGACTTTGCCTGGATACCTCCTACCCTAAGCTAAGCTTATCCTCAGTGTTTTGTGGATGTTTGAGAGTTAAACTCCCTATCAGTTTCGTCTTTCTTACAGAGACCCTTGGTGAAATCCCAGCTCTGCACACCTGCTGTGCCCATTATAAAAAGTAGTATAAAACACAGTATGAGGGGCTCCCACCATCTCTGCATGGAGTTCTCAAGCCTGTACACCTGCTGTGTCCATTATGAGGGGTTCCCACCATCCCTAGGGTTGCCACCTAATCCCTTTAAAACTGAACGCATATTAATTACACATGTTCTGTGGCTGGTTACGATGGTAATTAAACTTACTTGGTGCCTTATTTGCATTAAATCAACCTTGAGACCTGTGTAATTCATATGTGTTTGGGTTTAAAGGGATGAGGTGGCGACCCTAACAATCCCTGAGCTGAGTTCCCAAGTCTGCACGCCTTCTGTGCCCATTATGAGGGGCTCCAACCATCCTCGTGCTGAGCTACGGGGTCTTCAAACCATCTGTGCTCATTATGAGTGGTTCCCACCATACCTGCTCTGAGTTCCCAGGTCTGCACCCCTGCTGTGCCCATTAGGAGGGGTTCCCACATTGAAACATGACAAGTGGGCAGAATCACCTAAAACTTATATCCAATATCAAGTCAATGAGACAAGATTCATGCATGCATGTGTAATCTAATTAATCCCACCCGATCCTCCTGAGGGATCTCCTGATGTTCCTGTGTGGAGTCCCAGGAATACAGAGGACGGGGACATCTCTCTGGGGGATTTCTGTTACTGGATCCATCTGTAGGAAACACACACACTGACTAAATACATTGTTTCTATGTCTTTACATTAGAGCAGGGGTAGGCAACCTCTTGAGCACAGTGTGCCAAAAAATGTTTTCAAAGAATTTGAGCGTGCCGATTTTATAACAAAAAAAAAAATGTAAAATTCACACTCTAAATCACGAAAAAGGATTTTTTATAAAGTAAATGCTTTAAACTACTTGAGTAGTAGTGAGAAATTAACATCCTGCACTCTCACGCCTCAGATCAGCCCCAATTCCCGCACCTTCACACCTCAGATCAGCCCCAATTCCTGCACCTTCACACTTCTGATCAGCCCCAATTCCTGCACCTTCACACCTCAGATCAGCCCCAATTCCTGCACATTCACACCTCAGATCAGCCCCAATTCCTGCACCTTCACACTTCTGATCAGCCCCAATTCCTGCACCTTCACACTTCTGATCAGCCCCAATTCCTGCACCTTCACACTTCTGATCAGCCCCAATTCCTGCACCTTCACACTTCTGATCAGCCCCAATTCCTGCACCTTCACACCTCTGATCAGAACCAATTCCTGCACCTTCACACTTCTGATCAGCCCCAATTGCTGCACCATCACACCTCAGATCAGCCCCAATTCCTGCACCTTCACACCTCAGATCAGCCCCAATTCCTGCACCTTCACACCTCAGATCAGCCCAATTCCTGCACCTTCACACCTCTGATCAGCCCCAATTCACCTGCTCATCTGTCCCACCACTGTAAACCTCCTGCTCATCTGCCCCATCAATGTAACCCTTTTCTCATCTTCCCCACCACAGTACCTCCCTGCACATCTGATCCACCACCATATCCCCATGCTCTTCTGTCTCACTTCTGAATCACCTTCTCATATGTCCTAACACTGAACCCATCTACTCATCTGCCCCACCACTGTAACCTCCTGCACATCTGTCTCACCTCTGTTCCCCCTACTTTCCTGCCCCACCACTGTAACCCCCTGCTCATCTGTCCCACCAATACACCTCCTTTCACATCTGCCCCACTGCTCTAACCTTGCTTTCCTGTCCCACCACTACACCTCCTTTCACATCTGCCCCACTGCTCTAACCTTGCTTTCCTGTCCCACCACTAAACCCCCTTCTCATCTGGCCCGACACTGAACCCCCCTGCTCTTTTGTCCCACTGCTGAACCCCCTTCTCATCTCTTCCACCACTCCAACTCCCTGCACATCTGCCCCACCGCTGCACCTCCTACTCTTCTGTTCCACCTCTGAACCCCTCCTGCTCATTTTGCCCACCGCTGTACCCTCCTGCTCATCTGCTCCACCGTTGTACCCTTTTCTCATCTATGATATGCGTGATATGCAGAGTGGTGAAAGGAAGCAGAGATGAGACACATCTACCTGTCCTGGCACACTCATCCACCTCTCGCATCCAGCCCACGTGCTTCTATGTAATGTATGTGATGTATGTAATGTATGTGATGTATGTGATGTATGTGATATATATGATGTATGTGATGTCACATACAAGCATCTGAAATGGATGCGCAATGATGAGCTCAGGTCAGGGGTATTTTCTGAAAGCAGTGGGCCTGTGTGCAGGATCATAAGTTGGGCCCCTGCAGCTGAGGAAATGTGTGGCGCGAAGCGCTGCAGCAAAAGTTGGGTGTGATTTTCATTGCACTTAATACTGGCTGTGGCTTAAAGGGACACAGAGTGCCGGGGTTCAGTATTAAGTAATGCAAAGGTTCAGGAATATTGTCACCTGATTGTGGTTTTCTCAATCAGTGAAATCCCTTCTTTCTGAGATTGGTGGTAGCAACCAAGTAAATCATCTTCCTCCAGATGGTGGGCGGGGCTAGCAGGACTGTGATTGGCTTTAGCAGTGGCCAATGACAGTCCTCCTCCTGGAAACAGGGACCGCCTCCCCCTAGTAGAACTGCACCCAATCTCTTCCCCATCACAAAAGCTGACGATCGCAGCTACAGCAAGGATAAAGAACCAAACAATGTTTCCCATATTTTACAATGTGTGGGGGCGCAGTGCCTTCCCCTCAGTGCAGGTGTGGGAAATTCTGAAATTGGAATGCATTAGTGTCTCACTGACACTTCCCTGCGGTGCTCTGCTGATGGGGGAGGGAAGTAAGTGCCGGAAAAAGAGGCTTTATGTGCCACTGGTGGCACCAGTGCCGGGGATTGCCTACCCCTGCATTAGAGGATGTGTGTATCTAGGAGGATCCTCAATACTCTTCTCTCCTTTACAAGAAAATAAAGTCTTCTCTTACCAGGCGATGTGAGGGTTGGCCAGTTCTCCATCATGACGTCTCTGTAGAGATCTTTGTTTCCTTCTATATACTCCCACTCCTCCGTGGAGAAAACACCCAAAGCTCATCCATACCCGGCAAGAGACCTATTAAATGTAAAATGACCAATAATGGTGGAGAAGGACTCCTATAACAGTTATCAGCATGTCCCAGGAGGCATCAGTTACTACATACTTAGCCAAAACTGAGTTAAAAAGGCTGCAGTCACATCTTAGGAACCTCCATATTTAGGGGGTGAGAACAGAATGACAATCACTGTGCTGAAGGACACCTTTCCAGATGTTGGTGTAGGCAGGATCTACATGACCACCCAGGTAAGGCATGTCAGATCTTACGCCACAATTAATTCGATGTGATATGGCGATTAGGCTAGGAATGAAATTAAAAACTTTGGCTAATTATGCATGATATGAAGGGTTTTAGTTTAATCTGAAAGGTGACTGATTGCATATTCATAAAAGGACATTATCATCTCCTGCTCACCATGCAACCACTTTCCAGGCTGAGGACTCCTCCTTGAGCTACAACAAAATGTCTGCCTCCTGCAATGAGGACACTAATTAAAAGAAAAGAAAATCATTGTGATATATATATATATATATATATATATATATATATATATATATATATATATATATATATGTGTGTGTATGTAATATTTTTTCTAACTAGCCTCCTGTGTATAATATTAAGTGTACATTATTGCCTTCTAACTATTCGGATCCCAGACCCCCACCAGGAGCAATCCAACATTGCCAATCTCGTTCCTGCCCTCTCCTCTGAGCTACAACAACATGGCCGCAAGAAGCCCTGCCTATTGACCTGGGATCACACAGTGCTCCCTCTAGAGGACGATTTCTTTACATTACATTTGCAGCTTTGATGCAGCCATTTTCTTGTAGCACGGAGATCCCGTTTGCTCAAGTACAGTTCCTTAAATACAACGAATTTCGTTTTTTGATAAGCCAGATGTTCTTTGCTTTAATTGAGGTATGCTATTATGATTCAAAATTTAAAGATTTGGATGTGCGTTTGCTGTGAAAACGCTGGTGGCCATTTTGTTGTAGCCCTGGAAAAAAGACGACAGGGAAGAGTACCAGTGAGTGCAGAATGTTGGTGGAGGGTTCAGGCTGAGGAATGGCTGCACAGAGACGAAGAGGTAATATTGCATTCTTTTTTTTATACAGGGGAGACAAAGAAATAACATTAATACAGTACATATCTGTCACATTATAGACTAAGCCCAAATCAGTCATTATTAGGGTGTCAGTAAGAGGGGAAACCCATACTAACCAATAGGGCAGTTCCTTTTTTCTCTTTATCTGCTCTTAAATGATGGCATCTTCCATGCGATCGGCCGGTGTGCCCTAAAAATACTCCAGGCGGCAGTGAAGGGTATATATAATGCAGTATATACAGGCTATGGATAAGGCTTAATTTATGAAATTTCGAACATGATGCAACATCTTTGAATGCTGAGACTAGGGGAGGTGAAGACGAGGTGGTGCTCCGGCAGCAAAGAGAGGCGCAGGATCTGTAGGAAGAGTTCTGTCCTACACTCTGTTGTCGAATGCTGAGACAGGGGAGGGGGGCGTAGAGACAAGCATCTCTGATGATGTGCAGAGGAGCGCAGGATCTGGTGGAGGAGTTCTGTCTTCCTCTCTGCTGCCGACTGCTGAGACAAGGTAGGGGCAGATACGAGGGGGGTGCCACAGCTGCAGGAAAGGTATGATGGCCACATGGAATGGCCTGGCGGGCCGGATTTGATCTGTGGGCCTTGTGTTTGACACATGCTGTAGGGTCTTTGAGACAGAAAACAAAGGAACCCCCCCAAAGGGATACGGGCAGCAAAAAAAAATAAACTGATGGGTTTTAACCCTTCTTACTCTGCCCAAAACTATCCTGTTGGGGTTTTTGGACTGTTAACCAAAATTGCAAGTTATATTTCTTCCTTTCTAAACTCATCTATTGCAGGTAAATATATGTAGCAGCCAACCAGTTGGATTTCTAGTCATGGACAAAGGAAGCTTTTAGAAGGACACAAGGATCTATACAAGGACACCATGATGGAGGACCTCGAAGAGGACGACCTAAATATCATTAAAGTTGAAGCTATGAATGATGACGAAGAGATGGACAAAAAGCCATGTAGGGAGCAGGAATTTCCTCTGGGGATGAGCACAGGTGAGGGATAAACCGTAAATCCAGAGAAGAGTCCCAGATTCTCCTTGTTCAGTCACTACAATAATCTCTTCTCCTCTGTCAGTGGACAGTAATGGGGAGACAGTATGTGCCCAGTGGGGGAGTCAGGAGCCATCAGCCTCTATTAGACTCTGGATCTCCTCCTCACCTCTTGTCATTGTGTGTTACCAGCCAAGAGACGTGACCAGTCTCCCCCACGCACACTCTCTGGGGGTCTCTCATCCATCTCAGTACAGGGGGCTTCACTCTCATCTTTATTTACAGACCCCGGAGACACCAGAGATACTCCAGAAAATGTCACATTGGAGGACAGAAGACCTTTGAAGATTAAAGAGGAGGAAATCCCTTCAGAGATCAGCACAGGTGAGTAATAAATACTTAATCCATAAAAGAGTCCCAGATTCTCCTAGTTCGGAGATACTTTATTGACCATTTTGGGCTCTGTATATTTGTCCTGCAACTGGTTGAAAAGGCTAATCCCAACATCCCTTTAGACATGTCACCCTTGATGGTCAGCCTTGGCCATTCAGACCCAAAGGAATGCCAGTGGTTCTTTCTTTGCCATATCTCTATAATCAGATAGCGTTGGATCTGCAGGCAACCTTATCAGGGAATTGGACCTGGCATGATCGACTTCAATTCTTAGAGCACAGCAGGAGGAAGGTGAAAAAACGTTCTCCAAACTGTGGCCCGTTACTTTCCTTTATCCGACCCTTGGACCACTATTCCTCCTACTGACACCAATGAGAGGCCACTATTCCTCCCACTGACACTAATGATGGGCCACTATTCCTCCCACTGACACCAATGACGGGCCACTATTCCTTCCACTGACACCAACGATGGCCCACTATTCCTCCCACTGACACCAACAAACGGCCACTATTCCTCCCACTGACACTAAAGATGGGCCACTATTCCTCCCACTGACACCAGCAATGGGCCACTATTCCTCCACTGACACCAATGTTGGGCCACTATTCCTCCCACTGACACCAATGTTGGGCCACTATTCCTCCCAGTGACACCAATGTTGGGCCACTATTCCTCCCGCTGACACAAACGATGGGCCACTATTCCTCCCGCTGACACCAACGATGGGCCACTATTCCTCCCGCTGACACCAACGATGGGCCACTATTCCTCCCGCTGACACCAACAATGGGCCACTATTCCTCCCGCTGACACCAACGATGGGCCACTATTCCTCCCGCTGACACCAACGATGGGCCACTATTCCTCCTGCTGACACCAACGATGGGCCGCTAATCCTCCCGCTGACACCAACGATGGGCCGCTAATCCTCCCGCTGACACCAACGATGGGCCGCTAATCCTCCCGCTGACACCAACGATGGGCCACTATACCTCCCACTGACACCAACGATGGGCCACTATACCTCCCACTGACACCAACGATGGGCCAATATACCTCCCACTGACACCAACGATGGGCCACTATACCTCCCACTGACACCAACGATGGGCCACTATACCTCCCACTGACACCAACGATGGGCCACTATTCCTCTCACTGACACCAACGATGGAAAATTAGGTTGTGGGTAAATTGGGTGGTTGTGTCCATGGGCTTTGCGCTTTTGTCTATGATATCAGTTTGAGATGATTCTGAGATTATTCAGAATTCATTCACGGGAGCAGTAGACCTCCAGAAAGCAAACTATAGGCTGGTTAAACCTCAGCTTTGAAAATACAGACATCTAGGAAATCCAATCTATATTTTTGTGTTTCCTACAGATGGATCCATTAACAAAAACCCACCAGAATGTCCTTGTCCTCCATCATCCGAGGTGTCCACACAGACAAGCTGTAGGAGCTCTCAGGTTTATCAGGTAGCAGGACTCTTAGAATCGTACTAAATATAAATTTGAATTGATATGATCTGTGATGGATTTAGGTGATATGGCCGTTATCTGTTTAGTTGATATAATACGTGTATTCTTTATTTCAGGCTGCAGATTTGCTTAATATTAAAATCTTTGTTAAAGAGGAAGAGGATGAAATCCCTCCAGAGATCAGCACTGGTGAGTACTAAGCACTAAATCCAGAAAGGAGTCCTAGATTCTCCATGTCCTCGGTCAGTAGACAGTGTCAGCATGTGCCCAGTGTCAGAATTCTGTCAACTGATTGTATAAATTAAACATTTTGCCAAAAAGTTTATGGCAATAATTTGGCGCAATATGGCCCAAAGTGGATATCTTACTATCACACTTACTGTATATGGGTTTTTTGGATATCCCATTCCAAACCCATGACCATCAGCTTGGAGTTGGCTCTCCTTTTGCACCTTTAGCAGCCTCCACTCGTCCGAGAAAGCTTTCCCCAAGATTTAGGAGTGTGTCTGTGTGAATTTGTGCCCATTCTGCCTATGGAGAATTTTTAGGTACAGATGTTGGATGGGATGACCTGGCTCGCAACTTACGTTCCAGTTCATCCCAAAGGTATTCAGCAAGGTTGAGGTCAAGGCTCTCTGCAGGCCACTTGAGTTTCTCTATACCAAAGGTGTGAAGCCATGTCTTTTGTGAAGCTGCCTTTGGGGCACGGTCATGCTGGAACTGTTGCCACAAGGTTAGAAGTGTAGAATTGTCTAAAATATCTTTGTATGCTGGAGCGTTAGCTGTACCTTCACCGGAAACTTATGAACTCAATAATCTGAAGGGTTGACTAAATATTTATTTCATATAGGTTGGTGTGATCGTCAGGTGCACACATATGTTTGGCCATAAAGTGTATTTCCCCTAATGTCTTTGTTTAATAATACCTGTTCTTTTCTCCTTTTCATCCAGATGGCCAACATGAAAGCCATACCTTGACCTCAATGGATAATGAAGGAGAAGACACTTCCAAATCCATAACATCTCGTAATGCCCGTAAAGGCGATGAATCGGCTTCATGTTCTAAGTGTGGGAAGTGTTACAGCCGGAGGTCCAGCCTCCTCAGACACATCCAGACTGTCCACCTGGGAGAGAAACCATATTCGTGTTCTGAATGTGGCAAGTGCTTTGACCAGAACTCCAATCTCATTAAGCACCAGAGAGTTCACACGGGGGAGAAGCCATTCTCCTGTTCGATCTGCGGGAAGCGATTTGGAGAAAAATCAAATGTCGTCCTCCATGAAAGGACCCACACAGGAGAGAAGCCATATTCCTGCTTTGAGTGTGGCAAATGTTTTGCCCAGAAGGCTTCCTTGGACTCCCACCAAAGGACTCACACAGGCGAGAAGCCATTTTTCTGTCTCGAATGCGGCAAACATTTCACCAACAAGAGAACGCTCATTAGCCACCGTAGGATTCACTCGGGTGAGAAGCCCTATGAATGTTCCATATGTGGGAAGTGCTTCACCGACAAGTCCGACATGGTGAAGCATAAGCGGATCCATACAGGTGACTATCCCTATATGTGCTCCGAATGCGGCAAAGGTTTCATCGCCAGGTCCGTCTTTATCATTCATGAAAAGATGCACTCTGGAGAGAAGCCCTATTCCTGCTCGGAGTGTGGGAAAGGTTTCACCAAGAAACAACATCTCATGGACCACATGAGACTTCATACGGGGGAGAAACCATTTTCCTGTCCGCACTGCGGCAAGTTCTTCAGGCAGAAGTCGGGGCTGGCCAAGCATCGGAGGAAAATGCACAGGATAGAAGTGCCCATTATCTGAGCTGTCGTTCAAAACAAGAGTTCTGTCTTCATGAAAGCAATGGCTTGCAGGTCCCCCTTAGTTTTTGTACAGAAATCAAGTTGGGTGTCCTGCCCAAATACAAACAGCTTGCATTACCCCATAGATTCCCCAAGTGGGTCTAATCTTTCTTTTTTAAATAATGATTGGCAGGAATCCAATGGAGCAAACGTTGGCATTTTTACCGGCCTCCATATAGGACATTCACAGCTCTCTTTTCTAAGGGGGGTTTGGAGAAAGTCTCTAAACAAGTTCAACATGGTGGAAAATCTGGAAATTCTTAATGATTCATGTTGACCCAATTCCTCCTACACACCTCCGGCTTCCTTAGATTGGTTGAGTTGATGACGGCAGTTGGACCTCGTATAAAAGGAGGAGCTGGCATCTGATGTCACCATCTTTCATGATCCAATGTAAGGAACCTATCTATTCTGTAAGGTACAAACATGACCCCCGTAATACAGATGCTATGGAAATCCTTGTACTTACGGACCTGAAAACATTTTAAACTTTTCTGATGATCCTCTTTAAACATTCTGATGGACTCGTATTGAAGCACAATTTTTTGAGGTTTAAAGGCCATGTTTTTTTTTTCTAAATTCCAGCTCCCCTGTGTACGAATAGGTCACAACAGCTAGCGTTTGGTTTGCGATTGTAGTTTAGCCCTATGGACTTAAATGCATGAGTTTGACAGGTGGTGCCACCTGTTAACTTGGCATACTGTACTGTGTTAAATTTGCCACAGCCACTGGCTGTGGCATGTGAGCAGCCCCCTTGGCTGTATGTAAGGCTTTAGGTGGAAGGTTGGGGGGGGGGGGGGGGGGTAAAACTGCATCTGAATCCCCTGTTTTTACTGCCCTCTGGCCATCTGTGTGAAAAAGGCCTTACATGGGTTTCATTGTTAAAACAAAGCCTCAAGGCCATGGCATGTGTACAGCCCTGAGTGGCTACATGCCCTTCAGAGGTATGCAGGCGTGGGTCAGCCACTTGCTATTATCTGTCACCCATGGAATTTTTTTTTTTTACATTTCTGCTATGAGCCTGTTTTTTTGCAATACTGGGGATAGCAAAACAAAGTAATACATATGGGGGTAGATTTATAAAGAAAATTGCAGATCTATTTGCCCTGCTAAACTGCACATACATTTGTTCTGCATGAATACCAGAAAATCAAATGTCACTAGGCTATTGTCTTTCCAGATCGAATGTTATTCATTCATAAGTGTTTCAGGAAACTACCCCTAGATGGAGCAGACATTATAGAACAGTGATGGCGAACCTTGGCACCCTAGATGTTTTGGAACTACATTTCCCATGATTCTCATGCACTCTGCAGTGTAGTTGAGCATCATGGGAAAATGTAGTTCCAAAACATCTGGGGTGCCAAGGTTCGCCATCACTGGTCTAGAACATAAGTATTTCTTATGATCATCAGCTCCATCTAGTGGCCAAATGTGGTATTTTCCTGATTAACACTATTAAACAAGAACATTTAACCTGGATAGAAAATTGACTAATAACATTTGATTTTCTGGAATTTTGTCATGTTACAACCAAAAAACGTAAATGTATTTTATTGGGATTTTATGTGATAGACCAACACAAAGTGGCACATAATTGTGAAGTGGAAGGAAAATGATAAATGGTTTTCAAATTTTTTTTTACAAATAAATATGTGAAAAGTGTGGTGTGCATTTGTATTCAGCCCCCCCCCTGAGTCAATACTTTGTAGAACCACCTTTCGCTGCAATTACAGCTGCAAGTCTTTTTGGGGATGTCTCTACCAGCTTTGCACATCTAGAGAGTGACATTTTTGCCCATTCTTCTTTGCAAAATAGCTCAAGCTCTGTCAGATTGGATGGAGAGCGTCTGTGAACAGCAATTTTCAAGTCTTGCCACAGATTCTCAATTGGATTTAGGTCTGGACTTTGACTGGGCCATTCTAACACATGAATATGCTTTGATCTAAACCATTCCATTGTAGCTCTGGCTGTATGTTTAGGGTCGTTGTCCTGCTGGAAGGTGAACCTCCGCCCCAGTCTCAAGTCTTGCAGACTCTAACAGGTTTTCTTCTAAGATTGCCCTGTATTTGGCTCCATCCATCTTCCCATCAACTCTGACCAGCTTCCCTGTCCCTGCTGAAGAAAAGCATCCCCACAACATGATGCTGCCACCACCATGTTTCACGGTGGGGATGGTGTGTTCAAAGTGATGTGCAGTGTTAGATTTCCGCCACACATAGTGTTTTGCTGTTAGGCCAAAAAGTTCAATTTTGGTCTCATCTGACCAGAGCACCTTCTTCCAAATGTTTGCTGTGTCCCCCACATGGCTTCTTGCAAACTGCAAGTGGGACTTCTTATGGCTTTCTTTCAACAATGACTTTCTTCTTGTCACTCTTCCATAAAGGGCAGATTTGTGGAGTGCACGACTAATAGATGTCCTGTGGACAGATTCTCCCACCTGAGCTGTGGACCTCTGCAGCTCCTCCAGAGTTACCATGGGCCTCTTGGCTGCTTCTCTGATGAATGCTCTCCTTGCCCGGCCTGTAAGTTTAGGTGGACGGCCATGTCTTGGTAGGTTTGCAGTTGTGCCATACTCTTTTCATTTTCAGATGATGGATTGAACAGTACTCCGTGTTCAAAGCTTGGGATATTTTTTTATAACCTAACCCTGCTTTAAACTTCTCCACAACTTTATCCCTGACCCGTCTGGTGTGTTCCTTGGCCTTCATAATGCTGTGTGTTCACGCATGTTCTAACAAACCACCGAGGGCTTCACAGAACAGCTGTATTTATACTGAGATTAAATTACACACAAAAATACTTTATTTACTAATTAGGTGACTTCTGAAGGCAATTGGTTCCACTAGATTTTAGTTAGGGGTATCAGAGTAAAGGGGGCTGAATACAAATGCACACCACACTTTTTAGATATTTATTTGTAAAAAAAATTGAAAATTATTTATTATTGTCCTTCCACTTCACAATTATGTGCCACTTTGTGTTGGTCCATCACATAAAATACATTTACGTTTTTGGTTGTAACATACATTTTTACTTTTTTTTGGTTGTAACATGACAAAATGTGGAAAATTTCAAGGGGTATGAATACTTTTTCAAGGCACTGTAGACACAGGCACTCTTCTCTTTGAGGAAGGCCTTGTTTTTCCTAAACACCTCTAGCCTGCAACTTCAAGCTCTCATATCTCCGAAGACCTTGTTCTTGCTAAACACCACCAGCCTCTATACACAGGCACTCTTCTTTTTCAGGAAGCCCTTGTTTTTCCTAAACACCTCTAGCCTGCAATTTCAAGCTCTTATATCTCTGAAGAAGGCCTTGTTCTTTCTAAACACCACCAGCCTGTAGACACAGGCACTCTTCTCTTTGAGGAAGGCCTTGTTTTTCTTAAACACCTCTAGCCTGCAACTTCAAGCTCTCATATCTCCAAAGACCTTGTTCTTGCTAAACACCACCAGCCTCTATACACAGGCACTCTTCTTTTTGAGGAAGCCCTACTTCAAGCTCTCATATCTCTGAAGAAGGCCTTGTTATTTCTAAACACCACCAGCCTGTAGACACAGGCACTCTTCTCTTTGAGGAAGGCCTTGTTTTTCCTAAACACCTCTAGCCTGCAACTTCAAGCTCTCATAGCTCCAAAGAAGGCCTTGTTCTTTCTAAACACCACCAGCCTGTAGACACGGGCACTCTTCTCTTTGAGGAAGGCCTTGTTTTTCCTAAACACCTCTAGCCTGCAACTTCAAGCTCTCATAGCTCCAAAGAAGGCCTTGTTCTTTCTAAACACCACCAGCCTGTAGACACAGGCACTCTTCTCTTTGAGGAAGGCCTTGTTTTTCCTAAACACCTCTAGTCTGCAACTTCAAGCTCTCATATCTCCGAAGAAGGCCTTGTGCTTTTTAAACACCACCAGCCTGTAGACACAGGCACTCTTATCTTTGAGGAAGCCCTTGTTGTTCCTGAACATGACCAGCCTGTAGACACAGGCTCTCATAACTTCGAGGAAGGATTTGTTCTTCTTAAACACCACCAGCCTGTAGACATGAGCTCTTCTATCTTCGAGCAAGGCCTGCCAGGCATTGCAAGGCTGACGGTTACAAGCATAACTACCATAAACCGAGGTATGACGGGGCTTGTTCCACGAAAGCTGGAAGGCCACCAGTTTGAGTCCCCTCTGCTGGATACTTATCATTTTATCTCATTATGTAGGCTTATGGACCCATAATGAAAACAAATTATGATCTCCCGCCTCCCTCCCCGACAGCTGAAAGAGATTCTAGAAGTCACCCAGAAGATCATTGAGCTGCTGACGGGAGAGGTGAGCGGTGCTGGGAATTCTGTGATATTCTCCAGTAACAGACAAGGGAGGTGTCTGGATGGTGATTGTATCATTGTGTGTGTCAGGTTCCTATAAGGTGTCAGGATGTCCCTGTCTATTTCTCCATGGAGGAGCGGGAGTATATAGAAGGACACAAGGATCTATACAAGGACGTCCTGATGGAGAACCGGCCACCTCTCACATCACCGGGTAAGAGGAGACTTTAATTTCTTGTAAAGGAGAGAAGAGTATTGGCGATCCACCTAGATACACACATCCTCCGATATAAAGACATTTATAACTGGGGTTGATTTACTAAAACTGGAGAGTGCAAAATCTGGTGCAACTGCAGCCAATCAGCCTCTAACTTCAGCTTGTTCAATTAAGCTTTGACAATAAAACCTGGAAGCTGATTGGTTGCTATGCAGAGCTGCACCAAGATTTTGCACTCTCCAAGCTTAGTAAATCAACCCCAACGTATTTAGTCAGTGTGTGTGTTTCCTACAGATGGATCCAGTAACAGAAATACCCCAGAGCAATGTCCTCTATATTCCCAGGACTTCACACAGAAAGATCAGGAGATCCCTCAATATTATCAGGTAGGAAGGTCTCACTATTTTGACATTTTGTTTTCTAGGTACAAGGATGCAAAGTGCAGAACCGGTATCAGTCAAAGGTCATTTTTGATTGGTTGCTCCTGGGCTGTACCTCTCCAGTGTTTGATACGGATTGCTTATGGTGGTTCTTCTTTTACATAGGAGGAAAGTGTCATTAACCGCTTCCCGACCGCCTAACGTCGATGTACGTCGGCAGAATGGCACGGCTAGGCAGAACCACGTACCGGTAAAAATATTTTTTTATATATTTTTTGGGGATATTTATTATAGCAAAAAATATTGAATTTTTTTCAAAATTTTCGCTCTATTTTTATTTATAGCGCAAAAAATAAAAACCGCAGGGGCGATCAAATACCACCAAAAGAAAGCCCTATTTGTGGGAAAAAAAGGACCCCAATTTTGTTTGGGAGCCACGTCGCACGACCACGCAATTGTCAGTGAAAGCGACGCAGTGCCGAATTCGCAAAAAGGGGCCTGGTCCTTTGGCTGCCAATTGGTCCGGGCTGAAGTGGTTAAAGTCAAAGTTAAAATGGAAGAAGAAGAGCTGTATGTGAGGGCTGATGAACAATGTATGGAGGAAATTCCTTCAGAGATCAGCACAGGTGAGTAATATATATAATGTTACATGATATAGATTGAGAACTAGAGTAATCAATCTGCTCCTCCAACTCGTATCTCCTCCAGATGGATGCTACGTGAAGAACAACATGGAGAACTATCCTGTAGCATCATCAGATGGTGAAACAGAAGACAACATGACACCGGACTGTCCAGGGGAAAACCCCTTTACCCTGAACCTCCATCCGTTACTTCAGAGTACAGAACTATCTTCTGGTCCCTCTACACCTGGAGTAAGTCTACATGGTCCCATGTACACTGCATCCCACCATAGTGAAATACTCTCCTGTTACAAGTGCGGTGAATGCTTCACTGAGACTTCAGAACTTATCTCTCATCAGAAGTCCCACACAGCAGAGAAGCCGTTTTCCGTCTCGTGTAGCACATCCGAACCCACACTGGGAGAAGCCTTTTTCCTGCCCCCAGTGCGGGAAAAGCTTTGCCTCAAAATCCAGTCTTTTTGTGCATCAAAAAGTTCACTCCAGCGAAAAGCCACATTCATGCCCTCAATGTGGGACCTGTTTTAAGCAGCAGAATAATCTTAAGAAACATTTGAGGATGCACACAGAGGAAAGGCAATACTCCTGTGCTGAGTGCGGGAAGAGTTTTATGAGGAAGGACGAACTAGAGTCTCACCAGAGGTCCCACTCGTGCTTCCAGTGTGGAAAGTGTTTTCAGATGAAGTCCTCTCTTGTTAAGCACATCAAGAACCACACGGGGAAAGGCCATATTCATGCTCAGACTGCGAGAAAAGATTTCCAACGAAATTCCAGCTGGACAGTCATAGAAGGGTCCACATTGAGAAGAAGCCTTATTATTGTTCTGTGTGTAGGAGATGCTTTACCCAGAAGTCTAGTCTTGTTATACATGAAAGGGCCCACATAGGAGAAGAGCCACTGTCATGGACTGAGCACGGGGAGTGCTACATGAAGAAGGGGGATGTGATCACCCATTAGCTTTCATCTCGTAGAGACGTGGGGATTTTCTTTGTTTTTGGCAGTCACAGAGCAATAACTGGAAATCACGGACCACAGTAATCAAGATACAATCCAGTTTAACATGGAAATTTCATCTGAAAAACATAACAGCTTGCTGGACCTTCAATAAAATTTACTTTTGAGTTTGTGTTAGAGCTCATTTACACTTGCTTCGACTTTAACACACATTAAAGCACCCACCACTTTAACATGCTTTTTTTTGTGTTTTTGATGCTTCTGTGATCCTTCCGTGATGCAATTTTAAGCTTTAGTGAAGCTTGACAAATGCCCTGTGTGGGTTTTTGATGTTTGATTTGTTTAAAAGGGGGCCAGTAGAACTCCAGCTCAGTAGTATCCCCACTCAGAAGATCCCCAGCTCATTAGTACCCCTGTTCAGTAGATCCCAGCTCATTAGTACCCCTGTTCAGTAGATCCCCAGCTCATTAGTACCCCTGTTCACTAGATCCCCAGCTCATTAGTACCCCTGTTCAGTAGATCCCCAGCTCATTGGTATCCTCGTTTAGCAGATCCCCAGCTTATTAGTACCCTCGTTCAGCAGATCCCCTGCTCAGTAGTACCCCCAGCTCGGCTGATCCTCTGCTTTGCTGATCCTCCTCTCTCTTTGGTCCCCACTCACCCCCTGCTTCCAAGCTGTGCACTACATGTGACATTGCTAGATTCTCCTGCTCTGGTCCCCCAGCTTTGCTGATCCTCTGCTGCTTAGTCCTCTCTCACTGGTCCCCGCTCACCTTCTGCTATAGCATTCCCATGTTGCACACCACATGTGCCATCTGCTAGTTGCTCCACTCCAGTCTGGACCCGCTCACCTTCTTGCTGTTCTGCGCTGCACACCAGATGTAACGTCTGCACCAGACACTCCCAGATTATATACACATGAACCAGAAGTGACTGCTGATGATGTCCTTTCAGTTCGCTTGTTGGTTTGCCAGTGCATCCTGGGATATCTCATACCTGCAATACCTTCAAAACAAAGCAAAGCTAAAGCTGAATAAAAGCTTCTCAAATGCTGGAGGTGCTGTAAGGAAGAGTTGTCATAGACTTCTTTGGAGACTTTGAAGGAGCTTTGAAGCACCAAGAAAGTGACATGGATAATTTTGAAGCAAAGCAAACACAACATGTGAACACGACTATAAGCTTACCATTTTATTTAGTGGAATTCAGAGTGCTTAAAGTGGTTGTAAACCCTTTACAACCACTTTTTGCTACAGTTAAGCCTATAATAAGGCATACCTGTAGCTCCCCCAGATATCTCCTAATCCTGCAGGGTTTAGGAGATATCCCCTGTATCTGCATTGCCAACGTCATCGGCACATACGCACTGAAGTAACGGCAGGTGCGTGCCGTTGCTTCAGTTAGTGTGCCGTTACCAGCGGCTCCAGTGGCGTCATATCGGCTCCGGCCACTCACAGCGCTGGAGCCCGCGATACCTGAAATTAACTCAGAGAACGATGTCACCAGCCGGAGTGGGGTACCAGGACCGCTGCAGGGGCTTCGATCTCAGGTAAGTAATTCATAATGAGCTAGTATGCTAAAGCACTTTACATTTTACCCAGGGTGACGGCCTGATTATTGTTAAAATCGAAGATACGGGTAACAAAGAGAAGTATATGAAGAATGTAAGACAGTGTAAAGAGGAGGAAGATCCTCCAGTGATCAGCACAGGTGAGGAATAAACATTAAATCCAGAGAAGAGTCCCAGATTCTCCTTGTTCCTCCCACTTAGTTCACTGGCTGTCGCGCTCCATGCATTTCTGTTTTTTTCCAGATTACATATTGACTGGGCTGGATGATAGTCTGTAGTGCAGTACGGATGTCTAAGAAATATTACAGTTCCAGTTTTTATATTTGTATATTTACAGTTGGACTGCGTCCTCATCCTCTGAATTCCCAGGATTCCATACAGGAAGACCACAACCTCTCACAGGATTACCATGTAAGTAAAATGAGGTTGCCAATGACACTGTGAGCAGAAGGCTCTTTTAGACCCCAGATATCCCATTAAAGAGAACTTGTCTCCAAAAAAATCACCACATAGCGACTTTTTATCCCCTATTTGATCAAAAAATTTAAATTGTAAAACATTAAAGTTACACCTATTTTATCACGGGTTGTATTTAAGATGTGCAAAGAGAGCACATAAACACTTTTAGGTATAACATCTAATTAAATAATGACAGATAACAAATGTAATAACATTGGAAAATATAAGAATACTAAAGATGCTGTTTTACCATGGAGTCCCGTGGACTACCATGGAGGCATGTATAATAGCAGGTTCTGAGATGTGACTGAATATTCCTGTACTGATTAGCTGAGTATATAGGACTTGTGTGCAAGGGAATGGACAACTCCCGGCCAACTCCCCTGCAAGTAATATGACCTTTTAAGGACTTAGTCAGTTTGCAATGAAATTCCTTTGGTATAAAGTCAGCTACGGTAACCAGGATATTGGAGGCTTTTTTCCTTAGATAATGTGAGACAACCTAAATAAGGAAATATGAAATATGCAATTTCCCCATCAACACTCAAGAACATTAATTCCTCTCCCCAAAGATTTTTGAGGTCCCCCCATCCACACACACATGCAAATATGAACGTAAACGCACATGATTGGGGTGCCTAAGCGTGAAAACATTGATTGTGATAGACGTTACATATTGCTACGCATGCCAGAGAGCAATATTTCTAATACCAGAAGAGCAAAAGTGCAGCGCTACTACCTCCCCTGGTATCCTCCATGGTTGAAATTACTGATGCTCAGGCACAGATTGCTAAGAGCCACCAACACATCTAGTACAGGAGAAGAGCCGGCACCACCGTAAATCATGGTATTGCGTAAAGTTTTACTTTAAAGCTGTGTAAACAGCACAGAAAGTCAACGTGTTTCAGCTTAAAACAGCCTTAATCATGACTCCTTTTTAGCACCAGACCTCCTCCGTAATGCTAAACTGATGACCTATAGGGGGCTTTAAAAGCGTTGCCTATGGAGAATATAGGGCACTGAAGTTTGACATGTTTGCTGTCTACTTACTCGGCACAACTTCCTATTTTATATTTTACTAAAAATTTAGTAATTTATTGTGTTTGTGTGTCCTAGAAATACGGTAATTAAAAAAAAAAAATTGCATTTCTTGGACCTTGCATATCATGTAACATAAAAAAAAAAATTGGAACTACCACTATTTTATTTTCTAGGATGTCTGCTTTCAGTAAAGATATCATGTTTTGGGGGTTTATACAATCTTCAGGCCTAAAATGATTTTTTTAAACATGTGTGCAAAAAAAACTTGCAAAAACGGCTTGGGAAGCAAAAGGGTTAAAATACTTTTTTGTTTTATCCAGGGTAAGGACCTGGTTGTCATTAAAGTTGAACCTGTCGATGATGAGGAAGAGGGGAAGGAAACTCCTCCAGAGATCAGCACAGGTGAGTAATAAACACTAAATCCAGAGAAGAGTCCCAGATTCTCCTTGTTCAGTCACTACAACAATTTTGCCAATATGATCCATTTCCGAGTGTATGCAACCCCAGAGAGGTGGAGACTTTCTTTAAAAACATAGAAGTTACCAAAGATTACCAGAGGGATGTGTGTGTTTATGGGGACTTGGGGTTTCCTTACACTGATGATCAGGTGGAAGCTCCAGTAACATCCTCTCTTATTGTGGTGGCCCATGAGCCCCCATTAAAATGCTTCCATTTGAATGTTCCCCATTATACCGCCTTCCATTGCAGTATCTCCATTATATGGCTTAATATTATGGTGCTGCGCTATAGCAGGCCATAGATGATGTGATTTACCATGGGTTGCAGGGAAAAAAAACACTTGATTCCCCTATCAACACAGTGTTGATGAGGGAATCCCTCCCATAGAGCTATTGTGTTCTCCCGGCAGGGGAGCGTGCGGGAGCTGTCACTGGCAGGAGCACACTTATTGCTAGTGGCTATAGCCACTGGCAATAATTTCATGTCAAAATCTGACATGCTGGTTGTACCCAAGTCGATCAATGGATCAACTTGGATAAAATCAGCCAGTAAGTACCCCCAGTGCATTCATCCTCTTACCCCAGTGCCACCAATATGACCTTTGTCAGAGGCTTTCTTCTTCCTTCACCTTGTATGCATAGCGGCGCAGAGAAGCGGTTACAATCAGCATAAACTCTCCACTATTTATAAGACCATGTCTCTCTCTGTCCACTCGGGGCTGGAAACTCTTAAATCTTAATGGGCACTTGATGCCCCTAGCTTAGATGATGAAGGTTGGGAAGAAATATGGGAGTGCGCCTTTTTACAGCTGGTTTCCGCAAGGGACAGGTTGATTCAGTACAAACTCCTACATAGGATCCATCTCACACCGGCACGTTTACACAGAATATATCCCTTCGTTCCTGTGTTAGTGGTTTGCAGCGGATTTTTATCCACATCTTTTGGCAATGCCCTTACATTCAAACTTTCTGGGAAGCGGTGGTCTCGGTCATACACTCTGTGACCACTATTCATGTGCCCCGGAACAGTGGAGGTTTGTTTGCTGGGTTTGGTGGACACTCTGGCTCATCTTCAGGCCTCCAGGATGCTGATAGGATTATTATTGTTCTAGGCAAGAAAAACTATTCTTCTCCAGTGGAAATCCTCATCTGCTCCAACCCTTACCTCGTGGAAAAAGTTAATTAATGTTAATTTACCTCTGTACGAGGCCACCTATTTGGCGAGAGGATGCCCTAAAAAATTCCACAAGGTTTGGGACAATTGGGTAGAGGACCTGTCTACTAATACTGACCCTGAATCTCTTAATTAGTGGATTACCTTACAAACGACTAGTGTACGTAGGTGAACCCACGTCCAATCCACATGACGATCGGACATTCCGACAACAAAACCATGGATTTCTTTCCAACGGATGTTGGCTCAAACTTGTCTTGCATACACACGGTCACACAAATGTTGTCGTAAATTTTGAACGTCAAGAAGGCGGTGACGTACAAGACGTACGACGAGCCGAGAAAAATTAAGCTCAATAGCCAGTACGGCGCTTCTGCTTGATTCCGAGCATGCGTGGAATTTTGTGCGTCGGAACTGTGTACACAGCTCTCAAATATTTGTTGTCGGAAATTGTGACAGCAAATGTTCGATGGAGCATACACATGGTCTTATTTTCCCACAACAAGCTCTCATTGAACATTTGTTGTCGGAAATTCCGACCGTGTGTACGCAGCATTAGAGTTGTGACTTACTTCTTTGTTAAAGGTTGCTTAACACTACCCCTGAGTAGCTGATACCTACAATATACTAACAATATCAGAAGTTACTGGAATGTGTAGTTTTGTTCTAGTGCCAATAGCGGCACTACTGTTAGGCTGGGTTCACACCATTGAAAATTGGATGCGGGTTCTCCGCATCCAATTCACGATAGTAGGAGATTTTGACCGGCTCTCTATGGAGCCGGTTCACATATCTCCAATGCAGGCTCTGGTGTGAATTTGCACAGGAGTCCTTGTGCGTCTTTTGGTCCGTTTCAGGTCCGAATTCAGCCAAAAATTCCGGCCGAAATCAGACCTGAAATGGTGAATCGTGACCCACATCAGTATTAGGTGTGAACGCAGCCTTAAGGTTTTATTTTTTATACTGTTTGTTTTTTGTGATGTATGTGGACTGAGACTGGGTATGCTTGATAGGTTCTGGTTTGTATCTAAACTTAAAACCCAATAAAAATAATTTTCAAAAAAATAAATAAACTGGCGAGATTTCAACCATCTATGGCTGGCTTTAATAAGTAACTCCAGTACATTCATCCTCTTACCCCAGTGCCACCATAATGTCCTCTGTCAGAGTCTTTCCTCTTCCTTCACCCTGTATGCATAGCGCCGCAGGGAAGCGGCAATGAGACATAACGAACTGTTCTGACATGTGGCTCCCCACCCATTCCCCTTTCGTGTCTATTCCAGGCATTGTACAGTATGCAGTGACAAAATAGGTAGCTACGCCTCACTGCTGCTTCCCAATGCCACTCTACATATGTGGGGGGCATGTCTGATGGAGGGTCGGCACAGCAGGGATGTGATCTACTTGTCACATGACCAGGATTGATGGATGGATTGTGATGGACCTGTTGCTAACACCCAATCTATTTACAATCACACAGGTGATGGAACCGGAGTCTTCACAAGCGGGCATGTCCACACTAGGAAGACGCCAAACAAGACATTTGGAGGAGACCCAAACCTGGCACACTCCAGACTGAAGACTGGCAAGCAGGTCATTAAGAACCCATTTCAGTGCTCAGTGTGCAGCAAGTCGTTTGTCTGGAGTTGCAATCTAGTGGCGCACATGAAGATCCACACCTCGGAAAAGCCCTTTGAGTGCACCGAATGTGGCAAGTGCTTCTTGAGGAAGCGCCAGCTGGTCGTCCACCAGCGGACTCACACTGGTGAGAGGCCGTTCCAGTGCCCAGAGTGTGGCAAGCGCTTTGCAGAGAAGGGCAAGCTGGTGAGGCATGGCAGGGTCCACACCGGGCAAAAGCCATACCTGTGTGAGCAGTGCGGGAAGTGCTTCTCAGACAGCTCCACCCTGATTAAACACAAGCTGGTCCACATGGGGGCACAGTACGTCTGCACTGACTGCGGCCGCAGCTACAACTACAAAACGTCGCTCATTAAGCATGCCAGGGTGCACACAGGGAAGGCCTTGTATGGGCGGAGTGGGGGCACAAGTTAAAGATCAGGACCTTTTTCTTTTCAGATTTAGCCTCCAATGCAGACTTCTGTTTCTGGGGCAGGACTTGTCCCCCTGCTTCTGTATGGGCCGTCGGCCCGAGAGGCTAGAGTCAACCTACCCTCTCCACTGGAAGTCTGCACAGGACTCAAGGTGAACTATCCCACGGTCTTGTGGCATCCCTCCTCAATGTCCTTAGGTTTACTGCACCAGGAGTCTATGGGGCTGTTGGAGGATCCTGTTTACTATCTCAACACTGTTATTGTCTGATCATGGGATTGTGGTAATGGCAGGACCTTCTGTTTAGCACACATTGTGAAGAATTGCAAACTAGTGTCTACAGAACAGAAGCAGGTAAGGTAAGGGTCTGACATAAAGTGTGTTAACACCCTATATAGAACATCTGCAGGTAATAAACTTTACATCTGAAAGCCTGTTTTCCTTACATACCTTATTTTACACCCAGTCATGTCATTGTTGGATCTCTGTGCTTTTGAACACAACACAGGCAGATCATGGCTGGCAGGGTGCTGTACATTACTTCCTCAGCACCCTGCCTGAGTACTCCTCCGAAGAGCTCTCAGTCCTGGTGGGCTGGCTCTTGGGAGGAGTCATGCAAATATCAAAACGCTTTGATTGGATGTTACACGACCCCTCGGCTGCTGGAACTTCACTTGCCGCCCGCTGGGAGCCATATAAAAATCCTATCATAGGTCTGGTGTAACTTGGAGCTTACAGAGAGGTAAGACCCGCCCTCATGTGACAACACCAATGCCTGGCCACCCATACGGCACAATGTGCAATATAGGGGGAAGGGGAGAGAGGTACATGCTCCCACATACCTATAAGGATGGAGTATTTCTCAGGGGTCCAATGGGAAAACGGGGGAATCACTTAAAATGCACCTTACACATTTGTATGAATACATGTCCTATTATACAGCAACAGTATAATTTGTCAAAAAAGCTCCACCCTTTATCAATAAAAAGTCACGCCATAGCTCCAGCCTGGCTTTGCCTAGGTTGAGATCACATCATCTGTTTGCTGCAAGCAGGAGGAAACCTCTTCCCTAGTGATCAGACTGTACATAATGGATGCTCACCCTGTGACCCTCCAGCTGTGACGGAACTACAAGTCCCATGATGCATTGCAAGGCCCTGTTACAAGCATGACTCTCAAAGGCTAATGCCCCGTACACACAAGCGGAATTTCCGTCTGAAAAATCTTGGATGTTTTTTTCCGACGGAATCCCGCACAAACTTTGGCTTGCATACACACGGTCACACAAAAGTTCTCTGAACTTTCGACCGTCAAGAACGCGGTGACGTATAATCAGTGATGTAAGTAACTGAGTTAAAAT
Organism: Lithobates sylvaticus; assembly: GCA_028564925.1. Classification (NCBI taxonomy): domain Eukaryota; kingdom Metazoa; phylum Chordata; class Amphibia; order Anura; family Ranidae; genus Lithobates; species Lithobates sylvaticus. Next base: position 623,062,654 of record CM053028.1, on the reverse strand, counting down.
AAACTGAGTTACCTAACGCAGTTACTTTAGAGGGTAACGAGTAATCTAACTGATTACTTTTCCCCTCATGGTAACTCAGTTCCCATTACTTTGGCTTAGTTACCCCAATTACATCTACCGCCACTAGATGGCAGTAGTGTAATTCCGGTGTCCTACCTAAAAAGTTCCCCCGCCGGATAAGGACCCCCTGTACTGCGCAGGCGCAGCGCTTGCGCAGTACGAAGGACTACGGAGCTTCCGAAAATTGCCGAACCTAAACAGCTCTGAGTGAACTCTACACCGCGCAGGCGCAGTTAACGTGTAATTGTACGAGGCGATGCCGCATGCTCCTGATGCTCGTGCTACTCTGCAAGGGGCGTCTATCATGTAACTAAGGGGCGGGTCTAGTGTTACTGTAACCAAGGGGCGCATTTATTATTATTGTTATATATCGAGCTCTGCCCATTAATTTAACATTCGCCCTCTTCTGTAGCCATCCGCCCTTACATGATATAATAATAATAGACCCGCCCCTTGCTTACACACTAAAATAGATCTGCCCCTTGGTTAGAGTAATAATAGAGAAGCCCCTTGGTTACACGATATATAACAATAATAATAAATGCGCCCCTTGGTTACAGTAATACTAGACCCGCCCCTTAGTTACACATATAGAATATTTTAAACAAAAGTCAGTTACTTTGCTGCGTAACTAATTACTTTTCCAATGTAGTAACTGAATTACTAGCGCAATTACTTTTTGGGAGAAGTAATTTGTAACTTAACTAATTACTTTTTTAAAGTAAGATGACCAACACTGCGTATAATACTACAACGAGCCAAGAAAATTAAGTTCAATGCTTCCGAGCATGCGTCAAATTGTTTCCCAGCATGCGTAGGAATTTTGCGCAACGGAATTACTACAGACGATCGGAATTTCCGATCGTAACTTTTTCCGTCGGAAAAATAGAGAACCTGCTTTCAATCTTTTGCTGGCGGAAATTCCGCCAGCAAAAGTCCGATAGAGCATACACACGGTCGGAATTTCCGACCAAAAGCTCACATCGGACTTTTGCTGGCGGAATTTCCGATCGTACGTACGTATAAGGCATGATGGGACTTGTAGTTCTGTAACAGCTGGAGGGCCACTGGTTGAGCACCCATGTTCTACATTGTAGCAAAGCGCACGGTGAGAGGCTGCAAGACATTTGCCAAAAACTGCACAGAAAGCAGGATTTGTACGACTGTGTCATTTCTGAGTTGGCATCTCAGTCCAGGAAGTAGATGGCGACCCTGGATCATGCCTGAACAATGGTGGCGCTGGCCTTCTGGAGAGAAAAGCAGATGAAGGCATTGTCAAAAGAAATACAATGATCTCTTGGAGAGGTAAAGACCTGAAAGGAAACACACAAATCCAAATCTCCACTCAAAACCGGCCTCTCCTGCACATGGACGGCCGGCGCCTGGGTTCTCCGTCTCCACTCTTCATTGAAAGCAGTGGAAGAAAAAATCAGCCGCACTCCAATTAGCTCTTCTTGCAGTATTTTTAATAATCAGTACATTGCCTGCATACAGCGCTGTCTCTAGCCCAAAACTGGCCCTTCTTGGTGCGTTTCACCACCCTTGGCTCGCGCACAAGGATAAGTAAAGTCCTTGTGGGCAGGTCAGGGGTGGTGAAATGCGTCGGCTGGGCTGGTGCTGGTTCTGGTTCAGAGACATCACTAAATGCCTAAAAGGTTTACGCTGACACATTACTCGCCATGCTGCATATATTAACCCCTTACCGACCGCCGATATGTCGGCAGAATGGCACGGGTGGGCAAAAGGGCGTACAGGTACATCCCTTTAAGATACGGCATTGTGGGCGCTCGCCGCGTGCTCCGTGATCACGGGATCGTGTCACGGAGCGGAAGAACGGGGAGATGCCTATGTAAATAGGGCATTTCCCCATTCCGCCTAGTGACATGACAGAGATCACTGCTCCCTGTCATCGGGAGCAGTGATCGCTGTCATGTGAGTAGTAGCCCACCCCCCCACAGTTAGAATCACTCCCTAGGACACACTTAACCCCTTCATCGCCCCTAGTGTTTAAACGCTTCCCTGCCAATGTCATTTACACAGTAATCAATACATTGTTATAGCACCGATCCCTGTATACAGGGGGTCCCTGACTTACGAACCACCCCTACTTACGAACATGGTGCTGCAGGGACCCTCTGCTGTTCTGCATGGACCATCTGTCATTCTGCACATGCGTGGCCAGACGGAGCCTCGGAAAATGTCGTAAATGTCTGTAATTTTCCACGCATTCGCAGAGCGGCATTTGCCGGAACATCGGAAATGTCTGTAATTGTTGTTCTGCGCATGCGCGGCCGACCTACGAACATTTCCGGATTACAAACAGGAGGAAAGTCCCTAACAGGTTCGTAACCCAGGGACCCCCTGTAAATGACAATGGTCCCAAAGTAGTGTCAAAAGTGCCCGATGTGTCCGCCATAATGTTGCAGTCACGATAAAAAATCGCAGATCGCCGCTAAAAACTATTTTGTAAACGCTATAACTTTTGCGCAAACCAATCGATATATACGCTTATTGCGATTTATTTTTAACAAAAATATGTAGAAGAATACGTATGGGCCTAAACTGAGGAAAATATTTTTTTTTATATATTTTTGGGGGATATTTATTATAGCAAAAAGTAAAAAAAAATAATGCTTTTTTTTTTCAAAATTTTCTGCTCTTTTTTTGTTTATAGCGCAAAAAATAAAAAACCACAGGTGATCAAATACCACCAAAAGAAAGCTCTATTTGTGGGGAAAAAAGGACGTCAATTTTGTTTGGGTGCCACGTTGCACGACCGCGCAATTGTCAGTTAAAGAGACGCAGTGCCAAATCGCAAAAAGTGCTCTGGTTAGGAAGGGGGTAAATCCTTTCTGGGGCTGAAGTGGTTAATATATATATATATATATATGATACATCAGAAATGCTCCCCCCTCCACAAACTACACTCGGACTCACCCCCCCCCCCCCCACGCCATTCCCTTATCAATCAATAAATTATAGATGTTGACTGCCTGTATTTCCTTTGCTAACAAAGCACACCATGTGGGGTAAATTATCATCTCTGCACTGAAAGTTGCAGAGCCTTTCCTCCAGCTAAGGGGAAGTTTCTTTGGGACCCCTCCATGGAACTGAATTGATTATAATGGCTAGACTCCATCCTGAACTTCCAAAAGCAGGAGGCTGCTGGAGACAATTCTTATTCACGATTTTCATCCCAAAATATTGATCATGTTCTTCCAGACATCACAACCGAAAAAGAACAACACAGACGTTGAATCTATTTTTTGTACATTTTTTTATTACAAATGTGTTCATTATTATAGTTTTGTAGTATGAAATTTTCATGGATAGTTGGTGGAGTAAGAAGCGGATTGGCTACCATGGACAGATTCCCCAGATTCTGAGTGCTCCCGTTTTACTAAATCTCACCCATATGGTCTTGCAACTCCATAGTAACCCCAGGCATGTACTGGCCATCGGGACTACCAGGACTTTCCCGGTGAGCCGATGGCTCAGTGGGCCGGTTTCAGCGGCCGCCTATTGCATATGCGGTGCGGTGAATTCCCCCCGGAGGTCCGCAGCAATTTACTCGTCAATCGCAGACAGCTGGCGCCTGACGGGTAGATCGAGATGCAGAGTAGTGCAGGAAGCGCCTGTGATAGGTTCTCTCTCATGTCACACAGCACTGCTCCCCGGCGGCCCCTCCTATCTTCTCGTCCATCCCCATTTGCTTGTGACATCATCTGGGATGGACGAAGGGAGGGGCTGCCGGGGAGCAGTGCTGCGTGACATGAGAGAGAAACATGAAGTAAACGCTGTGCCCCATGTGCCCTGAATGTACCCTGATGTGCAGTGAATGTAACCTGATGTGCCCTGAATGTACCCTCATGTGCCCCATGTTCCCTGATGTACCCGAATGTGCCCTGATGTGCAGTGAATGTACCCTGATGTGCCCTGAATGTACCTTGATGTGCCCTAATGTGCCCCATGTGCCACATGTACCCTGATGTGCTGGGCTCTGTACCCTGATGTGCTGTGTCCCGGTGTGCTGTGCCCTCTACCCCAATATGCTGTGCCCTGATGTGCCGAGTCCTTATGTGCCATGTCCTGATATGCCCTGTCCTGATGTGCCGTGCTCTGTACCCTGATTTGGCCTGTTGTGCTGTACCTTGATGTGCTGTGCTCTGATGTGCCCTGTACCCTGATGTGCGCTGTACCCTGATGTGCTGTGCCCTAGACCGATCTGAATAAAGTCCAGGGCCACGTTTTTGTCCCAGTCCAGCCCTGAGTAACTCTCACAATATCAAACACAATGCCCTGCAGCTGTTAACGTTCCTCCTACCTACGGGGCTCTGTGATGTGATACTGTTGTGCGCACTCCGGTGGTGACATGTATTACCAGCAGACAGCTGATGTAACAGAGCCTAGACCTTCACCGTCACCCAGCTCCTAAATGCGCACAACAGTTTCAAATAGCAGAGCCCTGTAATTGAAGGGAATGTAAACATCTACAGACTCTGCTATTATGCACACTCAAAAACTGGAAGAAAACCTGAGGTCAGGCAACTCCTGGAGTAGTAAGCTATTAGACTTTAAGAGCGCTCCCTCTCCACTCTAATGCTCCGTACACACGGTTGGATCTTCCAATGGAAAATGTTCGATGGGAGCTTGTTGACGGAAATTCCGACCGTGTGTAGGCTCCATTGGACATTTTCCATCGGAATTTCCGTCACCCAAAATTTGAGATCTGGATCTCAAATTTTCCGACAACAAAATCCGTTCTCGTAAATTCCGATCGTGTGTACACAATTCATGGAGCATGCACAAAGTTCCACGCATGCTCGAAATCAAGCAGAAGAGTCGCACTGGCTATTGAACTTAATTTTTCTCGGCTCGTCGTACGTGTTGTACGTCACCGCGTTCTTGACGTTCAGAACTTCTTACAAGATTTGTGTGACCTGCAAGACAAGTTTGAGCCAACATCCGTCGAATTGAAGCAATGCCTGTGTAATCAAAGTCGGTCCAAAGTATTACAGGGACTACTTTGAAGTTGCACAGGTATGAATGGTACTCACTGGAAATCATGGGGTACGACTTGTCATGGCAACTTTGCAGTCCCAAGTCACACAAGTGTAAAAGGGGCCTTAATGAAGTTTGGCAAATGCCCTGTGTGTGTTTATTTTCCATTTGTTTTAAAGGGGCCGAGTAGAACCCCAGTTTAGTAGTACCCCCACTCAGCAGATCCCCAACTCATTAGTACCCCTGTTCAGCAGATCCCCAGCTTATTAGTACCTTTGTGCAGCAGATACCTGCTCAATAGTAACCCCCAGGTCTCCTGATGCTTCACTCAGTAGTACCCGAGCTCTGCCGATCCCCCACTCAGTAATAACCCCCAGCTCTGCCGATCCCCCACTCAGTAATAACCCCAGCTCTGCTGATCCTCCTCTCTCTCTGGTCCCCACTCAAATACTGCTATATTGCTCCCATGCTGCTCACCATGTGTGACATCTGCTAGTTTCTCCTGCTCTAGTCCCCCAGCTCTGCTGATCCTCTGCTGTTCAGTCCTCTCTCTCCGGTCCCTGCTCATCTTCTGCTATAGTGTTCCCATGTTCACACAACGTGTGCCATCTGCTAGTTGCTCTGCTCCATTCCGGACCCCGCGCACCTTCCTGCTGCTTCACACTGCACATCAGATGTGATGTCTGCATCAGACACTCCCAGAATATATACACAAACTGGAAGTGACTGCTGATGATGTCTTTCTTGTTCAATTGTTGGTTTCCCAGTGCATCCTGGGATATCTCATACCTGCAATACCTCCAAAACAAAGTGAAGCTAACATTGAATAAAAGCCCCTCACACGCTTTAGGTGCTGTTAGTGAGCGTTGTCACTTCTTTAGAGAACTTTTGAAGGACTAAAAAAGCAGCATAGGGTATCATTTTTTAAGCAAATACAATGTGTGAACAGAACTGTAAGTAAACATTTTATTTAGTAAGAGCGGATTTGACTGGCTTTTCAGAGTGCTATAAAAAAATTTTTTTTTAAAAAAGCGTGTTCAATGCCACATTTTGAAGAAAGTGTAAACAAGCCCTTAAAGCGGAATCAAACCCTCCTATCATTTTCAGCTAAGAAAGCTGCCATCTTGGCCTCTGTTTTGATCTTCAACTGCCATGATGCTGCACATGTGATTAGTTATGACTCCAGCCATTTGATGGTTTAAGTTTGGGTGAGAGCACAACCAGAGTGACAGTTACATTCCCAACACGTGTCGGGAATGTAACAGTTTTGAAACTGCAGACAATTCAAAAAACAGGATATCAATTTAAAAAGAGGCAATGCTGAATTCACCGTATACAGCCAATTATTGCTTCTGCCGTCTTCTCCACCAGACCCTGCCAATCAACTACTGCTAATCAAAGATGCTAGAGTGGTTCGAGGCAGGCAATGATGTCATACTCATGACCAGGCTAAAAGAAATCTAGGCTTATGGCTGGAGGGTAGCAGTTCTGGTTAGGGCTTGTAACTAGGTTTCAATTAAACCCAATAGGATGGTCATCACCAAACTGCTCCATTCTAGTCACTACCAATCCAAGAGTAGACCATGGAAAGCTTCTATAGTATTTGGAGACTTGCAGAGCAGGCATGGTCAGGGCTGTTACTAGGTTTCTTAAACCCAACAGGATGGTCATCACCAAACTGCTCCATTCTAGTCACTACCAATCCAAGAGTAGACCATGGAAAGCTTCTATAGTATCTGGAGACTTGCAGAGCAGGCATGGTTAGGGCTGTTACTAGGTTTCGATTAAACCCAACAGGATGGTCATAATCAAGTCTAGTCACAACCAATCCAAGAATAGACCATTAGGCTGTAGTTTTTTTTCAATCATAATTGGCTGTTCTGTATACAAAAATGTCCTGCTTTCAAAGCCAACCCCACCCAAGACATATCAGTTTTAGATGGGCACTAGTGGATTATATTGCTCTTTAGCTCTTGTACGCTCCCGAGGCTCCCACCCCGCTTTCAGTCACCATTCTCTTATATCCAGACTGCCACTTGTTTTCTTCCGCAATATGGAGAATAAATCAGGGATGAAATCAACAGCTTAGAGGTGTTGTTACTGGTGTTCTTGGCATAGTTCAATCTGCTATCAGCCACGTGGAAATGACAGGCTGCTTTTGGAAGGGGCCATCTTTCAAAGGGAAGCAACGCCATCTATGTCAAAGCAAAGGCTTCTGGCCTATGTGGCGCCTCTCGTGCGAGACAAGGGATGACTTCTTGGAGAAACACTTACTGCAGATGGGGCAGGAAAAGGGCTTGTCCCCCGTGTGAAGCCTCTCGTGCAGGGTAAAGCTGGACTTGTATTTAAAGCATTTGCCGCAGGCGGAGCAAGTATATGGCTTAACGTCCGAGTGGATCCGCTCGTGGATCAAGAGGTTGGGTTTCTGGTTAAAGCATTTTCCACACACAGAGCAGGAAAATGGCTTCTCCTTGGTGTGAATCCGCTCGTGGACCACCAGATAGGCTTTTTGCGTAAAGCTCTTTCCACAGTGTGAGCAGGTGTAGTCGTAATTGCCCCTGTGGTTTCGTTCATGCCGGCCGAGGCCTGATTTTTGCGCAAAGCACTTCCCGCACTCCGAACAGGAGTACCGCTTATTCCCATTGTGAGTTCTTTGCTGTGAAATTAAACTTGCACCTCCTATGAGAGCTGAGTTATAAGGGTCAGAAATGGAAGACAAATCAGGCTTGTGGAGAATTGGGTGGAGGTGGGGCAGAGCTCTTCCGTTTTCTTCAGCAGTGACGTCCTCATCTACGTCACCTTCCGGAGAGAAAACGTGGTATTTATTGCTGATCTTGTGACCATCTGGAGAGAACAAAAGGACATAGAAATTATATAGGATTAGGTACACTATATTGTCTGAAATGTCTTTGTATGGCCATTGTGTGCTTCAAGCCTTACAGCAACAGTTTGGTGAAGGTCCTTTTCTGTTCTAACATGAATGTACCCCTGTGTATAAAGACGTGGTTTGACCAGTATGGTGTGGAGGACCTCAAGGCCTTGCAGAAAAGCCACATCTCAATCCTACGGAACACTTTCAGGATGAATTGGTATGCGGAACATCATTATCTGACCTCACACATGTTATTTTAGCTAAACAACCACAGTTTCCATAAGGCATGCACCAAAATCTTTTGGAAAGTCTTTCCAAAAGAATGGAGGCTTCTATAGCTATAGAAAGTGGAGCCTTGGTCATCTCTGTAATAATACCCATGGTTCCAGAATGAGATATCCAACAGTGTGATGGTCAGGTGTTTACAAACTATTTTTGATAGATAGATAGCCTGAATTTTGCACTTCTGGATTTAGACTCTTACTCACCTATGCTGATCTCTGGAGGGATTTCCTCCTCTTTATCTAGCTCATTATCCCTCTCATCTTCTTCAACTTTAATAATAAACAGGTTCTCATCCTAGATATGGCACAAAGCAATATAGGTGATGCCTTTTTAGGTATTATTTAAAATTATGCAGGAGAATATCAGTATACGGTAATACGGTATACAAGTCACATTTGATATTAGGACAGAGGTGTGTTGGAGGGGACTGAATGGGCGAGCCTATTGCCTTGCCATTGAAAATAGAAAAGGTCTCCAAGGTTAGTGGGAAAAACAATGCCCCATCATTGGTGTCAGTGGGAGTAATTGTGCCCCATAGTTGGTGACAGTGGGGAATTGCCTCCCATCATTGGGCCCCATTGTTGATGTCAATTGTTCCCCATCATTAGTGTCATTGAGAGGAATTGTGTCCCATTATTGGAGTCACTGGGCCCCATTGTTGGTGTCATTGGGAGAAATTGTGCCCTATCATTGGTGTCATTGGGAGGAATTTTGCCCCTTCATTGAGGTTAGTGGGGGGGGGGGGGATTGTGACAGACCTGGCCGGGACAGGGGCTGTTGGAGGGGACTGAATGCGAGCCTATTGCCTTGCGATTATGGGCCCTGGCATTTGGGGGAACGGTGCTCTTTGGGCTGCATGCCTGGGGACCCCAGAGCTGGTGTTACTTGGATTCGGGTCCATGCTGGCCCCCAGGACACAGACTCTGTATGTGTATTTGGCATATTAGCAAGAGATGCCAATGTCATGAACTCCAGTCAGCCTGTCTGTTGTGTAAATGAATATAGTCTGGCTTGTAGGAGTGTTTCACCTATTGTTGTGTGTGCTAATTAACCCTGCAATTGAATGAAGGAGTCCAGTGTTGATTAAGATAATTAGCTCATGCTAATTAGGTTAGGTGTGAGTCATCTGGCTGTATATATGTGTGACATGTCAAATAAAGATTGATTCCTGATGTACCCTACACTGGTGTTGTCTGGTGACTGGGTAGGCTAAATGGTCTTGGATTGTGTGGTACCGGACGGAGGAAGCATTTACGGCGGACATCTTGAGTACGGGGTCCGTCACAATTGGCTGGCAGCGGTGGGATCGTGCTTCCTTGTCGTGAACACATCCAAACCATCACCTGGATCCAAGGCCCGGATAGCAGAGGTACAGATACGTCGTCATGGAAGAGGAATTCGGAAGGAGGTTGCGAGAGATGCGGATACAGCACAGAGGACCAGTATCGGTGCAGGTCCTGCTGGGATGGTATGATTCCGTCTGCCTACAACTCTGGAAAGAAGCGCTAGCCTGTGAGCAGCGACACCAGGGAAAAGTTCTCCCCTCCATCCATGTAAGGTACTGGTCGCAGTATGAAGTACGAATGCTGTTATTGGGGGAACAACCGAAGCAGGAGTGGACAGCTGAGTTAAGCAGGCTGATCTGGGCAGAAATGCGTTTGGACGAGAGCTACAGAGCCCTCCGGTGGTATGTAGCCCAAGTGTGCCCGTGGACAGCGGATAACAGGCCCACGGAAGGCTTTGACTATGATGGTCTGGGATTGTTGTACTGGAGGCTGTCCGAGGACCCCGACTTTGGGAGTGATCTGGAGTGGCGTTTGGAGGAAATCATGGAGCACAGAGAGCAAAGATTGAACCTCTCGGAAGTGCTCTGGGCACAGGAAGATTTGGAGTTCCTGGCCACTCAGGAATGGGAGCTGGAGATTGCCTACATACAGCTGCTAGACTCTGCTCAGCAGCAGAGTGGGGCTCCCTTTGCCTGGGACTATCAGGAAATACCAGCAGACAGCTCTGAAATCCTGGCTGAAGAGTCAGCAATGTGGCATAGTAACAGAGTGCTTTGCCCACCTGCCCCCGCAGCTATAGACGCGGAGGTCTTATGGCGGATGCAGCAAGTGCTGACTGACATTGACAAACCTGTTACTGCACATGACGAGGTTGGATGGAGGAATGTGCCTGTCCAGCAGCATGCAAGAGAATCGGCAGTGGAAAATCTGGAGATTGCCATCCCCAAAGCTGAAGTGCTGACAACAGGGCAGAGCTCTGCTAACCTCTGCCCAGCACCGATGGCATCTTCTAGGTTCCACGGACAGATGGTGAACCTCTATCCCCAGACATCAGTTGTAGAGACAGGGGATTTAATAGACTTTTCTGCTGAGGAAAACCAACCTGATGAGCCTCCATTAGAAGAGCTGGTATTAGGGCCAAACTTCACTGAGCTCTGCCCAGCACCAACAGCAGTATCCGTGGAGTTACAAGGAACTTCCCCAGCTGAAGCGCAGGTCACCGGACAGAGGGTCCAAGACCTCTGCCCCACACCGGTGGCAGTTATGGAGGCTCAGGGTGAGAAGGTGGCAATCACTTCCCAGCAGCAGATACAGGGGGAGAAGGGAGAGGAGGTGTTTCTCGTCCCTCCCCAACAGTTGGCCAGGGTGGAGAAAGCGATCTTTCCTCCCCAGCAAAGATTTGTGCACCTGGGAGACAGTACCAGAGACATGTTGTCCCAGCAGCCAGATGAGGGAATGGAAAAGGAAGCCAGCCTCCTGCCCCAACGGTTTACCAGAGCGGAGGATGTGGAGTCCCCAGCAGAAGTGCTGGCAACAGGGCAGAGTGCTACCCACCTCTGTCCAGCACCAGCAACAACTGTGGAGTTCCAGGGAGCCGGGGTAGTTGGCCCCTCTCTCCAGCGACAAGCTGAGGTAGTAAAGCTGCTACTCCCAGCCGAATCACTGGCAACAGGGCAGAGCGCCGCTAGCCTCTGCCTAGCACTTACGATGTCTCCACAGCTTCAGGAAGCTGGGGCAATCGGTCACACTGTCCAGCAGCAGACAGCGCCCCAGAATGATGACACCAACCCAGCTAAAGTGCTGGCAACTGGACAGAGGGTCCAAGACCTCTGCCCCACACCTGTGGCAGTTCTGGAGGCCCAGGGTGAGGAGGTGGTGGTCACTCCTGAGCAGCAGATCAGGACCCAAGGAGAGAATGCAATCTGCCCTTCACAACTGCAGCTTGAGCTGATATTGGTGGATGGGACTTCAGTCTCCACTGGTATACCCCAGGGATGCTGGGCGGTCGGCCCAGATCCCCAACAGCATGATGGAGTGAGCCCAGTCACCCTGTCTTCTCTCCAGCGGCTGAAAAGACTCCAGGGAGAAGGGCCAGTCCAGGCCTCTCCCCAGCGGCGGATATGTTCTCTGAGAGAGGCAGAGGTTGGCTGGGAGAGTAATACTCTGTTTGGAACAATTTGTTTGGGGTACTGTGTGGGTACAGGCATTAGAGGACTGGAACTATGGACTAACTTCGGAGTCAACCCGTCTGGGGTCTCCTCCTGTGTTAGTCTCCTGCCGAAAGGGGAGAAATGTGACAGACCTGGCCGGGACAGGGGCTGTTGGAGGGGACTGAATGCGAGCCTATTACCTTGCGATTATGGGCCCTGGCATTTGGGGGAACGGTGCTCTTTGGGCTGCATGCCTGGGGACCCCAGAGCTGGTGTTACTTGTATTCAGGTCCATGCTGGCCCCCAGGACACAGACTCTGTATGTGTATTTGGCATATTAGCAAGAGATGCTAATGTCATGAACTCCAGTCAGCCTGTCTGTTGTGTAAATGAATATAGTCTGGCTTGTAGGAGTGTTTCACCTATTGTTGTGTGTGCTAATTAACCCTGCAATTGAATGAAGGAGTCCAGTGTTGATTAAGATAAGTAGCTCATGCTAATTAGGTTAGGTGTGAGTCATCTGGCTGTATATATGTGTGACATGTCAAATAAAGATTGATTCCTGATGTACCCTACACTGGTGTTGTCTGGTGACTGGGTAGGCTAAAGGGTCTTGGATTGTGTGGTACCGGACATCTTGAGGAAGCATTTACGGCGGACATCTTGAGTACGGATCCTTCTACAACACGGGGACGGTTGCTGGGTGTCACAAGTTCACCAAATGTTTTTACTAATATATAGTCCTTTGAAAAAGATAACTTCACATTATTCCATGAATAATTAACATTCCATGTTAATACAATACACATCTCTCAGGTCTGTGTGTCATGTGACCTCCCAGAATCCTCCTCACCTCTCTGGTCAGGTCTGTGTTTTATTAATAGAGATAAGAGTGGTGTCATGTGACCTCCCAGAATCCCCCTCACCTCTCCACTCAGCAGGTAGATAATCTCCAGGGTGAGGTTTAATATCTTCTCAGTCATGCGACTCCTGTCCTTGCCCAAAGAGCTTCGCTCCTCTTGAAAGGGACTGTTCATGATGATACCTGGGCAGAGAAGGAGTAAAATTAACTTTGATGCAAAGATTATATGGACTTAGTAACTGAGAGCATTTTCTACAACGTCAACAGATTAAACTAGGACTGCAATCTACAGGCGTGCCTTGTGACCACAAAACATGCAACTGTTTTTATCTGAATGAATGAATAACTTGTATAGCGCTACATATGCAAACTAAATCGCCTCAGGGCGCTTTTGCCGCCAGTGTCCATCTGGGTTTTCAGAAGAGATGGGTCTTGAGCTTCTTCCTGAAGGCCAGATAGTTTTCTTCCAAGCGGATGTCCGCGGGTAGAGAATTCCATAGCCGTGGTCCTTGGACTGTGAACCTTCCTTCGCCTTTTAATTTATAATGGGTCTTGGGGATGTGGAGGAGGTTCTGGTTAGTTGACCGGAATCTAAATGTCTAGATATCTCAATCTAAATGTTTTAAACCAGCTGTAAAAGGGTTCCCTTAGCTGGTTATTGAAGCTGGGTGACAGAGGAACCTTTGGTGCTCTTGCAATGAGAAAGGACTATTACAGGTTACAACCTAAGCAGGGTCCACCTGGTAGAGGCATCAGCACTTGGGAGGGGCCTGGAAACAAACATGCTCTAATGTCTGTATATACCTTAAAACCCAACTCTGGGAAATAAGCAGAATATGAGGGGTTGCACCAGCATTGCAAGGGTTTAAACGCTTTTTAGATCTAGAGCAGGGGTCTCCAAACTATGGCCTGGGGGCCACATCTGGCCCTCAACTAGGGTCAATTGTAAACCCTTGGAGATTGAGGATTAAGGTCAGCAGAGGCTGCCAATGGTACGGCACTCCAACTCAGACCCGGACCCTGGGGATCCTGATATAGCAAAGACTCTGATGGGGATTTTTTTTGGCCAACGCATATTTGTAAAACATACAATGTGGCCCTTATACTGAAACATTTGGGTACCCCCGACCTAGAGGGGGATGAGAGGCTGCGTTACTTTATCCCCGCACCAGCTGGCTCTGGCGCATCCTCCGCTTACTCCAGTGGTGCTCCCTCAGGGATATCGCACACAATGTAGGGCTATAAATTCTATTCTATACATGCAACTGTGGCCGAGAGCATCCTAAAGAGAAGGCTCCAGTTCCAGCTCTGGAGGGACAATTCTAGAGTGATGAATAAGTATTACACCTTATCCTTGCACCCTCAGACTGAATGAGCTGGGGGAGCCACTGCACGTGTAGATATTCTCTCATTTCCAGAGTTGAGCTTAATGGTGGACCTGTGTTCTGCACGGAGTTGAAGCCTAAGTCCACCTTTCTGTCCATGTTTCATGTTACACCCATAATTCAGTGTGGTTGTGTATGGCTCATCCTGTACAGCTCCGTCATCCATTCAGAATGCTCTATTAAAAGGAGACTACAGATCCCATCAACCATCATGGCAGAGGGATCCCTACCGCTGAATGGAGCACAAGTGTGGTGGCACCACCCCTTTTGTAGTCCACTGTTTACTGTCTCCAGTTTCAAAAGGTACAGATCTGGAGATGGAAGGAATAGTCTGAAGAAACGCAAACATTGCCCGATACACAGTACTGAGCAGCATGATAAGGACCACACTCTGTGCATGTGTGTTCTAAGCATGCAACCCAAGCAAGCACATTACTATCTAACTGGGCCACACTGCACATGCGTGCCTTACAGTAAGCACAGCACCCAAGCAATGGGTGGGTCACAATGCTCATGTGTGTGGGTGCTAAGGACATGGGCCACAATGGGCATGCATGCCCCGAGCACAGCACCCGAGCACACCCAGTCCTAAGGACCTGGGCCACAATGGGCATGCGTGCCCCGAGCACAGCACCCAAGCACACCCAGCGCTAAGGACCTGGGCCACAATGGGCATGCGTGCCCCGAGCACAGCACCCAAGCACACCCAGCGCTAAGGACCTGGGCCACAATGGGCATGCGTGCCCCGAGCACAGCACCCAAGCGCTAAGGACCTGGGCCACAATGGGCATGCGTGCCCCGAGCACACCCAGTGCTAAGGACCTGGGCCACAATGGGCATGCATGCCCCGAGCACAGCACCCAAGCACACCCAGTGCTAAGGACCTGGGCCACAATGGGCATGCGTGCCCCAAGCACACCCAGTGCTAAGGACCTGGGCCACAATGGGCATGCGTGCCCTAAACACAATGTTTCAGACTTAGGTGGAGAGTTATTTTTGCTGGAGAGTTATACCTCCCTTGTACTGCACAAAGGACAGGAAGTCAGGTTGGATCCCAGGAGCCACAAAACACCCAACAAGGGCCCCTGACCCTATAATAGAACAGTTTTGTCTGGAGTCACAGTTTACGTTGAAGCATCTGGATGCAAAGCATGGTCAGCCTCACCCAATCCCAGTCTAGACATTAAAAAAAAAAAAAAAAAAATCTTTATAGCAATAGTACTAAGATCCAGGACTACTGAAACCTATGACAGCTCCACTTAGAAGATGGACCCTAAACCTGCAGTATAAGTGGAGCACAACTGTCCAGAACACACACTCCAAGGACACACAGCACCCCCTGACCAATCATAACAATGCAGAGCTCACATATTACCTCCAACCTGTGCAGCTCCAACAGCCCAGCGCCAAGAGCAACCTCTGCTTCATGTGCCACGACAAAATGGCGGCCCCCTTATGCAGAGGACAACTCCACAAAACAGTTATTTTCGCTACTTATCCTTTTTTTTTTTTTTTTTTTTACATCAGATCAATGGGTTGTTCCGTCCGATTATAACTTCTTTCCTAAGCAAAAGTTCTCTCTTTCCGGTTTTCCAGTCTGTTGCACTAACGGAAGCCAAACACTAAGCGGCGGCCATTTTCTTGTAGCGCGAATTTACCAACTACTGTATCTCATTTTATAGAACGAACCGGAGGTAACAATAAAACAAACATTAGGACAACAGGCGTCGCCCAGCGCTGCGGTGTAACAGAAAGATTTAAGTAACGTTGGAAATAATGTATATTTATGGTGCTGTCCTTTGAACAGGAGGCCGCCATTTTGTCGTGGCCCAGAACTCAAGAAGGCGAAGAGCCATTCTGGGGTGCTTGGAAGTAATGTGTGACCTGTGCATTGTTATGATTGCATGGGGGGCTGTGTGTCCTACTGTTCCTGAGGGGCCATTTTTGAAGTGGCCCTGTCATAAATTATAAATCTTAATACTATTTTTATCATGAATATTACTATCTGTGTGTGCGGGAATGAAGGGAGGGAGTCGTCCGTCTAGTCAGAGCTTACACAGCGACTTTCTCCCCGCCTCTCCCACCCATGACCACAGCGGTTCATTGTGATTGGTCGTACAAGGTGTCACGGACTGCACCGGGACAGTCCCGCATTTTGCAGGTCTGTCCCAGGTCCCGGGCATCTTCATTCTGGGACAATACAGTGGGGATCCGAGCTGTCACTGGAGATGAGGCTGAGGGGCCGCCAGCTGTGTGTCAGCTAGAGGTGGAACTATTACTTCCCTACCCAATGCATGTAACTGACACCGAGCAATTGCTCAGCCTCACCCAGGACACGCCCTCTGCTCACACCCCCTCTCCGGCCTGCCAGGCTTCTGTGCCGTCCACCCCGGTGTGTGTCGGTGCAGCACAGCCGAGCCCTCTTTTACCTACAGGGCTTCCTGAAATGAGCGGAGACTCCAGAGATGTGGCCCCCGATTCGCTACTGGAAATAGAAAGGCGTGGCTAAAAGGACAGACATCACTCCAGAATTTAGGGTGACCACATGTCCCGGACTGCCCGGGACAGTCCCGCATTTTGCAGGTCTGTCCCAGGTCCCGGGCATCTTCATTCTGGGACAATACAGTGTCTCAGAATACAGTGGGGATCCGAGCTGTCACTGGAGATGAGGCTGAGGGGCCGCCCGCTGTGTGTCAGCTAGAGGTGGAACTATTACTTCCCTACGCAATGCATGTAACTGACACCGAGCAGCCACACAGCTCAGGACATGCCCTCCGCTCATACTCTCCGGCCTCAGCAGAGCCACCATCCCGCTGTATGACGCCTCACAGCCTGCCAGGCTTCGGTGCCGTCCACCCCGGTGTGTGTGTCCTCTTTTCACACGGGGCTTCCTGAAACGGGTGGAGACTCCAGAGGCGTGGCCCCCGATTCACTACTGGAAATAGAAAGGCGTGGCTAGACGGCCAGACGTCACTCCAGATGGCAACAGAATTTAGGCCGGAATAGAGAATTCTGATGTGACCCCCCCCCCCAAAAGTGAAGGACTACAGGTCCCAGCATGAACCCCCTCAGAGCTGAAGATGTGACACCCCCCCTCTAGCCTCAATTAGGGAAAAAGTATGTTCCCAGCATGAATCCGTGAAATATATGGGGGTCACATCCTTAGATATCAGGGGTTCATGCTGGAACTTGTAGTGCTTCACTTTTAGGCTTAATGTACACGGGACGTTTTTACAACCTCTCCTGAACGATTTAACTTGACAGATACCCACGTTTAAAACGTCTGTTTTGCCGCGTTTACATGCCGCGTTTAGCCCTTGAAATGTCTCTAAACTTAGTGTCTACCTCTAAACTCAGTGTCTGAACTCATTTTTTTGCTTTCCAAAAAAGGCCTCTAAACTCAACTGCCTAAAAACGATATAAAACAAACCTGTGTACATGTACACATAAGATAACATTGCATGAGTTCAGGGGCAGCTGAAAAAAGCATCCAACTGCCTCTTAACGTATGTTTACCAGCAGCGTACATGAGGCCTTAGGGTATGTAACCCCCCCCCCCCAAAAGTGAAGGACTACAGGTCCCACCATGAACCCCTCAGACGAAGATATGACCCCCCCCCCCCTGCTGTCACAACTAGTGAAGAACTACAGGTCCCAGTATAAACCCGTGAAATCTGTGGTCACCCTAGAAGAGAGGAAGAGAGTCACATGATCCTTCATATCTGGAAACACTATTTCTACTAATCACAGTCTATAATCTATTAGATACAATTGGGAATATGATTTGCATCATACGCCTGCCCAGCCCACCCACCAGATAGAAAACATCACCTTTTTTAGTGTTTAGCATTTTTTTATTTAAGAACTTAATCCACTTGACCTCTGGAAGGTTTTACCCCCCCTTTGTGCCCGGACCATGTTTTGCTATTCAGCACTGCGCTACTTTAACTGGTAATTTCTTGGTCATGCAACGCTGTACCCAAATGACATTTATATCATTTTTTTCACACAAATAGAGCTTTCTTTTGGTGGTATTTGATCACCACTGTGTTTATTTTTTATTATATAACTGAAAAAAATACAAAAAAAATTATGAAAAAACAAGGAAAATTGTAGGGGGTAGAGCCACGGGATTATAGTGGTGCCAATTAATGTTCTTGTCAACAACGTGATTCTTTTAAGAAAAGGTTTATTTGGAAATATTAAAAACACATAATTTTTATCATAGTTCAGTTTTGAAAAAAGAGGATAGAGAAACAATATATCAAAAACAAATACAGCCAAAATTTACAGGTAAGTATCTTAATTATATATTGGTGTCTCAGCAACAACAATAGATAAATATAACCATAGGCCCAATAGTAGCTCGTGGAAGGCCTAAGGACAGATGCAGGCCATCATTTTCCGACATGTTTCGCCATTTCAATGGCTTCCTCAGGGAAAAGGCCTGCGATAGTGATAGTATTCTAAATATAGAGCAATAAACAATTGTAAGTATATAACATTGTAAGTGGCACATTTCAAGATATCATTTGTAATTGAATAAACAGGATGGTCAGGTGGATAGTCCGCCAATCAAGCCCCCATACACATCATAAACACCCGAAACACTCACCTAGAAAATCCCAAAATTGGGTATATGGCTGAATAAACAAGCAGGGACCAAGCGGAGTCGCCAAAAGAGGAAAAAACAAATATTTTTTACTTTCTGTTATAAAACATATCCAATAAAATCAAATTTAGGCCAAAATGTATTCTGCTACATGTCTTTGGTAAAAAAAAAAAATCCCCAAAATGTTTGGGGACACTAGTATAGTTCTGATCAGCGCCTTATAATGGGACTGTGATAGTGTGGCGGGCAATCAGGGACTGGCGCTGACACTGTCTGGGAGGGACGCCAACTGACATTATCTGATGTCGCTACGGACATTAAAGCAGAGCTCCACCCAAAAGGAGAAGCTCCGCTTGTTCCCAGAAGACGACGTGACCATTCAGAAGGTGCAGCGCTCGTGCACTCGTGCATGCTCAGTAGGAAACAGGCTGTGAAGCCAGAAGGCTTCACTTCCTTTTTCCCTTAGTGAATATGCTGGCACCTGCACCCACAGCCGATAGGCTAGGGTTGCTGACATCGGAGGATACCTGGCCAGGTGTCCTTATAACAAAAGTCTTTAAAAAAAACGTTACATTTTTATTATACAGGCTGGAACTCCGCTTTAAGTCTAGGTTCACACCGGTGCGGGTGGTGCTGCTGTGGGACATGCACAAATTCCTGTAGCTGCAACCATCCACACAGTAAAACACTGGACCCACAGGTGCCATTAGTCTGAATGGCACGCCGCCCACACTGGAAATCGCACTCACACTGGGAACCACGCTGTACTCGCGGTTCCCATGCGGGCTGTAATTTTCAGACTTCTTTTCTACGTTTCACGGCGGGAATGTCTGCCCATTCAAATTAATGGGCAGTTGTGCCCGCGCAAGCCGCGGTCCGCACAGCCACGCATATGTGAACCTAGGCTAATACAGTGATAAGTGATAATGCTGTACTCTGTCACTGTACTAATGACACTGGCTGGGTGACAGGGTTGATCAGGAGGGCAATCAAAGGGTTAACTGTGTGCCTAAGTAGGTGTCTTATTTTTACTCATATGCCCTATACACACGGTCGGACAATGTTGTCGGAAATTCCGACCGTGTGTAGGCTCCATCGGACTTTTTCCGTCGGATTTTCCGACGGACAAAGTTTTATCTCCTGCTCTCAAATTTTCCGACAACAAAGTCCTATCGGACTTTTTCCGATCGTGTGTAGCGAATTCCGACGGACAAAGTGCCACGCATGCTCAGATCACATTACAAGACCAAAGCTATTGGCTACTAGCCTCTACGTAGTCCCGTCGTATGCAACGAACGCCACCACGTTCAGGATGATCGGATTTTCCGACAACTTTGTCCGACCGTGTGTATACAACACCAGTGTCGGACAAAATCCGTCAGAAAAAATCCGACGGATTTTGTGGTCGGAATTTCCGACCGTGTGTATGGGGCAATAGACTGGCTGGCTTTTCTTCCTGATTTCAGCTCTGAATGGTAAGTTGAAAGCAGGGAGAAAAAAAAATATCCAGTTCTGGCTTGTGCGTTTACTAACACAGATCTGTGCTGTGATTGGCCACAGCAATCAGCAGGTTCACAGCCAAAATCATTGTCTTCAAGCCTGCTGATGAAATGGTGCTGTGTCCAAGTGCAGCACAAGAGGCAGGGGGCGCGCTTCTTTGTAAACCCAGAACAACAAAGCCAATGGGCAGCAGTAATTATTATTATTTTTTTTTTCTGAAAGCCGTGGTGTGTGAACACACTCAGACTCCACCCGGTGCAAAAAAAAGTGAAACACAAAACGTGCACAGGGTGTACACATGGTCCTCCTCCGAAGAGAAAGGACCCTAGCACTGATCCCCCAGAGCGCAAGGATCCTGACCGGGACTGGGGTACTTCACTGGTCCACCTGGCCGAAACCAAGCTGACCACGTTCTCTCAAAACAGACCAACCCAAGTACTGGGTGGGGCTCCCCCAAAGGGAGACCCCATGAGAGAGGGCAAACTAAGCCAAAAGGCCATGTCCACCCCCTCCCAAGTCTTTAAGGGCAGGCCCGAGGACCTACACCTTACTAATCAAACGTGATAAAACGTGTACGGTGCAACAAGAAAAGAAAACAAACACAACAAACAAACATAAAAGTGAGGGGACGGATAGTGGAGAAAGTGCATAAAGTGCCATACAATGGTCGGTCTTTCTGGCAGGGAATAAAAAAAATCCTCTGGTCCTAGACAAAAGGCTCAGCCCTAGAGGCAGGTGTGAAAGAAGTGTTTGTAGTGCAGTGACCTTGGTGACAATAAAATTCAAAGTGTACCCAACACAGTGAGAGTTACAGCACCCCTGGACTGCCACTCCAGGGGCACATACACCACAGGCTTCTTTCGGAGCCCGGCCTTCGGCCAGACCAGTGAAGCCCCATCCCTACCAGGAGTAACCCTTCTGGCTTTCTCGGGGAGAACCTACTCCCAGCCCCCAATTACGTTCAGGCGCTCTGGTTTCGGTTCCTACAGATACTAACGTTCCAGGCTACCATCACACCAGTGGATTTGCATAGCCACTGCCACCCCAACCTCACCCTATGGCCGGGACAGTAGCACAGCGCCTTCACTAGTAACTGGTAAGAACAGATACTACACTTGATGTTAGCTCAAAGGCTGAGAAGCGATGGCCAGCAGTAATAGTTAAACTGCTGGTTGGCAAGTGATTATATTGTATTTTCGTTTATATATATTTACTGCCTTTAGGGCCTGTTCACACCAGAATTGTTACTGAGTTCATATAATCTTTGTATTAAAGATAATTTTTCTTCTTCTTCTTTGCACAGGTTCCATCATGATAGGTTCCTTCCAAAAGGAGCAAAGCTCATTGGACCAGGACAGGAGTCACATGACTGAGAAAATATTAAATCTTACACTGGAGATCATCTACTTGCTGACCGGAGAGGTGAGGAGGATTATGGGAGGTCACATGACATCACTCTTATCTCTATTATTAAAACACAGACCTGACCGGAGAGGTGAGGAGGATTCTGGGAAGTCACATGACATCACTCTTATTTCCATTAATAAAACACAGACCTGACCGGAGACATGAGGAGGATTCTGGGAGTTCACATGACATCACTCTTATTTATATTATTAAAACACAGAGCTAACCGGAGAGGTGAGGAGGATTCTGGGAAGTCACATGACATCACTCTTATCTCTATTAATAAAGCCCAGACGTGACCGGAGAGGCGAGAAGGATTCGGGGAGAGCACAAGCCATCACTCCTACCTCTATCAATAAAACATAGACCTGACTGGAAAGGTGAGGAGGATTCTGGGAGGGTCATATAACACAATTGTTTTCTTATACAGAGTTTTCCTCCTGTGAAATCTGGTGACAATGTGACCATCACAGTGCTTCAGACTTCCTCCCTGACATCTGAGAAAAATGACAAGAAGATTCTAGAAGTTACCCAGAAGATCATTGAGCTGCTGACAGGAGAGGTGAGCGGTGCCGGGAATTCTGGGACATTATCCAGTAACAGAGAAGGGATGTGTCTGGATGGTGACTGTATCATTGTGTGTCATGTTCCTACAAGGTGTCAGGATGTCACTGTCTATTTCTCCATGGAGGAGTGGGAGTATATATAAGGACACAAGGATCTCTATAAGGACGTCATGATGGAGAACCTGCCGCCCCTCACATCACCAGGTAAGAGGAGACTTTCATTTCTTGTAAAGGAGAGAAGAGTATTGAGGATCCACCTAGATAAACACATCCTCTGATATAAAGACATAGAAACAATGTATTCAGTCAGTGTGTGTGTTTCCTACAGCTGGATCCAGTAACAGAAATCCCCCAGAGAGATGTCCCCATCCTCTGTATTCCTGGGACTCCGTGGTTGAACCCCATGAGATCCTCCAGAATGATCAGGTACTTAAAAGTATACCTTATCTAAACCAAACCTAAGGATAAGTTATACAAAAATGTAATAAATGTGAGGGATGAGCTAATGGAGAAAAGTAAAGATTCTGTTGTTAGAGGTGGGATAGTCTTTCCTGTAGAGATGATTTTTCAGGGATCGCAGACAGAGTAGGAGATAGCCAGAGAGAGATTGGGGTAGGGAGTTTCCAGAGGATGGAAGAGGCTCTGGAGAAGTCTTGGATGTGAGCATGGCAGGAAGTGATAAAGGAGCTAGAGGGAAGGGGGTCTTAGGAGGAGCGGAAAGTATAAATCTGGCAATATTTCGAGACAAGGTTGGCGGTGGAGATAGACTTGTGGATGACTTTGTATGTTGTGGTTAGTATTTTGAATTTTATTCATTGGGTGATCAGAAGCTGATGGAGGGATCATCAGAGACGGGTGGTGGACATGGAGAGGTTGGTCAGGTGGATGACTGTAGCAGCAGCATTTATGATAGACTGAAGGTTGCATGGCCTGTGTAGAGGTAGGTCAACAGGAAGGGAGTTGCAATAGTTGATGCAAGAGATAACAAAGAAGCAATTTAGTAGGTTTGTGTTGTCGTTGGTTAAGAAGGGGCATATTATGGAAATGTTATGGAGGTGAAGGCGGCAAGATTTGGACAGTGATTGGATGTGAAGCTGATAAGACGGAGTCCAGGATTATACCTAGCACCCTGGCATGTGGGGAGGGAAGGATAGTTGTACTATAGATCTTGATAGAAAATTTGGGGAATGGGGCAGGGGGGAAGGAAATATTATGAGCTTGGTTTTGAAAATAACTGGTGTGACTTCCATATAGATCAGTTAGTAAATTAGTTATGCGCGAGGAAACCAATGGGGAAAGCTGAGGAGCAGATTTGGGTGTCGACAGCAAAGAGATGTTATTGGAAGTCATGGGAAGCAATCAACTAACCAAAGGAGGAGCTATAGATAAAGCAGCCTTTCTCAACACAGAACCCTTGAAATAACTTTCTGGTCTCAGGGAATCCCTGCTAAAAATGACAATATCTACAAGTCTTTGTACATTAGTGTGATGGTCAGTGGGAGGAACGCTCCTTACACTGGTGGTCATTGGGATAAATTCCCCCTTACAGATAGCTAAAAAGATCAATGGTGTCAGTGGGAACCTATCTGAGAGACAGAAACTGCTCATTGCTCAAGGAACATCTGGAGGAACCGCTGGAGGAACCCTAGGAACTCATTGAACCCTGGTTGGGAAACCCTGAGATTAAGAATAGTCGGAGTACAAGGTCAGAGCCTTGGGGGAAAGAGGAGAGGAGGGGATACGAGTTGTAGGTGAAGAAGACCTTATAAGAAGAAGAAGGAGGAGAACAAAGAAAGAGTAAATGATGCTGATATAATTCAGAAAACCCATATATATATAATATATATATATACACTGTAGAGGGTCAGCCTGGGGCAGGGTTAGGAAGGGGTTAATCGAAGAGGGCAGGTACTTCCCCTTCAGACCTGCTTATATTCAGGTGTGCTGAAAATGTCAGAGGAGCTGTTTGTGTAGGAGAAAGAGACACAGCCGCATGCTGTGTGGAAGTGTCCATTGCTGGACGGTGTACCTGCTGGGTGAGCTTAAAGGGGGATTCCACCCTAAAGTGGAACTCCCGCTTTTCGGAACCCTCCCTCCCTCCGGTGTCACATTTGGCACCTTTCAGGGGGGAGGGGGGTGCAGATACCTGTCTAAGACAGGTATCTGCACCCACTTCCGGCATAAACTCCCGTGGGAGTTTACGCAAGTTCCTGTCCCGGCGCGCTGTCTGCCGGGACACACACGTGTCCCGGCAGACAGCGCTGAAGATTCTCATTGCGCCGCGCGACTCGCGCATGCGCAGTAGGGAATCGGGAAGTGAAGCCACTTCCTGATTCCCTCACCGAGAATGGCGCCGGCTACAGCAGAGAGCCGAGCGAGCGATCGGCCTCTGCTGCCGACACCGCTGGAACCAGGGACAGGTAAGTGTCCGTTTTTTAAAAGTAGCTGCAGTATTTGTAGCTGCTGGTTTTTTATTTTTTTTTTTTTCCATAAAGTTTTTATTTAAACAGCTTAAACAGCAACATTGGAATACAGAACAGATTGCTTAGGAAATTCCAAGACATTACAATGAAACAGGTACAAGTATGAGGGAAATAGGATCACAAGGAATCTCATCTTGGAATCCTGGGCTGACAAAAATGGGTAATATGGCCCGTCAGCCATCTAGGATCGTTTGTTAGTGCGGTCAGTCCAGAGGGAGGTAGAGTAAGGGGAGACGGGTTAAGAAGACAGGGGGAAGCTCGAGTAAAGTGTAGATGTAGAAGAAGAGAGGAAAGGGGGACAGCTGGGGGGGGGGGGTTGTGGAGTGTAGAGAGGGTAGGGCCATAGCATAGGTAGAGGAGGGGAGGAGCGAAGGGGAGGGAGAGGTAGGGGTATAGGATGGGGGGGGGGGTATATGCAGCTCAAGGGGATCTGTGGTAGAGGCAATACGTGGATGGATATGGTTACCTCGGTACGGTTTCATCAGCTAAGTCAATGCCGTCCTGGTGAGGATAGCTATTCAGGTGGTGTAAGATTGAAAGCGTTGGGTAGTTCTAAAGTGGACCCAACATGCCCAAGTAGCGTTGAACTTCTGGATCCGTTCTTGGGAGATATGTACCAGTTCCTCCATTTCCTCTATTTTTGATATCCTCAGAAACCATTCGCTTATCGTCGGAGTGTGTGTAGATCGCCAATGTACTGGGATGCTCAATCTCGCCGCGTTTACCAAGTGCATGGCCAGGGATTTAAAGTATTCAGATCTGGACAGGTGTGTATGGTGTAAGAGATATTGTGCAGGGGAGTAGTCTAATGTGTAGGTGGTGATGTGAGCGATAAGCTCATGGACCTCTTTCCAGAATGGCTGAAGAGAATCACACTCCCACCAGATGTGGAGCATGGAACCCACCGCCTTTTTACACCTCCAGCATACATCGGGGGTAGATGGGGAAAACTTATGTAGGAGTGCTGGAGTCCTATACCAACGTGTCCTAATCTTGTAACAATTTTCTTGGGTCGCTACGTTGAGGGATCCCTTGTGGGTATATTCGTTTATGCGCGTCCAGTCGTCCTCAGAGAGTGGGACCTGTAGGTCCCTCTCCCAGGACAATCTTGCTGAGTCTGGGAGGGCTGGTGAATCTTCTGTGAGCATGTTGTAGATAGCTGAGATTAGGTGTCTTTGTGGGGGAGAGCTGGTGCATAGGGCTTCAAAAGGTGTCTTACGTCTCGTCCATAGTTCTTCAGTTGCCTGGGTAGAGAGGAAATGTCGTATTTGTCTGTATGACCAGAACGGAAAAGAATTGGAGGGTGAGGAGGCGACTAGGTCCTCGTATGTGCGTGGGGATCCCCGGGAGTACAACTGATGTGCTAGGATGCTGTCGTGGGGCCATTCTAAAGATAGGAAAGAGGTTGAGATGCCTGGTTGGAAGCTGGGGTTACCCCTCAGTGGGGTCATGGGTCCCGGTATAGAAGAGAGCGGAGAGATTTTTGTAGCTCGTAAAAACGCTCTAAGGGATGGATGGATGAGCGGGTGCTTTAAGGCTGCTGAGGGCCAGTGTTGGGGAGAGACCCACGGCAGGGACTTGAGAGGGATGTGTATGGAGGATCTCTCTAGGGTTACCCAGATTTTCCTGCGTTCGTGTATGTTCCAGTCCACAACTCGCGTGAGGTGACTTGCAAGGAAATATTTGTGAAGATCCGGCAGGCCGATCCCCCCTTTAAGTTTGGGGCACGTAAGGCGTGTGTATTTTATTCTAGGTGGGGAGTTTTTCCATATGAATAAGGAGGATGCCTTCTTGTATAGTGCAAAGAAGGAGGCTGGAAGGTCTATGGGGATGCATTGTATCAGGTAGAGGAGGCGTGGCAGGATTATCATTTTTACAAGCGCTGATCGGCCAAACCAAGAAACGTTAAGGGTTTGCCAGTCACTCATGTCCTGTTGGGCTTTTTTCAGGGCTACTAGGAAGTTCTCATTATAGAGGTCGGACATTTTGGTTGTAATCTTTATACCCAAGTATGTGATAGCCTTTTGGCTCCATTGGAAAGGGAAGTGTCTTTTGCAGTTCTCTACTTCTTCTCTGGTAAGGGTGACATTCAACGCTTGGGATTTTGTGTAGTTGATCTTTAGATAAGATAGCGACCCAAAGTGATCTATGTCTTTCAACAAGTTGGGGATGGTGGTTAAGGGAGAGGTAAGGGTAAGTAGGACGTCGTCTGCAAAAGCAGCTACCTTGTATTCCCTGCCCTGCGTGGCCAGTCCCCTGATGTTGGGGTTGTCTCTTAATCGGTTGAGAAAGGGTTCTAAAAGGAGCACAAAAATTAGGGGAGACAGTGGGCACCCCTGGCGTGTACCGTTCCCTATGTTGAAGGCGTCCGACAAGTGGCCATTGACCCGTACCCTCGCACTAGGAGAGGAGTACAGGGCCAAGATAAGGGACAGCATGCGGGGTCCGAGGCCAATTGCCCCCAGGACTTCCCGCATGTAGTCCCAGGCCACTCTGTCGAACGCCTTCTCTGCGTCCAGTGACAGAAAAAAAACACGGGTGTTTGAAGTAGTAAGTAGGTGGTGGAGATTCAGGGCTCTAATAGTGTTGTCCCTAGCCTCTCTGCCGGGAACAAAGCCCACCTGATCTAAGGAGATCAGGCCCGGCAGGAGAGGGGACAGTCTATTCGCCAATATTTTTGCATAACATTTAATGTCTACATTAAGGAGAGATATCGGCCTGTAGTGCTGGACTTGTCCCTAGCCTCTCTGTCGTCATGGCATTAAACGTGGTTATCATTTGTGGGGCTAGGATTGTAGAAAAGGACTTGTAATACTGCAGTGTGAACCCATCAGGGCCTGGGCTTTTCCCTGTTTTCATTTGCTTTAGGGCTAGTTCAAGCTCTTCTAGGGTAAGAGGACGTTCCATGTCATTGATCTGCGAGTGTGTTAGAAGTTTTGGGCAATATTGAGCCAGGAAGGTTCTAATCTCTGCCATCCTATGTTCTGCTCGGGCGGTGTTGTGGGTGCGGGGATTAATGTTGTATAGTTCTTTATAATATTGTTCAAAAGCGAGGCCGATATCCTCGTTTCTGGAAAAAGGGGAGCCATGTGGGTTTTGAATTTGGTGGACGGTGTTAGAAGGTCTAGATGATTTCACCACCCGGGCCAATAGCTTCCCACTTTTATTTCCTTGTTCGTAAAACACCCTCTGGTGTAGAACATATCTGCGTCTCGTACGTTTCCCCAGTTCCTCCAGTAGAAGAGATCGTGTGAGGGTCAATTCTCGTAGGGCTGTCTGTGAGTGGGAAAGTTTGTGGACCTTTTCTAGTTGCTGAATTCGGTGTATTAAATCTGCTATGACTTTCTGGTGTTGCTTCTTAACCTTGGCTGCTTGTGCCATTAGTTCTCCCCTCACTACACATTTATGGGCCTCCCACACACTAATCGGTGACATACCTGGAGTGGAATTTTCAGTAAAGTAGCTACGGATGTGGGATTCTAAGCGAGTCGCGAACTCCACATCTTTGAGCAGTGCAGAGTTTAGGCGCCAGGTCTTAGACCTAGAAATTGTTTCAGGGAAGGTCAGGGTGACTGAGATAGGGTGGTGGTCTGAGAGATACATTGGCTCTATGGTTGCGTGAGTGAGGTATGTCAAGTCTGGTTGGGAGAGAAAAAAATAGTCGATTCGTGAGTATTTCTTGAAGGGGTTGGAGTAAAAAGTGTAATCTTTGACCGTTGGGTTCAATGTGCGCCACGTGTCATGGAGGCCTAGGTCTTGGAGTTGCAATTTGATCTGGCGTAGTGCGCGGTGGGAGAGCGTAGATGTGCCTAGGGAGGTATCAATTACTGGATTGAGCGGGACGTTGAAATCCCCCCCTAGAATAATTATCCCTTCTTTAAACGAGGTTAAGAGGTCACAAACCTTCCTATAGAATGAGACTTGGTGCTCGTTGGGTGAGTAAATGTTTGCGACGGTGAGGGGTTTAGAGGCGTACAAGCCTTTCACAAATACAAACCTACCCTCGGGGTCGGACAGGGAGTCCGTCATTTGAAAAGGGGCCTGCTTAGAGATCAGGATGGAAGTGCCTTTGGTTTTGGCTAAGGGGTTTGTGGCGTGGATGGCCGTCTGGTACATCTGGTTAGAAAGTTTGGGTATGGAGTCCGATCGGAAATGTGTTTCCTGAAGGAGGATGAATTGGGCTTTCTGTTTGGTAAGTGCGGACATGATTTGGGAGCGTTTTTCGGGAATGTTCAGACCTTTTACATTGAGCGATAAACACTTTAGTGACAAGGAGGCTTGTGGCTTTGAGGCAGGATGCATGGTGCTTTGAGGATTAGGAGTCAAGGCTTATTCTAGAATAATGAGGTAGTTATTTGGAAGCACTGGGGTTCCAACCGTACCGAGGTAACGATCCGGAGGGAGTACTTATATTGGTAAGGCGGGGACAAGGGGAGAGGAAAGTGGGGCCTAAGGGAGAAAGAGAGGGGAGGAAGAGAGGGAAGAAAGGAAAAGGGAAGAACGAGGGACAAGAGGAGAAAGAGGTAAGGGGGAGAAGAGGAGGGGATAGGGGTCGTGGACCTTGAAGGTGTAAAAGAAGGAGGAAAGGAGAGTCAAGAAGGAGGGTAGGAGTTTGTGGAGATCATGAGATTTGGGGTAGGGGAATACCAGAGGTGGAGAGGAACGTGTCAGTCCACCTGGAAGAGGGAAGGCTGGATGGTCAGCAGGCTAAGGTCTAGTACTGCTGGTGGGGGACAGTGGGTGTGTCTGAGGTCATGTATATTAGCAATCTGGAGGACTCGAAAGACAGTGGTGGTGTGGCGGGGAACAATCAATCTGTTGGCAGGTAGGGTGGGTAAGCCTACTAACTGTGGGGTGTACCGGCAAGTAACAGTAATAACAGTCTTAACAAAATGTGCTATCTCACTAATAGAAAACCTGTCCGTGTCAGTTACCTCACCGTATTCGTTGTATCTCCATACATATCTTGTATTAGTGTTTCTGCGATGTAAGTTCAGTACACAGCAGAAGCAGAAACACATGTGGCAAGAGAGAATGACATTTCAGGTAACAACAATATAAAAATATAAAAATAAAAGAAAAAGACAATTGTAGATAGTCGTACATGGCCCTCAATTCCTTCCCAGAGAGATTACATTTTGGCACAACAGCCACCCAGGGTGGGATCCAATAATTGGTACCTGGGTCCCAGATTATCAGATGCCCCCTGCATTATCGTACCTGACTCATGGGCAGAGGTGCATTCCCGACCCTCCAGGGCGCGGCTCCAGAGATGGCTTCCTCCCCGGGCGGACGGGAATAGCAGCTGTCGTGGTCTCAGGGAGTCATCGGGTGAAAATCGTCTTTTCGGACTAAAATCTCGAGTTGTATCTGAGCAGGGGTTAGGGCCCCTCCTGCTGGGTAAAATCAGAAATAAATAAAATGGTAGAAATACTGCAAGTTTCATGTAACAAAATTGCCTGCGTGGTGATCATACACTGTGATACTTTTAGTATATGGGAGGGAAGGGATTGAGGGTAGGGAGCAGACATATACAAATATAAATAAGTCTATCGAAGTGCCATTTTGTTTTGTTTGGGACATCTGCTTAGATGGGGCAAGGGGCGACCATGGGAGGCCAACGCGTAAGGGTGGGGCGATGACCTCTGGATAGGTTAAATAGTCGCCGTGTCTATCGAGACAATGTGCGCGTCAGCAGTCATTGCTATAGTATGAGTGATAGGGACAGCGTCAGCCAGCCATGGTCGGGGCCTCAGGTAGCCAATAAACCTATTTGTCAGGTATGTGCCCGTGGACCAAGTTCTAATCCTGGACAGTAAGGCACACAGCACTAAAACAAAGAATAAAAAAAAAAAAAACAAAGAATAAAAAAATAAAAAGTTCAGCTGGTGCATGGGCTGGGGTACCAGTGTTCCATGGTGTTCAGGTAGAGATCTGATGAGGGTCGCCGAGAGGTTGTCTCAGACTCAGCAGGAGGGGGGAGTCACTTCCATCGTGAACGTCTGGGCACTTAGTTAGGTATTGTTCGATGCATAGTGGTGTTGTTAGGGTTCAGGTATATTCCGGATCATTTCTGGGTGGAGATACATAGCAACCAGAAAAAACAACAAAAAAGGGGGGAGAGGTTTTTCCCCCCTTTTCTTTTTCCTTCTTATAATAATACTGTCAGTGCTGATGGAGAATAAGGGCTTTAGCTGGGAGAGTCGTACGGTGGGTATGTCGGTTCGATGGTTAGAGATAGGTATAATAGGCGGGAGAAGCGTAACATGGGTTTTGTCGGCACAAACTTACAGGTCCGTAGGCGTTTTGAACTTAGCTGCTCTTATGATGATGATGATGCCGGTCGGTCCCTGCGGGGGGTCTCCGGAGGTCCCAGGCTGTGCTGGTTCAATTCCCGGCGGGAGGGATGCGCTCCGGGTGAGTGCTGGCCTGATCTTCGGCGGTGTGTGCGGTGCCTCTGCGTTTTCGGTGAGGGATTGTGTGAGACCTGGCGCCATGGCTCCGTCGGGAAGTGGAATGCACACCAGTCCGGAAGTTCCGTCATGGGGATGTCGAGTTGCTCGCAGAATACAGATAGGTCGTCAGGCGAGCGTAGCAGAGCGGTGCGCCCTCTAGCGGTTGCTGATAGACAAAACGGGAACTTCCAGCGATATGGTATTTTGCGGGCTCTCAGTTGGTCCAGCAGAGGGCGTAGGGCTCTTCTGTTCTGCAATGTGGTCGGGGAGAGATCCTGGAATAGTTTGATTTCAGTACCGTTGTACATAACACGGCCTCTCATCCTCGCTTTTCTTAATATCTCTTCTTTCAGGGGGAAATTTACGATACAGCATATGATATCCCGGGGGGGCTCGTTGTCACGGGGGGGGGGGTCTCAGGGCTCTATGCAGTCTTTCCATCTCAATGGGGGAGTCGCCTGGACGTTCCAACAGGTCATTGAAAATGGCGCAAATTGCTTGGGGGAGTGTGCCGGCTTCCAGGCCTTCGGGTACCCCTCTGACCCTCACGTTATGCCTACGGCCCCGGTTGTCGAGGTCCTCGACTTGCCTATGTAGGTCAAATAAGTAAGAAAGCTGGGAGTCAAACGTGCGTTGCACTTGCCTTATTGCAGCCGTATGAAGCTGCGAAGTTTGTTCCACGTCCGTCAGGCGCGTGGCGACCGCTTGGAAGTCCGTCTTGAGGTCCAGGATTGCGGCCGACAGGGTGTTGGTAATGTTATGGGTGATGTCCGAGGCGACCTTCTTTAGGTCCGAAAGGCTCACCATGGGGTCGGTTTGCCCACTCCGTGTGTCTGGACCTTCCGGCTGTGAGTCCGTGCTATCGCTAGGCGAGTATGGTCCCGAGGCCTGTAGGGCCTGCGATGCCTCGTGGCTGTCTGAGCGGAGGGTCCGAAACAGCTCGGGGATGTTGCGGCCGGGTTGTATTCCGGTCTCCTTCGGTGTCCGGGTGGCAGAGGCACTTCGGTTTGACTTTCCCATGGTGGTGGAGAGCATGGGTTCCCTGTAAAGGCTGATTTATGTCCTCAGATTGCGGGAGCTCTTCTCCTAAGCAGCCATCTCCGGCCTCAGTCAGACTTTCAGCTTTAATTCAAGGGGTTGAACATAAATATCAAGTACAAATTTTAGGAACTGCAACCATTATTATACACAGTCCCCTCATTTTCAGGGGCTCAAATGTAATTGGACAAATGAATAGAATCATAAATAAAATGTTAATTTTTTATCTTTTGTTGAGAATCCTTTACTGGCAATGACTGCCTGAAGTCTGGAACCCATGGACATTACCAAAAACTGGGTTTCCTCCTTTCTGATGCTTTGCCAGGCTCTAACTGCAGCTGTCTTCAGTTGTTCTTTGTTTGTGGGTCTTTCTGCCTTTAGTATTGCCTTCAGCTCAGTTAGGTTGAAATCAGGCGATTGACTCGGCCATTGCAGAATATTCCATTTCTTTTCCTTCAAAAGCTCCTGGGTTGCGTTTGCAGTGTGTTATGGATCATTGTCCCCCCATACTGTGAAGCGCCGTCCAATCAACTTTTTTGACAGGTAACAGCTCTCACTTTTGCTTGGATCGCCATGAATCTAAACGACCCTCCTGAGAGTCTTAAAGTGGAAAGGACTGGGACTATCCGACCTGCTATTTCACATAGCTCAGCAGATAATGTTCCAAGGACATCTGGCTGGCAGTTAAAGTCTTTGTTACCCTAAAAAAAAAAAAAAAAGATTCTGTTCCTTCCTTTAAAGCATGTTATACAGCACAGTGCTTGTACTGTGTAATTTGGCCCCCTGTAACACCTGAAATACCTGGCTGATCCTGACAGTTTCTTCCCTCCCCTGACCAAGGTTTATCATGGCTGCTGAGCCCTGACACCGTGCCTCTGTCATCCGCAGCTCTCCTGTCCTCTTCTGTCCTCTCTCGCCCCTCCCCTCCCTGCCTGTCTGCTATGTGTCAAGTGCCCCTCCCCTCATGGTGCTGAAATAACATTTTATTTCTTATATAATCTTTGTTTCCTAATGATAGGTGCTCTTTTCTCTGTGTTTTATAAAAAAAATGCCAGATATACCCGATTTCAGAACGCTGCTCGGTGCTCACATGACTGGCCGGCTCTCTCTCTCCTCCTCTCGTCCCGACTGACGGTAGCAGGGGAATCACGGACCTGCCCACTGCAGCTGTCAGACGGGGGGAGAGAGAGCCGGCTGGTCACGTGAGTGCTAAGTGGCGCTCTTAAATCAGCCGGCATTTAAAAAAAAAAAAAAACACAGAGCCAGGAGCACTTTTAATTAGGAGACACAGAGGATTATATGAATTTTTCAGGCTGGGTTTACAACGACTTTAAGAGATGGACTGTACCACCTCTTCCCTCAATTAAAAAAAACGAATTTTCTGGGTTGATAGCCTATATCCTCTGTATAGATTTCCAGTTTTGACTTGGGTGTGCTTTTCAGAGTTGTGACAGACCTAGCCGGGACACAGGCTTTTTGAGAGGACTAACTACGAGCCTCCTGCCCACCGATTATGGGCCCTGGATTTTAAGGGGCACAGGGTGAAGGAGAACCCCAGTCAGATTCAATGCTGTATATATGTGTATATATATATATATAAAATGTGTGTGTCTCATGCTGTTGGGACATACACTCTCAGATGCTAGTGTCATGAACTCAAGATGTTAATTGAGTTGGCTGATCCCATTGTCCTCTGCACAATGCAGGAGACGCTCCGTCTGTTACTGGTGGTCTCCTGCTATTGTGATGAAATGTTGTGTGGTTGTAATTATGATAATTTACAATCAACTGTGTTTATCTCGGTGACAAGAAGTCTGGCCTGTAGTGAAATCCTAAATCACATCGGCTGCTTAAAGGAATTAGCTAATTAGTTTATGTTAAGTTGTTACAGGTGTATTGTTAGAGTAATATGAGAGGGAGGGGGGATCTCCTCTTCTACTCTGTATAAATGTGAGCTTGGCTTTGTAATAAAGATCAGTCCATGTTGGCACCAAGCAAGTGTTGTCTCGTTTGGTACTTGGGAGCGGTTGGAATATCTTATACCTATATCCAGACTGAGAGGAAGTGATATATGACAAACGCACTCAAGAGGAGTGTAGGGACGTTCCGTCACAAGAGTGTCTTTTAAAACTCCTTGCATTTAAGGGTGACAACCTGATTGTCGTTAAAACAGAAGACGCGGGTGACAATGAGGAGTGTATGAAAAGCAAACAATGTAAAGAGGAGGAAATCCCTCCAGAGATCAGCACAGGTGAGGAATAAACACTAAATCCAGAGAAGAGTCCCAGATTCTCCTTGTTCAGTCACTACAACAATCTCTTCTTCTCCCCCCTCCTCTGTCAGTAGACAGTAA
This sequence comes from Lithobates sylvaticus, assembly GCA_028564925.1. NCBI lineage: Eukaryota > Metazoa > Chordata > Amphibia > Anura > Ranidae > Lithobates > Lithobates sylvaticus. The sequence continues at coordinate 623,028,339 of CM053028.1, read as the reverse complement.
TAGGGACACAGTATGTGCCCAGTTAGGAGTCTCTTTTCTCTAAGCTAAAATAGCCCTAAAGCTTGTAGGAGGCTTATGGAAGTAAGGATTGGCCTGCAAAGGACATTTTATCAGCAATCGTAAACATTCCTACCCATACAGCTCTAGTGTGTAATGTCTCAGGCAGTGAGCTAGTAGTGTTTTTGTAGAGGATCACAGCTTCGGACTTATATACATACTATGTAGTTAAGTGGTTACACCTTATGGCAAATTACAGATAAAGGAACGAGGTCTGTTGAAGGATTAGTTGGGGTTTATTTAGAGAGTTTATATACAGCCATAACTTAGGTATCAGGAGGGTCAGCAAGGTATTAGCAGTACAGAAGTAAAAAGTTTATGCAGTTCAGGTATACTTGCAGTGAGTTGCGTTATGCTGATGGGGACACTCTGTAGGTCTGGAGAGATGGTGGTGGAGCATTCATTGGCCCAAAACGAAGAGTAGTAAGTGGGGGCTCTGTCCAGCCCAAATGAAGGATGAAGTGGGGCTCTGTCTGGCCCAAACGAAGAGGATGAAGTGGGGCTCTGTCCGGCCCAAACAAAGAGGAGGAAGTGGGGCTCTATCCGGCCCAAACGAAGAGAAGGAATTGGGGCTCTATCCGGCCCAAACGAAGAGGAGGAAGTGGGGCTCTATCCGGCCCAAACGAAGAGAAGGAAGTGGGGCTCTATCCGGCCCAAACGAAGAGGAGGAATTGGGGCTCTATCCGGCCCAAACGAAGAAGATGAAGTGGGGCTCTGTCCTGCCCAAACAAAGAGGATGAAGTGGGGCTCTATCCAGCCCAAACGAAGAGGAGGAAGTGGGGCTCTATCTGGCCCAAACGAAGAAGAGGAAGTGGGGCTCTGTCCGGCCCAAAACAAAGAGGATGAAGTGGGGCTCTGTCCGGCCCAAACTTGGAGAAGTAAGCAGCAACATGCGGCTGGTGCACTAGGCCTGGTAACAGGTTCCTAGCACGAACAATGAGTCATTGGCGGCAGCTGTTTAAATAGGAACAAGAGGAGGTATCAGGTGATGTGGCTGAGACCTCATCAATGTGCTGAGGGGATAGTGGAGATGACTGAGCCCCCAGTGGATAAATCAGACATTACATAGTGTTCCATAAAATAGTGGTGTCCAAAACATTTCACGATGTGTGTTCTGTTATTTCACAATGGTTTACATCAGTTTAGAATGAGGTATGTACAATCAATAAAAAAAAAAAATGGATATCCATGTTTTTGAAGTTTTGGACAGGAAGGAGTCTGTACAAACCAAGTCAGGGGGTGCAAGACTCAAATTTTTGGAAGTTACCAGGACACAATCTGCATGCGGTATGTCAGCTTTTCAAGGTATGGGGTGCTATTATCTCTGTGTACATATTGAAGTAGTTGGGTTGGGAGAGAGCCAGTACTGCATTATTGTGTTCCTGACCAAGTATGAAGTTCTGGTTATGCCAACTCTACTCAGGGGTCCTCGTCTATTGGTTCTAGCATACCCAAGATCCCATTGTCTGGTTAAAAGGATTTGGAACACATCATTCCAGTAGTGGTATAGCCTGGGACATCTTCATATCATGTGTATTACATCGCCATGTCCTGTCTCATATCTAGGACGTAGAAGAGTAGTCTCCATTCTAGGACCTAGCAGAGTAGTCTCCATTCTAGGACCTAGCAGAGTAGTCTCCATGCTAGGACCTAGCAGAGTAGTCTCCATGCTAGGACCTAGCAGAGTAGTCTCCATGCTAGGACGTAGAAGAGTAGTCTCCATGCTAGGACCTAGCAGAGTAGTCTCCATGCTAGGACCTAGCAGAGTAGTCTCCATGCTAGGACCTAGCAGAGTAGTCTCCATGCTAGGACCTAGCAGAGTAGTCTCCATGCTAGGACCTAGCAGAGTAGTCTCCATGGAAATTGTGTAATTGGTAGAGTGTCAACAATGCCCTTTGCAGCAAAAAGATCTGCCTTAAAGTGGAACTTTACCCATAACAACTTGATAAAAATAATGTTCTTTAGCAAGGAACAATACATTCCACATTAATCATTCTGCTATCAAAATGATGTCTCCAGCACTGATCCTGTTTCTTCTAGCTAGAGGCTGCCATTTTGTTAAAGCCCAGAGTCCCTGAACAGCAGTAAATCATAATGGGGAACTAAACCCATCGATTTAACAGTTTAAAAAATCTGTTACATTCCTTGAATTCTGGGATTGCTACAGGTAACTGTCTCATGTGCTTGTGCCCTCAACCGAACTGTCAAACCATCAAATGGTTGGTGTCATAACTGATCACATGTGCAGCACCATTAGGCTGTCAGAAGATCGGCCTCTACAAACTCGTCAGTGCCTAAAAACGGAGAGAAACTGAGCATGTGCAGAGCAGGATGAGAGGGTATATTACTGGATTTTTAACAGTATAGATACTTATTTTTCATGTTTTACATAGCTATACCTGCAAAAGGGGCCAGACTTAAGTGATCTAGCAGGACTTAATTTTCTGCCTAAAGTTCCATTTTAAAGCGGAACTAAACCCATCGATTTAACAGTTTAGCAGCAAAAAGATCTGTCTTAAAGTGGAACTATGCTTTTCAGCCAGGGATCTGCCATATTGGCCTCTGTTTGATCTGCCCTGCCATGATGCTGCACATGTGATCAGTTCTGACTCCAGCCATTTGTTGGTTTGATAGTTACATTCCCGGCTTGCCTTGAATGTAAATGTTTTTTGAAACCGTTAAATCAATAGGTTTAGTTCCACTGTAAGGCGCTGTTAATCTCTCCTTTTCTTACTTGCTTTAGATAGACAGCACTGTGGGATTACTACAGAGGGCTCTCCAGTTATCCCTCTAGATGCTGATGACATCACATCTGATGACCTGCCAGCAGAAAGCCCTGTCGATCTGAACCTCCATCCGGTAAGCTGCAATGTAATGATGTCTAAGTACAGAAGGTCCAGCTAAGATTGTTACATCTGTGGGTTCCATCAAACACCACACTACTTTTACCCAAAAATGGTGTAGCACAACTCTCATAAAAAAAAAAAAAAAGAGAATACCTCTTATCAATAATATACACAAACTTTCATAATGTGTGAACAAATTGCATACAAAAAAAATGTTATAAAAAATTATTTAGTGATAAATTTACTCTATATACCTTGCTGGAGCTCAAACCGTCAGTTCATGCTGAGCGGCTCTATTAGGGGATTCCTTTCCCCCTTGTTGCATTAGATCATCTCTGTTGCCCCCCTCTGATGACCATTGATCCTCTGTGGGACTCGGACAGTGTGCACCACTAACCATCCTCGCTGGTCTGGACATTTGGTCACGTCCAGATTTCTGATTGCTTCCACTTTTCTATTCCCTGATGAAGACTTTATACAAGTTGAAACGTGTTGGGTTGATTTGGTGGATATGCAATTTATTTTAATCTTCACCTATGTATTCCTGCTCCCTGTGAGGTCAGCAGGAAATATTTCACAGAATATGATGTGAATTGTATAGATCAGTCAGTTTTAATCTATTGTTCAATAAAGATTTTCTATTTTTTATATATATATATGCTCTAATTGTGTGATTTCTATTGCTGCAACAAAGCCCCATGGGAGATATCTTTCCAATAATGTTCTCTATATACCATACATAATACTTCCAAAATATACAAAAAAAGTTCAATAGATATCCAAACATGCAAAGTAATGTCATGATTAGGGTTCCTCGTCCTACTGAGGAAGTCCTGGCTATTGGACGTAATGTACGTATAGGACGAGGAACCCCGTTCATGACTTCATCCCGCGGCCATCTCTGCACCAAGTTGTCTCATTAATGATTGCCAAAGATGAGCGATATATGGTTAGCACCGCCAATAGTGCTGTTTCCTGTAAGTGCAATATTTACCCTTTTAATAAATTCAGAGTTTTAAACATGCCGATCATCGGAAAGTCCGTTTATTTAGAACGTGACTTCAGGTAGACGGGGCTAGTTAAGGCAGTGAATGCCGCCGCGCTAGCCCCGTCACCTGGTACGGATTTAAAGGGAATCTCTACGCTGCGAGCGCCCCCCCCCCCTCCTGAGCCGTACCAGGCCGCGTGCCCTCAACATGGGGGGTGCCCTGGGGAAAGGGGGGCCGTGCGCCCCCCCCCCCCAAAGCACCTTGTCCCCATGTTGATGAGGACAAGGGCCTCTTCCCGACAACCCTGGCCGTTGGTTGTCGGGGTCTGCGGGCGGGGGGCTTATCGGAATCCGGGAGCCCCCTTTAATAAGGGGGCCCCCAGATCCTGGCCCCCCACCCTATGTGAATGAGTATGGGGTACGATGTACCCCTACCCATTCACCTAAGGTGTAAAAGTGTCAATAAATAAAAATATTTTATTGCACTGCTCCGGGGGTCTTCTTCCGTCTTGGGGGGTCTTCTTGCCGGACTCCTACGCTCTCTTCTGCTCTTTTACCTAGCTCTTTTACCGAGCGGAGGAGCCGGCTTTCTTATTCGTCGTCGCCGCTGTCGTCGTCTGGGGGTCTCGATCCGCCTTCGGGGTCTTCCGGGGTCTCTTCTGTTCTTGCCGCTGTCGCCGCTTTCTGCGCCGTCTTCTTCTTCCTCTTCTTCTCCTTCCGATGTTGACTCGTCGCTCTCTCTGGCCAGAATGGCAGAGACGCGCTGTGTTGTGACTTATATAGGGGCAAGGAGGCGGGGTCACAATCTCATGTCACATGGTGACCCCGCCCCCCTATGATGTCACAGTCCCGAAGGATGCTGGGACTATGACATCATAGGGGGCGGGGTCACCATGTGACATGAGCATGTGACCCCGCCTCCTTGTCCCTATATAAGTCAGAACACAGCGCGTCTCTGCCATTCCGGCCATAGAGAGCGACGAGTCAACATCGGAAGGAGAAGAAGAAGAAGAAGACGGCGCAGAAAGCGGCGACAGCGGCAAGAACAGAAGAGACCCCGTAAGACCCCCAAAGGTCGATCGAGACCCCCAGACGACGACGGCGGCGACGACGAAGAAGAAAGCCGGGCTCCTCCGCTCGGTAAAAGAGCTAGGTAAAAGAGCAGAAGAGAGCAGAGGAGTCCGGCGAGAAGACCCTCCAAGACGGAGCAATGCAATAAAATATTTTTAAAAAATTGTGTGTTTTTTTTATTGACACTTTTACACCTTAGGTGAATGGGTAGGGGTACATCGTACCCCATACTCATTCACATAGGGTGGGGGGCCAGGATATGGGGGCCCCCTTATTAAAGGGGGCTCCCCGATTTCGATAATTCCCCTGCCCGCAGACCCCGACAACCAACGGCCAGGGTTGTTGGGAAGAGGCCCTTGTCCTCATCAACATGGGGACAAGGTGCTTTGGGGTGGGGGGCCGCACGGCCCCCCTTTCCCCAGGGCACCCCCCATGTTGAGAACATGCGGCCTGGTACGGCTCAGGAGGGGGGGGCGCTCGCTCGTCCCCACCCCTTTCCTGGCCGGCCGGGCTGCGTGCTCGCATAAGGGTCTGAGATGGATTTGGGGGGGACCCCCACGCCGTTTTTTCGGAGTAGGGATTCCCTTTAAATCCATACCAGGTGACGGGGCTAGCGCGGCGGCATTCACTGCCTTCGCTAGCCCCATCTACCTGAAGTCACGTTCTAAATGAACGGAATTTCCGATGATCGGCAAGTCCGTTCATTTCCAAAAGTCCCGCGGACTAGCATACAGACCGCGGGATTGTCCGCCGGACTGCCGAGTCCAGCGGACAATTTTAAAACAAAACTTAAAACTTAGTCCGCCGGACTTTTGGCGGGAAAAAGTCCGCTGGCGCCCACACACGGGCGGATTGTCCGGCGGACTCCAGTCTGGCGGACATTCCCACGGGAAAGTCCACTCGTGTGTACGAGGCATTAGAGAACAAATAATATATTCAAGTGCCACATAAAAATACATCCCCAAATTTAATAACAGTGCAATTTTACATAGGTGATTGATCATAAATAAAAACGTATAAAAGTCCCAATATTACAGTCCACAACAATTTTGGTTCTATATCAAATTCTATATCATCAGTGTGACTTCTTTATAGTGCTCCAATTTCACCCCAAAAAAAAAATAGTGCTCCACCACCATCCAGAGTGACTGCTCAGCTCAAGTAGAGACCTTTAAATCATATATGTCATATGTGCTTAAAATCCTCCATGCATCCTCTCCTTCATGGGTAGAAGGGTGATGGTCCCTGGAAAAGTGTGCGTATATCCCTTTAAGATGTCGAGGAACATCTACTTGGCCAGCCCAGTAAAATCTCAAAATGTCCGAAGATAGTGTAGTATTTTTTATTTAAATATTATTAAAATACAGGAAATCTCACTCACAAATGCAGAGTCAGAAAGATTTAAATATCACTTCAAAGAACTGTGTTCTGCCACTACTTCTGGTTTCAATCACCACTGAAATTACATCACCCGGCTCCGCCCAACACGTTGCGTTACGGGACACGTTAAGTCCTCAGGGTAAGGTCTCATTTACACTTGCTTCGGCTTCAACACACATTAACGGCTAGTTTACACTTGCTTCAAAACAAGGCCTCAGACACGCTTTGTTAAAGCTCTCTGAATGCTAGTCAAAGCCCCTGTCACTAAATGAAATGGTTCGCTTACAGTCCCGTTTACACCTGCTTTTTCTTTGCTTTGCTTCAAAAATGGTACCCAATGTAGCTTTAGTGGTGCTTCAAAGCGTCTTCAAGTCCTCAATAGAAATCTATGACAAAGCTCGCTCTAAGCCTCATCGAAGCCCCATTGAAGCCTCATCAAAGCCCTATTGAAGCCTCATCGAAGCCCCAAGCAAAAGGAAGGTGTAAACAGGACTGTAAGCTAACCATTTTATTTAGTGACAGGGGCTTTTACCCCCTTCCTGACCAGAGCACTTTTTGCGATTTGGCACTGCGTCGCTTTGACGTTGTACCCAAACAAAATTTACGTCCTTTTTTTCCCACAAATATAGCTTTCTTTTGAAAAAAAACACAATATTCTTTACTTTTTGCTATAATAAATATCCCCATTTTTTAAATGCAAATTTTTTCTCAGTGTAGGCCGATATGTATTCTTCCACATATTTTTGGTAATAAAAATCGCAATAAGCGTATATTGATTGGTTTGCGCAAAAGTTATAGCGTCTACAAAATAGGGGGTAGATTTATAGCATTTTTTATATATATATTTTTTTTATTACTAGTAATGGCAGCGATCTGTGATTTTTATCGTGACTGCAACACAACAGACAATTGTGACACATTTTCAGGACCATTGGCACTAATACAGCGATCAGTGCTATAAAAATGCATTGATTACTGTAAAAATGTTACTGGTAGTGAAGGGGTTAACACCAGGGGGCGATCAAGGGGTTAATTGTGTTCCCTAGTGTGTGTTCTAACTGAAGGGGGGAGGGGACTGTGTAGGGGAGATGACAAATAGCTGTACATACTTTGTATGAACAGACAATCTGTCACTTCTCCCCTCAGAGAACCAGGATCTCTGTGTTTACACACAGAGATCCAAGTTCTCACCGTGTCACGAGCGATCGCGGGAGCCCGTCGGTCACCGAGAAGAAGCGACATAACATGACAGCGATTCGCCTGCCTGTGCCATTCTGCCACAGTACAACTGCGGTGGCTGGTTGGTAAGCGGTTAACTGGCATTCAGAGAGCTTTAACAAAGCCTGTTCAAAGCCATGTTTTGAAGCAAGTGTAAACTAGCCCCAAGGAATATGAATACCGTATATACTCGAGTATAAGCCGACCCGAATATAAGCCAAGGCACCTAATTTTACCACAAAAAACTGGGAAAACTTATTGACTCGAGTATAAGCCTAGGGGGAGAAATGCACAGCTACTGTAAATGGAAAAGAGGGTCATCAATGCCCATTTGCAGCCACACTGTGCCCATTTGCATGCCTCACTGTGCCCATTTGCATGCCTCACTGTGCCCATTTGCAGCCATAGGTCCCCCGAACTTCAAACTCGGTAGTTAAGGAATCCTAGATGCCCCCCTAGCTGCAGCCAAATTTGGGGTCTCTGTACCCCAAGGGTCCCGAAATGACATTGCTGCAGATGGACACAGTTGACCGATTTTGGGGCCAAGTATCTCGGGGCCACTTGGTGCTAGGAACCCAAAATTTGGTGTGCAAATCCAGGGGAACTATTAATACAAGATATCCAAAGATGGGGTTCCTATCACCAAGTGGCCCCCGGGATACGGGGCCCAAAGTCTGTTCGGAAAATGTCAAGCACTTTTCTGCAGCAGAGAATGGCATTTTCCGACCCGAATTTGGGGCTCCGTATCTCAGGGCCACTTAGTGCTAGGAACCCCATCTTTGGCACTGTTCTAGTGCTAGGTCCACTGGGTTTGCACACCAAATTTTCTTCCTAGCACCAAGTGGCCCCAAGATACGGGGCCCCAAATTCGGGTCGGAAAATTTAATTTTCTGCTGCAGAAAAGTGCTTGACTCCAGTATAAGCCGAGGGGGGCATTTTCAGCACAAAAAAAATGTGCTGAAAAACTCGGCTTATACTCGAGTATATATGGTAAATACATTTTATTAAAGGCTCAAAGAAAAAGAACATTTAGGTGGGTGGAAAGTTTGGCTGGAGCATTTGTTCTCTTACCCAGCAGCCATCCGTGCGCAGAGCAGCAACACATCGGGGTGTAGTCCCTGGGGCAAAGTGTGGACATTGTGATTGCCACAATGGGACACCAAAGAGACCCGCAAGTGATTGTAGACATGTGCACAACAAAAAAATTTGTTTATTTTCATTTCGTTTTTTTCGTTTCCGTTGATTCGTAACGATTCGTAAATTCGTAAGTCGTCTGTGTTCGTATTCGTAACGATTCGTACATTCGTAAGTCGTCTGTGTTCGTATTCGTAACGATTCGTATTTTCGTAAGAGTTATTTTTTCGTTGATTCGTATTTCCGTTTAATTTTCGTTTATTCGAAATTTGGACGCATTCGTATTTATTCGTACATTCGTAGATTCGTAATCGGAGCATAATTCATAATTTTATGTAATGTGTATGCTATTATTACATTTTAAGAGACACGGAAAATTACGAATCGAAAAAAAAAGTTACGAATGTACGAATTTTTTCATTCAATCCATTCGAAGCACGTTAAGCAACGCCATTGTAAGAGACACGGAAAATTACGAATCGAAAAAAAAAAAAAAAGTTACGAATGTACGAATTTTTTCGTTCAATCCATTCGAATTATGTTAAGCAACGCCATTGTAAGAGACACGGAAAATTACGAATCGAAAAAAAAAAAAAAGTTACGAATGCACGATTTTTTTCATTCAATTCATTCGAAGCACGTTAAGCAGCACCATTGTAAGGGACACGGAAAATTACCAATTCAACAAAAAAAAAACAGTTACGAATGTACGAATTTTTTCGTTCATTTTAATTTTCGGATTTTCGTTGTTTTTGGATTCGTTAGATTCGAATGATTCGTTATTCGTTAAAATTTTTAGCGAATCGTTCGTTCATTCATACGAAAATGAATGAACGAAAATAACGAAAAAAAACGAAAAACGAAAAAAAAATAAACGAATTGCACATGTCTACATTGTAGAGACTGTGAAAACGTAGACTGAAGTAATGTTTAAAGGGTATCTTTAGCTGAACAGTTGGTGCTAATAATCTAATGACATAGCATAGAAGAGTGACAGTAAAGGCCCGTACACACGATCGGACTTTTTGACAACCAACATGCAAATTAGCTGTTTTGGACCAACATCCGACCGTGTGTACGCTCCATCGGACCAACTTTTTCCAGGTTTCATCGGACTTTTGTTGGCTGTGCGAACGGACCAACTTTCTGCCAACAAAAGTCCGATGGACCAAAGTCCGACCGTGTGTACACAAAACCAACGGACTTTTGTACAAACCAATGCAGAACCAATGCAAAAGATCAGACAACAATACAGAAGTTGACCAAAGGTGGCGGTAAAGAGCAGAAAAACCAAGTGATTTGGTGAAAGTTGGCTGAAAAAGTCCTGCCATGTGTATGCAATACCAACTTGGGGCCAACGCCCTTTGGACAAAAATCCACGGGAAAGTTGGTCCACGGTCCGATCGTGTGTATGAGGCTTTAGTGTGGCTATAGACTGGGTTTAATAACACCTTAAACCTTTTTTTTTCTTCTTTCTCAGGGAACTCCCAGATCCACAAAGTCTCTCACCTGTTCCATATGTGGGAGATGCTTCACACAAAGATTTCATCTACTCAGACATCTTCGATTACACAAGACCGGGAGACCATACTCTTGCTCTGATTGCAGCAAATGCTTCATTCAGAAGGGCCACCTTGTGGTACACCAAAGACTTCACACGGGGGAGAAGCCATATTCCTGCTGGGATTGTGGGAAGAGCTTCACCCAGAAAGCTTCTCTTTTGTACCATCAGGGTACACACTCAGGGGAAAAACCTTATTCCTGTACCAAGTGTAGGAAGAGCTTCACTCAGAAAGCTGCTCTGATCTACCACCAGGGTACACACTTCCAGGAGAAACCTCATTCCTGTACAAAGTGTAGGAAGAGCTTCACTCAGAAAGCTGCTCTGATCTACCACAAGGGTACACACTTCCAGGAGAAACCTCATTCCTGTACCAAGTGCGGTGAAAGCTTCCACAAAAAGGTGTTGCTCATCAAACATCAACGAACATGCATGCAGGGAAAACCCTATTCTTGTTCCGAATGTGGGAAATTCTTTGTGAACAAATCATACCTTATCGGTCATCAGAGACTCCACACTGGTGAAAAAACATTTTCCTGCCTTGAGTGTGGAAAAAGTTTTGCTTTGAGATCAACTCTCTCCAACCATCGGAAGGTCCACCTAAGGCAAAAGCCGTTCTCTTGTTCTGAGCGCGAAAAGTTTTTCATCAGCAAGACCTCCCTTATCTTCCACCAGGCCACCCACACTGGGCTGAAGCCTTTTTTGTGCCTGGAATGTGGAAAACGGTTCGCACAGAAGTCACATCTGACTGTACACCAGAGGTGGCACATGGGGGAAAAGCCTTATTTCTGTACGGAATGTGGCAAATCATTTGTGGGAAAGTCATACCTTGAAGACCATTTGACCATCCACACTGGTCAGAAGCCGTATTCGTGTTCTGAATGCGGGAAACAGTTTGCCTACAGGGAAAACTTGATTGTTCATCGGCGGAGACGGGGAAAAACCACATTCATGTCCAGAATGCGGCAAACGCTTTGTGCAGAAGTCTTCTATGATTGACCACCAGAGGATCCACACCAACAATCTTCTTCTGCTTGGAGTGTGGCAAGGGATACACACGCAAAGCCATGCTGGTTATCCACTAGGGGTGCAACGGATCAAAAAACTCACGGATCGGATCGATCCTCGGCTCAGGAGTCACGGATTGGATCATTTTCGGATCAGCAAATAATTGAATTTGCAAAAACCTGTGAAAATTCCACCACCATATAGTCCCCACTGTAATATCCACGTCATCTCCCCCACTGTAATATCCACATCCTCTCCCCACTGTAATATTGGCTGGGTATCGCAGAGTATTGGCTGGGTATCGCAGAGTATTGGCTGGGTATCGCAGAGTATTGGCTGGGTATCGCAGGGTAATGCAGAGTATCGCAGAGTATCGCAGAGTAATGCAGAGTAATGCAGAGTATATGCAGGGTAATTCAGGGTAATGCAGAGTATATGCAGGGTATATGCAGGGTAATGCAGGATATTGGCTGGGTAATGCAGGGTTTACAAGTGATCGCTCCGTCATTTGACGGAGCGATCACATTAAAAACAGTGGCCGGGTGTACCAAGATGGCCGCCGCTCCGGAGCTAGGCTGAAGCCGCGGCCTTTCCTAAGGCCGCTGGGTGTACAAAGATGGCCGCCGTCGCTCCGGAGCTAGGCCGAAGCCGCGGCCTTTCCTAAGGCCGAGGCCGCGGATCGCGGGGTGTGCCGATCCGAACGGGGTGGCCCGTTCGGATCACGGATCGGCGACGATCCGTTGCACCCCTATTATCCACCAGAGGACCCATATAGAGCAGAAGCCATACTCGTGTTCAGAGTGCAGGAAGAGTTTTGTGAAGAAGGAATCCCTCTCCTCGCATCAGAGAATCCACACCAATAGTCTCTTCTCCTGTCCTGACTGTGGGAAGGGCTTTCTACACAAATACAGCTTGCTGCAGCACCAGAAAGCACACAGAGTCCAAGAGAAGCCCTTCTCATGCTCAAAATGTGGTAAACACTTCGCACAAAAGTCGGGTCTGGTCAGGCATCAAAGAGTTCACACAGGCGAGAAAAAGTTTTCTTGCGCAGATTGTGGAAGAAGCTTCACTTGGAAGCACTGTCTTGTCAGTCACCAGAAATGTCATCAAGGCCAAATACCAGGAACGGACAGATCACACTCAGGGTCCAGTGCCGGCATTTCCGATTTAGGAGGCGCCATGGTCCTTTATTTGCACCAAAAGGAATAACAAACCTTGAAACTGTTTTTCTTTTGAACCAAATTTATAGAATAATTATGTGATATAAATAAAGAAAACAATTAGGTATTCAATTCATTTGAATTTCTTTTTCTTTAAAGCAAAACTTTACTCCTAACAACTAAAATAATGTTCTTTAGCAAAGAACATACATTCCACAATAATAATTACGCTACCAAATTTATTGTGTACTGTAAATTGCCTCCAGAATTGGTCCTGTTTGTTCTTGCTGGAGGGTGCCATTTTGGCGAAGCCCAGAGCCCCTGAGCAGTAGTAAATCTTTAGGCTATCAACAGATTGGCCTCTTGTGGCTCTGATTTTCAGCACAGTGCCTACAAATAGAGAGCAACTGAGAATGTTCACAGCAGGGCGAGACAGTGCATTAGTGGATTTTAACTGCTTTGCGATCGCCGGCTGTCAGTTGACGGCCAGGCGGCACAGCTCTCGTGGCGGGAGGGCATCATATGACGCCCTCCCCTTCCCGGCCCTCCAGGGAGCGCGTGCGCGCGCGTGTACCCGTCGTGCCGCTGGGCACTCGATGCGCGTGCCCGGCGGCCGCGATGTCCGCCGGGCACCCGCGATTGGCCGGTAACACAGCAGGACCGTGGATCTGTGTATGTAAACACACAGATCCACGGTCCTGTCAGAGGAGAGGAGACCGATGGTGTGTTCTCAGTACAGGGGAAAAACCGATCGGTCTCCTCCCCTTGTGAGTCCCCCCTTGTGAGGGGTGAAGATAGATGCTTCCAACAGCGGGGACATCACAGGCTTCGTTTGCAGGTAAGTGCCACATAATGGGTTAGTATGGGATGCATACTAGCCCATTATGCTTTTACTTTGCAGGGGAATAAAGAGGAAGTAAAACCCATCAGGGTTTACTTCACATTTAAAAATGATGTGCGTGTAAAGGCAGGTGTCCCAATACTTTTGGTAATACAGTGTGTGTGTAATGTATATACATACAGGTATATTTGGGAAAATTGCTGCCGTATTAATCATAATTTTACTTTTCTGAATCCTCCTCCTGTCAGCCTACTGCAGGTCAGCTCCGCCCCTAAGGAAGCTCCAGGACCACCCCCAACTAGCTCATAAATCTTGGCATGGACCCCCCAACAAATGTTGCCAACAATCACAATCCTTGCACTAGAAATGATGGGTAGGAATCCTAGGCTGACATGTGAAAGTTTCAGGAAACAAAAATTACGGCAAGTATGGCAATAATTTTCCCAATTTCTGAACCTCCTCACGTCAGCCTACTTGGGATTTAACAGGCAATGCCAAAAAGGAGGTAAATAAGTAAGCTACAACTCAAAAAATATTCCACGTAAAAAAAAAAGTGTAACACCTGAAGAAATGACAGTAGATCTGAATGCTTCAGAGGCATCCAAGGAGATGTTCACCTTGTAATGATGCATGAAATTTACATAGGTTGAAAAAAAAAAGACACAAGTGCATCTTGCAGTAAGCAGTAGTGAAAAGAGACTCTGGACAGCCGCACGCCGGGAAAAACTTAAAATCTTGTGCTTTTTATTAGCAAAAAGATCACATCAAAATAAAACAATCCACGGCAATGAGGGGTGCACAAAAATAGCTGACGCGTTTCGCACCAAAATTAGTGCTTATTCATAGCTATGAATAAGCACTAATTTTGGTGCGAAACACGTCAGTTATTTTTGTGCACCCCTCATTGCCGTGGATTGTTTTATTTTGATGTGATCTTTTTGCTAATAAAAAGCACAGGATTTTAAGTTTTTCCCGGCGTGCGGCTGTCCAGAGTCTCTTTTCACTACCACTTATTGTGATTGTGTTAGCCAGCGCCTGGGGCTCCTTAATCTGGGAAGACAAACATTCTCCTTGAAGAGTCGTCCTGAAGCGCTGGTTCCTGTTTTAAGTCCATCTTGCAGGTCACCTCTGCTGACACTCTGCTGGCATACAAAGCCCAGGTGGCCGCAATGCCTTTCGTCGAGTGTGCTCAAAATTCCACAGGAGGAGGAGGAAGACCTAAGGATCTGTATGTAATACGAATTGCCCTCATAATTTATGCCAAGGCTTTCTTTAGAAGAAGTACTTGCCCTTTCTTCTGTCCGGAGGATAAGACAAATAGCTGTCTACTTTCTTAACACTCCAATGCCGCCTGCACACGATCGGACATTCCGACAACAAAATCCATGTATTTTTTCGGACGCATGTTGGCTCAAACTTGTCTTGCATACACACGGTCACACAAATCTTGTCGGAAATTCCGATCGCCAAGAACGCGGTGACGTACAACACGTACGGCGAGACCCGAGAAAAATGAAGTTCAATAGCCAGTGTGGCTCTTCTGCTTGATTCTGATCATGCGTGGAACTTTGTGCGTCGGAATTGTGTACACACGATCGGAATTTACAACAACGGATTTTGTTGTCGGAAAATTTGAGATGCAGATCTCAAATTTTGTGTGTCGGAAATTCTGACGGAAAATGTCCGATGGAGCCTACACACGGTCGGAATTTCCGACAACAAGGTCCCATCGAACATTTTCCGTCGGAAAATCTGATCTTGTGTACGGGGAATTAGTCCGTTCTACATAAGCTTAGAGAGATTGGACCAGGCCCAACATTTTCCACTTCTTCCACTGTCTTCCATTTCATCATTCGAAAAAGCAGTTAAAACAGACTTCCAGTTTAAAAAAAAGACACCTCCAGCCATGGGCGTCCGCAGAACTTTTTTCAAGGTGGGGCATCATTTTAGGGTCACCCAAGCACCACCCCCTTTTCGACAATGTCATTATCACATTATCATGGTCAGAGACTACAGACGTGGTACAGTCCCTAGGATAAGTAATCCCCATGTCCCATAATGCTCTCCTCTCCCAGTCTCCTTTGATTGGCCCTTAGTTATGGCCAATAGGGAAGGAACGGAGCCCGTACCCCGATAGAAACGCAACTGTGCTGAATTTAAGATCTGATTCCGGGGGGGGGGGGGGGGGGGCACTTGACCCCCCTTGCCCCTACCTGTGGACGCCTATGCCTCCATCAGAAAAGATGAATGGTAATAACTCCATCCATAAGTATAAAGCAGTAATATAACTGAAGGGACTCTCCTGGCATAAGCGATAGCCGTCAGAAAAATGTATCTCCGTGTAAGCCCCCGTACACACGGACGGAAATTCCGACCACAAAATCCGTCTGATTTTTTCAGACGGATTTTGTCCGAAACTGGTGTTGCATACACACGGTCGGACAAAGTTGTCGGAAAATCCGATCATTCTGAATGTGGTGACGTTCGTTGTGTACGACAGAACTACGTAGAGGCTAGTAGCCAATAGCTTTGGTCTCGTAATTTGATCTGAGCATGTGTGGCACTTTGTCCGTCGGAATTCTCGACACACGATCGGAAAAAGTCTGATCGGATTTTGTTGTCGGAAAATTTGAGATCCTGCTCTCAAATTTTTTCCATCGGAATTTCCCGATAGAGCCCACACACGATCGGATTTTCCGACAACATCCGACAACATAATCCCATCAGACTTTTTCCATCGGAATATCTGACATAAGACTCAGGGGGACTTCGGAGCAAAAGGAGCAGATAACAAGGTCTTGAGAACTAGAAAAGGGTTTCATTTCATAAAGTAAGCTCTGATTGGTGGTAGTAAGGGCCAAATAAGCAGATACTTGAACCCTTAAAGAGTTATACGCCAGACCTCTATACAACCTTTTCTGCAGAGAATCCAAAATATTCAAAACTGAGGGAGAGAGGATTCCTCCCTACGGAAGAGAACTTCAAAAAAGCTTTCCAAACTCACTGGTAGATGAAGTTTGTAGATTCCATAACAAAGTCTGGCCATTAGGTTCAATCGCTTTATGGACCGATAAAAGACACTGCTGGAACAAGAAGGTCCAGACAACTCAAGTGGAAACGAGGGAGAGGGAAATTTTGGACTTTGAACAAAATTACGGGCTGGTAAGGTCGTGTATTTCCATCCCTATCAATATAACTATAAGTAAGTATGCAAACAAAAGCTAGCGGGCAAAATGGGGGGGGGGGGGGGGGGGGGGGTTGGGAATTTAAAAGAAGCTCATGGTTTGCAAAACAGCAATAGGTGGATTAATAAGTTATTTAATAATTCATATATATACAATGGTAACAAACATGTTCCTATTGACACTTGACAAGACAACTAGAATAAGTAATAACACTGGTGTACAGTGATCGACATACAGATTGCTAGTATCATATGGCAAGACTAGTAAAATGGGTAATAACAGAGAATAACATTGATAGAAACAACATTGCTAAATAAAAACCAAGGGACCACCAATATCTGGATAGATAAACAAAATTTGCACGGTAATGCCTGCATAGTCTCTGGCCTCAAAGTTCCTGTAATAAGGAATAATCTGTATACAAAGTACAATGTGTAATTGGGTAGTATCTGGTAGCTCTACGCGTTCCGTCACGCCATATTTCTGTAATTTGAAATAGTATAATAGATCAACATAATTAAAGTGGGTACAAGAGGGGCAAATAAACCCCCCCAGAAGGATCAAGGTACTCACTAGGATACAATTGTTGGTGGTCAAGGGCCGATAGTGGTAAGCCATCCGGGAACACCGCAACCGGGAGCTGAGGCGGGCGGCCCAGCCGCGGTGACCAGACACAAGCGCCCGCCGAGGAGACACAAGAACACGAGGCACTCTAGAGAGATAAGCTGTAAGTGTACCATAAGAATGAAGTGTCTGTAAAGAGGTGGAAAAGAAAAGAGAAAGAAATTGGAAATTGGGTGCCATGAGGAGTGTAAAAGTGGCCAATGTGAGAAGACTAGTACAAAGGTGGAAGGTAGAAAGTGATGAAAAACAGAAGAAGTAAAGGTGAGGGAATGCTCACCGTGAAGGTGAGACCAAGGGTCGATAAAATACTGGAGTGAAATCAGAGTTACTAGTGTAGTGCAAAATTATCTGGTGTTGCATGATGGAGGATGTGGTGCAGTAAGAAACACCGACCAACACAATAGTGTCCTGAGTGCCGCATCCCCCGGAGCAGAATGGACGCCTATAAACGGGCGCCACCGTGGGAAAACCCACCAACGTCACGCACGGGGAGCAAAGAGAAGTAAGAGGGGCCCAGGCCGGAAACCGGCGTCCAGTCAGCATCGGCCTGAGTGACCCCCACAATGCACGCGAGTGTGGAAACAGCAACGCCGCGGACGCCAGTTTCCGGTTGTCCTTATTAGAGATGTTGCATGCCTGTTTTGCCTATTTTCCACACTATCTGTAAAAGGGGAAGATTCTTGGACCCTCGTTGGCGTGCCACATATGCCACCATAGTTTGGTTGTCCAACAGAGCCCTTATTGTCTAGCCCTGAAGCAAGTGCTGGAAAGTCTCTATAGCCTTCAGGACTACCAAAAGCTCTAACTGAGGCATCGGGCCCCACTGTTTCTGATCTCAATGGCCTAAACAATGATCCCCACAGCTTAGCAGGTTGGCATTCGTCATCACTATAACTAGAGCATGTGGCTGATGTAGGATTCACTAAACAAGGCCGGACTGGGAATAAAAACCTGCCCTGGAAATAATTTCATACCAGCCTCATAGCATTATTATACCAGCCCAACAGCATAACATCATTATTTTCTTGTTCATAAAAGAGAAAACCATACATTTTAAAGCACATGAAGAGTGTATTATACTCACCAGTGCACATAAGCGCAGCCTCATCAGTGCCCATCAATGCAACCTCACCAGTGCCCATGAGCTCAGCCTCACCAGTGCAGCCTCACCAGTGCCCATCAGCTCAGCTTCACTAATGTCCATCAATGCAGCCTCACCATTGCCCATCAATGCAGCCTCACCAATGCCCATCAATGCAGCCTCGCTAGTGCCCATCAATGCAGCCTCACTAGTGCCCATCAATGCAGCCTCACCAGTGTCCATCAATGCAGCCTGATCAGTGCCCATCAGCTTAGCCCCACCAATACAGCCTCATCAGTGCCCATCAATACAGCCTTGCCAGTGCCCATCAATGCAGCCTCACCAGTGCCCATAAATGCAGCCTCACCAGTGCCCATCAATGCAGCCTCAACAGTGCCCATCAATGCAGCCTGCTTAGCGCCCTTTAATGCAGCCTCACCAACGCCCATCACAGCAGCCTCATCTATGCCCATCAGCTCAGCCTCACCAGTGCCCATCAGCTCAGCATCACCAGTGCCTACCAATGCAGCCTCATCAGTGCCCATCAGCTCAGCCTCACCAATGCCCATCAATGCAGCCTCATCAGTGCCCAGCAATGCAACTCATCACTTACCATGTGATACACCTCCCAACTAGCCGCTCCTTTTTATGTTGGTCTACCGTATTGTACAGACTTTCTTTTTACAAGGCTCTGATGAAGAGGAAACACCTTGAAATGCGTCAGCCCACCTTTGAGCACTTGCCCTTGCATGGGCATGTCTAACTTCTCACTTTTAATGTGTATATTTTGTAACCTAGCTTTTATGAATATGTATATTCCACCTCTTTTTTCTATTTTGCCCATCAGTGCAGCCTGATCAGTGCCCATCAGCTCAGCCTTACCTGTGCCCATCAACGCAGTCTGATCAGTGCCCATCAGCTCGGCCTCACTAGTGCCCATCAGTTCAGCCTCACCAATGCCCATCAATGGAGCATCACCAGTGCCCATCAATGCAGCCTGATCAGTGCCCATCAGCTCAGCCATACTTGTGCCGATCAGTGTTGCAGGCTATAGCCTGCAGCTCTAATCAAGCAATGACAATCCAACAGGGCAGTTGCACAGATCAGTGGATCGACTTCTGTACAACCACAGTGCCCATACATGGATGGAAATTTGGCTGGTTCAGCATGCATGGCTGGCTTTAAAGTCTTTAACACAGAGGTCATTGCCACTGCTGGCCTAGGAGGCGGCTTCTCCAAATGTGAAGAGGTGTGTATCAATTTTCCAATCTATTAGCTCTTTGAAGGACACCAAATCTTCTAAGGGCAATGTGATATGGCATGCCAGCCTCTATAAGGATGCAACCACTTTGGCAAGAGTATCCCAAAAATCTTAATCTTTCAGGTGGAATGGGTACAATTAAGTGACCCTATTGTGCATCATGATGGAACTGCCCCAGCACCACGACTGAGTGCTTCTGTCAGTATACCGCTTCCTCTAGTCTGGACTGAGCTACCAGATATTATAGCCGCCCGCATAGCATACAAGACTAGCCAACAAATAGCTTGTATGAGATCTGAAACACTTTATTGAAATTTAGACACATACTTTATACTCCACAGGAGAACAGTCCCCTCTTGATCATATTACTCTAACAATACAAACTGTAACCAGAAACATAATTAACGTGAGCTAACTAGTCATTTAAACCAGCCTAGGTGACTCAATGCCCATGCAGACAATGTTGTGATTAATCAGACAATAGGTGACCCAATTAACCATTAACAATGGGACACACATGCTTAGCAGAAAACACATAACACTTAATAAACAGACAATAGCAGGAAACCCCCAGCAACAGACTGGATCCTGCATTGGAGTACATGGAAAAGAAGCCAATGTGACCAGCTCTTTCAATGAACATGAATAGTTCAGAATCAAACAAACCAGGAATAGTCTTCATATATTTATTGAGAGATATTGTTGATAAATATTACTGTCCCATTTGAAGTAATCAAAACCACATTCTCAGTGTCCATTAAGTAGTTGTCCCTCATTTGCTCAGTCATCCTGCGCCCCTAATAGACACAGGGTAACTTACACATAAGAGGGGCCTGTGGAGCCGAAACACAGGTTTCCCAATCTCTCCAAGGAAAGCTGGGTTCCACGGGCCCCCCGCCCAAAGTGATTCCCATCACATGCATGTTTTGTTTTTTTGTCAGGCCTTGAACATTCTTCTTCAGTCATCTCTGGGATCACAGAAATGAGGGAAGCTCTTTTTAACATCTGGGTAGTAGCTCCTCTGCAAAGAGGCTTCTTCCTCCCATTCAATATCCAGTTTAACTTCATTCATTAGTGCTGGTGATGCATGCTGATGTGAATTTTAGTAAAGACGGGGAAAGGTCCACTTTAATTGAGATAAGAGTGATGTCATGTGACCTCCCAGAATCCTCCTTACCGCTCCGGTCAAGTCTGTGTTTTATTAATAGAGATAAGAGTGATGTCATGTGACCTCCCAGAATCCTCCTCACCTCTCTGGTCAGCAGGTGGATAATCTCCAGGGTAAACTAATTTCGAGGAATTCCCCTGACTGTGCTCATCTTCAGGGAGTCTCCCAAGGTGTTGTAGGGATTTCTTTATTCTGTTTTTTAGCCTGGAGGAGGTGCAAGCTGTGCTCTCCCTCCTCTCTGCACACATAATCACTCTCTGATTAGCCTAGTACCCCTTGGGGCAGTTTGATTCATGTAATTTTGCGGTTGAAAAACACTTCTATAGATAAACCACGCATCTCCAAACAAACAGGCCCCACCCCCGTTTAGAGGTGAGCAGATCAGATGACTTTACTAGGTTTTAATTTTGAGCTACGAAAAAATGGCCGCCATTGCTTACTCTTGAAGGCTCCTCAGGCTAAGGGAACATGGCCGCTGCTGTTCAGCACACAGTGCTTTAGGGAATGTTCGCCCTCAAGCGTCAGCTGCAGACGAAAGCTGTCTGCAGACACTTCCGCCCGGTACCCGTGGCTCATGAGCGTGTGGTTGGTATAGCAACGCGCGCTCTAGCGATGGGACGTTTGGCTCGTAGAGGGGCGTCCATTTCGTTGTAGCCCAGAGAAGAGGAGGAGCTGCAGCAGTGAAAGAATCCTCCCGGTGGGGGTGTGAGGCTGCAGAGGGTTTGCACAGTGAGGAGGAGGTAATAATGTCTTCTTATTATTATTCTATGCAAAGAGGATGGAAATGAGGAAAGGGGGTCCAGCTCCCTTTGTGCACTGTATGGGGGGGGGGGGGAGTCATGTGACCTTTGGAGGCTTGTCACATGTCAAAGCACTGGCTACTCTCAGGCCCTGACAGCTGGACACCAGGGTGGTCACCAGTGGCCTGTTTGAGATTTCTGATGCCCGGTAGCCACCCCTTTTCTATGGAGAGAAGATTGAAGTGTGTGCAGCCCCCCCCCCCCCCCATTATGGTTTGGCCCATATTGGTCAGCTTGGAGACCAATTGTCTGTGAAGGGGATGTGGGCTCGCTGCACTAAGTGCTGTCTTATGACCATGGCTACCTTAACGAGAAGACCAGCAAAGTCACAGCATGCAATGACTTTAACACGCCAATGTCTATGCCTTCAAGAAAAGTCGGACTTCCTGGTGGCCGCCATGTCTCGTTGACCAACAGCGTCTTACTGATGGGGAGACTGGGGGCAGGTTAAGGTTAAGCTAGTGGATTAAAGTTCCCGGGCTCCCAGGACAACTCTTCTAGTCAGTGTAGAACAGTGGTTCTCCACCCTGTCCTCAAGTACCCTCAACAGACCATGTTTTGGGAATTTCTATTAGATAAAATGGCTGTCCAAAATACCAAGTCATTGACTCATGAAGTCATAATTTAAAGCACCTGTTCAAGATAAAGGAAAACCTGCAAACATGGCTTGTTGGGGGTACTGGAGGACAGGGTTTAGAACCACTGTTGTAGAAAATAAAAGAGCAGCTCAGACTCCCTACAGTACCTCTCCTCCACCTCAAGATGTCCTCAGTCCTCTGAATTAAACATTTATCTTAGAAAACTGAGAACATACTGTGAGTACAGGAAGTCATGGACCTGGGAACTCAGCATAGGAATGGTGGAAACCCCTCGTAATGGGCACAGCAGGTGTACAGACCCATGAACTCAGCACAGGGATGGTGAAAAAACCCATATAATGGCCACAGCAGGTGTACAAACCTGGGAACTCAGCGTAGGTATGGTAGGAACCCCTCATAATGGCCACAGCAGGTGTACAGAGTTAAGAACTCAGCACAGGGGTGGTGGAAACCCCTCATAAAGGCCACTAAAGGTGTACGGGCCTGGGAACCCAGCACAGGGATGGTGGGAACCCCTCATAATGGGCACAGCAGGTGTAGAGAGCTAAGAACTGAGCACAGGGATGGTGGGAACCCTTCATAAAGGTCACTAAAGGTGTACAGACCTGGAAACCCAGCACAGGGATTGTGGGAACCCCTCATAATGGGCACAGCAGGTGTACAGACCCGGGAACCCAGCATAGGGATGGTGGGAACCCCTCATAATGGGTAGAACAGGTGTACAGACCTGGGAATTCAGCACAGGGATGGTGGTAACCCCTCGTAATGGACACAGCAGGTGTACAGACCCATGAACTCAGCACAGGGATGGTGGGAACCCCTCATAATGGACACAGCCGGTGTACAGAGCCAGGAACTCAGCACAGGGATGGTGGGAAACCCTCATAATGGGCACAGTGGGTGTACAGACCCGGGAACTCAGCACAGGGATGGTGGGAACCCCTCATAATGGGCACCGTGGGTGTACAGACCCGGGAACTCAGCACAGGGATGGTGGGAACCCCTCATAATGGACACAGCCGGTGTACAGAGCCAGGAACTCAGCACAGGGATGGTGGGAAACCCTCATAATGGGCACAGTGGGTGTACAGACCCGGGAACTCAGCACAGGGATGGTGGGAACCCCTCATAATGGGCACCGTGGGTGTACAGACCCGGGAACTCAGCACAGGGATGGTGGGAACCCCTCATAATGGACACAGTGGGTGTACAGACCTGGGAACTCACTGCATGGATTGTGGGACTACTCCAGGAAGAGTCAGTTCCCTAGCCCTCTCCCTCCTTGTATATTATACGCCTTTCCTTTTCTTTATATGTCTAATTTCATTCTGTGATGGCCCAGCTCCTCCACCCTTCCTCACCTCTTTAAAGTCAGAAAATGAATATAATAGAATTTGCAGGAGGAGTTTAGAGGGGCAGCCATAGGTATTTCTCTGATGACATATTCCACGCCATCATCTCAAAGATCTTTCTATGGTCCTCATTTCCTTTGAAGACTAAAATAGGACCTGTTGTAGGGAAAAGGCCACTGTGGGTCCAGTTGTGTGATGATTCCAGCAAACACCGGCAGACGTTGTCACTCGATGCTCCGTGGGAAGATCTGCCTGTCTGTTGTCACCCTTCTGCCAGCCATTTACATTTTGTTTGGGATGGACTTGCATTTTAACCTCCAGAAGGTTTTACCCCCTTCATGACCAGGGCATTTTTTGCTATGAAGTACTGAGCTACTTTAAAAGAGAAGTAAGGCAAGGTCCACACTGACAGTGTGAATGAACTCGCACGATTTCATTCCCGCATGCTTGTCCCGACTTCGGGGGCAATTTCAGAGACAGATGTCTATTGAAATCGCACCCCAAAGACGCCAAAAGTAGTACAGAAACTGCTTTTGGGAATTGGTGCGGCGCTGCAAATGCGGCATCGCACCGCAGATTTAGCCGCAGATTTGGCATGTGATCTGACCTGTCAAATCGCTGCAATGTGAACCAGGGCTAAAGGATCTCCCCCCCCCCCCCCCCCAAAATTATACTTGCCTACAGTAGGTGGATGCAGCATCGGTCCCCCGGCGCCTCTACACTGAAAACTGAGCGATCAAACACCGACGATAACTCGGTTCTGACAGCTTCCCTGCCAATGACAATTACACAGTAATCAGTGCATTTTTCTAGCACTGATCGCTGTATTTATACAAAATGTCAATGATCCCAAAATGTGTCAAAACTGTCCGATCTGTCCGCCCCAATGTCGCAGTCCCGCTAAAAATTGCAGATCGCTGCTATTACTAGTAAAAAAAAAAAAAGAAATAATAAAAATGCCATAAATCTATCCCCTATTTTGTAGACGCTATAACCTTTGCTCAAACCAATCAATATTCGCTTATTGCGATTTTTTAATTTATTTTTATTTTTATTTTTTACCAAAAATATGTAGAAGAATACATATTGGCCTAAACTGATGAAGAATTGTTTTTGGGGGATTTTTATTATAGCAAAAAGTAAAAAATATTGTGGGTTATTTTTTTATTTTTTTGTCGCTATTCTTTTGTTTATAGTGCATACAAATAAAAACCTGCAGAGGTGATCAAATACCACCAAAAGAAAGCTCTATATGTGGGGAAACAAAATATTTTTTTGGGGTACAACGTCGATCGGCCGTGTAATTGTCAGTTAAAGCGACGGAGTGCTGTATCGCAAAAAAAAAAAAAAATCTTCTGTCCCACCGCTGAACCCCCTTCTCATCTGCCCCAACATTGAACCCCCCCGCTCATCTATCCCACCACTGTACCCCCCTTCTCAGCTGGCCCAACACTGAACCCCCCCCCCCCTGCTCTTCTGTCCCATCACTGTAACCCCCTGTACATCTGCCCCACCAATGTTCCCCTTTCTCATCTGTGTCCTCCTTGAACATCTGCTCCACCGTCGTACCCCCATGCTCTTCTCTCTCACCGCTCAACCATCTTCTCATCTGTCCTAACACTGAACTTATCTGCTCATGTGCTCCACCACTGTACATCTGTCCCACATCTGTTCCCCCTGCTCTTCTGCCCCACCGCTGTAACCCCTTGCTCATGTGTTCCACTGATGTACCTCCTTTCCCCTCTGCACCACCTTTGTACCCCCCTGCTCCGCCGATGTAACCCCCCTGCTCACCTGTCCCACCAATGTACTTCCTTTCTCCTCTGGCCTGCCACTGTTCCCCCCCCCCCTCCCCCCTGTGCATCTGCCCCACCTCTGTACCCCCTGCTCTTCTGCCCCACCTCTGTACCCCCTGCTCTTCTGCCCAACCACTGTAACCCCCTGCTAATCTGTCCCACCAATGCACCTCCTTTCACACATGCCCCACCGCTGTAACCCCCTGCTCTTCTGTCCCACCGCTGAACCCCCTTCTCATCTGCCCCAACACTGAACCCCACAGCTCATCTATCCCACCACTGTAACCCCCTTCTCATCTGACCCAACAATGAACCCCCCCTGTTCATCTGCCCCATCACTGTACCCCCCCCTGCTCTTCTGTCCCACCTCTGTAACCCCCCTGCTCATCTACCCCATCAATGTACCTCTCTGTTCATCTGCTCCACCGCTGTATCCCCATGCTCTTCTGTCTCACTATTGAATCACCTTCTCATCTGTCCTAACATTGAAACCATCTGCTCATCTGCCCCACAACTGTAACCCGCTTTCAGGGGGGGAAATCCAGACAGATCTGTGGGTTGTGTTTACAAACCCACAGATCTCTGTGCTGTCATTAGTCGCATCCGGTCAGCAGGTAAACAGCCAAAATTATTGGCTGGTACCTGCTGACAATCACAGCACAGATCAGCAGGGAATCACACGCATGCGTGGCCTCTAAACCAGAAAGTACACAGCGGCGTGTGAGTACATGGCGGTTCCTGAGGCTGCCACCCGCTAGCGGTAAATGTACTGCTGGTGGTCAGCAAGAGGTTAAAGGGTGAAATGTATTATTATTTTTTTGATTGCAGCTTGATCTCTAGAAAAGTGGCACCTCCAATGTCCTGAGGGGCTAGGAAGGCTTAAAGGTGGTAAGAACATCTTTCCGAAGACGCCATGATGGAGAGAGACGGCCTGATTGTCATCAAAGTGGAAGACGATGAAGATGTGGTGAGCGATGATCCGTGTAATGAGGAGGATATCGGCACAGGTAAGGAATAAACACGAAAGCTGGCCATACACATCTAGATTCTCCAATGAACGTTCACAG
Source organism: Lithobates sylvaticus (assembly GCA_028564925.1). NCBI lineage: Eukaryota > Metazoa > Chordata > Amphibia > Anura > Ranidae > Lithobates > Lithobates sylvaticus. The sequence goes on along the minus strand of CM053028.1, from coordinate 623,002,142 downwards.
GAAATTCTCAGTACATTCCATGACTTGACAAATGCCCTTTGGAAAGTACTCATTTGCTTTAAGCATTCAAATTTTTGGGACTTTCCTAAACAAAAACCTGTTGGGTAGTGTATATGTGTCCCTCGCGCTACTTGGAGTATGTGGATGGTCAAATATAAATAATCGTGCTCTGCTGCGAAATGTGGTGTGTTCACAAATACACAAAAAAGTAATATATATAAAAAGAATTTTGCGCAATAAATAGCTAAAACTTAAATAGTGCAATATTACCAGTGGAAAATATATATATATAAAAAAACACAGTAATAATAAAATACTATTATTATAAAGTGCTAAATATTACACCATACATCAAAAATAATGTGCTATATGATGCATAATTAATAGAGCATATCATACATGTGCATCAAAGTGCTAATAAGTACACGAAAAAATTATCAAAGTGCTGTGCATAAATAATTATCAAAGTGCTGTGCATAAATAGTATAAAAAACAATATAGAATGGGTGTTTAAATACTCTAGGAAGGTGGATGAATGGTTAAAAATAATTCAAAATAGTTCATGTAGTCCCAGACTGGGTATATGTATAAGTAAAACAGTCTTCAAGTTAATCCATCCAATCTTGATACTATAAATGCATATGATCAGGTGCCGTAATGACTCAAATCATGCAATGGTGGATTAATGGTTTTTTCACATCCAATTGGGTGCTTGGTCCTGTTTATATAGATACAATCCCATCACCAGTCTCCCAGAACTCTCACCTTTAGTATGTAGAATTGAAGCTTTTCGGGCTTGTCTTATAGCCCCACACGATGTAGATACAGACTGGTCGGCAGATCCTGGTAAGAGTGAAGCCCTTCTCCTTTAGTAGCGTATTGGTGTTTAAATCCTGTGGTGCTTGGTGTCACGGTGTGACACAGTGCCAAACAGAAAGGAAAAAAGGGGGAAGCCTCCACTAGTGTAGTATTTCGTTAAAATAGAGACATTTTATTTAAACAAACATGTGGTTGGACTCTTACATTAAAAACAAAATAAACCGGCATATAGACACAAAGTAATTGCTTAGGCGTTCTCAGCGCCTTCTCACGTCTCTGTCTCTGCCTACGGCCACTCCCTACGCGTTACGACACGTCACGTGTCTTCATCTGGGGAACCGGATTGGTTGAATAGGCTAGGTTTATATTGCGTGAGAACCGGAAGTAAACATTCGGCCATCTTGGTTGTGGTCGGATGTCTAGTTGATGGCGGCCATTTTACTGGTGGTTTGTTATTGTTATTGCGGCGGATGTGTTTACGGCAATGCGTTCCACCTCAGCGTTCCACCGTTATGGCGGCCATTTTTTGGAGGACAATGACTTATTATTAGACGACCATAGTGTCGTAATTTCAGGCTATTAATGATAGCGTAATCGATGTTGCTCTATACGGTGTATTCTTATTATTGTACAGTCCCCACCTGGATATATGTATACTTATCGTTGGGGACCGTTTCAGTCTAATAATGTGTAATAATAGGTTACATCAAGATTGTGTGTAAGTTCTAGGCCTTACTCCTAATAGAATACCTAATGTTTTGAGGTTCTGTATTAAAACAAATAGATGCTTAGAGATTAGGAAGTGTCCTATGTACAAAGGACATTACATATTGAGGCATTACCACCGATAATGCATAATATCAATATTAAATTCCCAAAGATCAACAAATTGGTTTTAGTGTGTGAATAAGTGTGTGAATAAATATTATGATAAAAATAGAATAAAATACATAATGTATTAAAATGATGACATAGGTGGCCTCTACAGGTATCTATGTCATCCATACATTTGTAAGAGGATACCTGGACATTAAGATGTGAGAAACCCTTGAGATTCCTTCTATTAGTAATATACAGATGTATATAAAAGTTAAAAAATTAAAAAATTAAAATATATATCTATAAAAAATGCATATCTATAAAAAATTCATCATTACGTAAAGTATGGTACATAAACCAGGCAGCCGTTTTCCATGTTACATGTATTGGTTCTGTATTGTGATGAATGTAATAGTAAAATATGGTTAAAAAATCCCAATATATATGTATATATTGGAATCAAATATAAAAATAGAAATCAGAATCAAATATAAAAATTGATAACCATATCTATGGGTGATACAAATGATTGTGTGTGGAGCCATATACTCAGGTCATTATCTCAGCTGTAACTGTATAGATGATGACTTCTACTTGGAGTATATTTATTCAGAAATTACTCAGGAAACAGTTCAAGTCGAACTCCACGTTGAGTCCTCCAGGGATGAGTGTACGCATTGTGTGAATCCATCTTGATTCTTTTTGGCTTATTGTTCGTATTTTATGGCTGCCTCTCCATGCTTTATTATATCGCTCAATTCCCCAAAATTGTAGAGATGATGGATCTTGGTTATGTTTTAATGCAAAGTGTTTTGACACATTGTGCTTGGGGTATCCACGTTTGATGTTTCGCACATGCTCTTCTATTCTTACTTTTAAAGCCCTTTTTGTTCTTCCCACATATTGGAGATTACAGCTGCACTGCAGAACGTATACGACTCCTTCTGTATGGCAGCCTATGAAGTCTCTTATTTTGTGAGTTTCTCCCGTGTTTGTGGCTATAAAGTCCATTTTCTTTTTTTGCGATTTTTGTGCGTGTCTGCAGGCATAGCATTTGCGACAGGGATAGAATCCCTTCCCAGAGAAAAATGTAAAGGCGGGTTTTGGTGGAGGTTCTACTACAGATTTTACTACTAAATCTCTAATAGTAGGGGCCCTAGTGTAAACAATGTTCGGTTTTTGAGGTAGTACGGTTTTTAGATCCTTGTCTCTTTTCAGGATGTGCCAATGTCTTTCAATTAATTTAGCAACTTCTTTATGTTGTAATCTAGAATTAGACAGGGTGCTTCATTTTGATAGCTATTCTTCGGTTTATTCTGAAGCATCACGAAAAACCTGTTGGGGCTCGTTCACAAGTGCGGCCAGAGGAGCAGTAAGACCAGGCGGTTTAGCTGCAGTTTTTCCATCCCCGGACCGCCCAACTGAACAAAGATAAGCAGTCGCTCAGAGCCCAACACATGCCACGACCACAATGCTGTGTTTCGCAACCATGGCGAAAAATTAAACAGCATGTCGGATTTGGTGAGCATTACCACTGAATGCAAGTCTATGGGACATGGAAATTGCAGTACCGTATATACTCGAGTATAAGCCAAGTTTTTCAGCACATTTTTTTTTGTGCTGCAAGTGCCCCCCTTGAATACTCGAGTCAAGCACTTTTCTGCAGCAGAGAATTACATTTTCCGACCCGAATTTGGGTCCCCGTATCTCAGGGCCACTTGGTGCTAGGAACCCCAGACCCAGTGCAAATCCAGTGGAACCAACACTACAACATATCCAAATTTGGGGTTCCTAGCACCAAGTGGCCCCAAGAAACAGGGCCCCAAATTCGGTCAACTGTGTCCATCTGCAGCAACCCCAAATTTTAGCTGCAGCTAGAGGGCATCTAGGAACCCTTAACTACCAAGTGGGGCATACAAATGGGCACAGTGAGGCTGCAAATGGGCACAGTGAGGCTGCAAATGGGCATTGTTGAGCCTTTTTTCCACTTACAGTAGCTGCACATTTTTTTCTCACCCTAGGCTTAGTTTTCCCATTTTTTTGTGGTAAAATTAGGTGCCTCGGCTTATATTCGGGTCGGCTTATACTCGAATATACGGTAATATGGGGCAGCATTTACAGGGCTAAATTGCTTCTTCATCACCTGTCAAACGCTTTTTAGCTACTTCTAGTCCGGGTCAATTCTGACATTTCTCTCCTACATGTAAAAAAACATATTTTTTTGCTAAAAAAAAATACTTAGAACCCCCAAATAGTGTATATATTTTTTTAAGCAGAGGCCCTAGAGAATAAAAGGGTGAGTGTTGCATATTTTTATGTAACACTTCATTTGCGCAGCGGTTTTTTCAATGCAAATTTTTTGGAAAAAAATACACTTTAAAGTGGTAGTAAACCACACCAATTTTTTATTTATTTTTAAACCCTGCAAGGTAAAGGCATAATGTGCAAGTATGCATAGCATACTAGCACATTATAAAATACTTACCTTTGAACGAAGCCCTCCAGCAGCACGCTGTCACTGCTGAGGGCTTCCATCTTTACCCGGTCTTCCTTCTGGGTTTGTGTGCTCCGGCCGTGCCGCGATAATGTTACTCCGGCGCGCATGTCACGTGGGAGTCACGGATTGCTGCACGGGGCTCTGAAGGGACTGTATGGTTATGCTGTCCATTTAGAGCGCATGCGTCGGTGACATCACTGGCTGCAGGCAGTGTGAATATCTCCTAAACTGTGCAGGTTTAGGAGATATTCACGGTACCTACAGGTAAGGCTTATTATAGGCACACCTGTAGGTACAAGTGCAAAAAAAAGAGTTTACTTCCATTTTAATGAGTTTTAATGCAAAAAAAACACAATAAAATAATTTAAAAAAAAATTATAAAAGATGTTACGACAAGTAAATAGATACCTAACATGTCACGCTTTAACATTGCGTACGCCTGTGCAACGGTGCCAAACTACGGTAGAACAAAATAGGTGATGCTTTAAAAGCCTTTACACTACAGGTTACCAGTTTAGAGTTACACAGGAGGTCTGGATCTATAATTATTGCTCTCTGACGTTTGCGGCGATACCTCATGTGTGGTGCAATCGGCGTTTACATATGCGTGTGGGTCCGACGTGTGCGTTTACATTTGCACAGGAGTACGCGGCACTTTAAAAAAATAAATATATACCGTATATCTTTTTTTTTTTTAAAGAGGGAGTCCGGCAAAATTTTTTATTTTTTTTTTAAAAGTCAG